>BSBK01010165.1:105000-295000 GCA_027943335.1 Chamaecyparis obtusa | reverse complement strand
GTGCATATGCCTAATAGTCGTGTTTGTACCAAAAAAGGATAGAAATAAATGTAGAGGGAATTTGTTGAAGATCACTAATACATTTAATGGTTAGAAGTTCAACATGAATCAAGATTAAAAAATTAAAGGATATTTACTTTTTCAAATATAAAGATTTTAAAAAAATATTTAAAAAATCTATCATTCTTAAAAAAAATTCCTCAAATGTTCGATTAATTTTACCAATCAAATTAAAGAAAAGATATTTTTAATAAATTATAAAATTAAATGTTTCACATATTAGCTTTATAAAAATTAATTGTTTTTTTTAAAATTAAATAAAATCATCTTGCAAATGATAGGAATCCCAATTTATAAATATTAATGACTAGTCAATAGTTAAAATAATACATTAGTATTTTACTAAAAATCTTATATTTTTTAAACATCAATATAAAAATAAAACATGAAAGCATAGAAAATATTCATTTAATTATTATTGTAAAAACATCGAGAGACTACATACAGTATTAAAAGTCAACCAAGGGTAACATGAGGGAATCAATAATAGTAATATCAAAGTGGTGGAGTGGGCTTAACATAAAAAGTTGCCCACCACCACTTGATCATCCCTATTATTGCTCGTGCTTGCAAATTTAATGGTCAACAATTTGTGACTCATGATTGATACACTTTTGTCAAATCAATAGTATTCTTCAATCTTCAAGTAATTGTTATTGTCAAGACAATGTGGAAAAATAATAAGAGATCGATAACAAGGACTATTTTTTTTTAGAATTTTGGATTCTGCCATGCATTTTCTCGAGGAAGGACAGTGCGGAAAATGAACTTCACAACGTTAATTAGCTTTGAATCTTGTATTTAACTCAACTCCTAGTACGATAAAATGTTGAAAGCCTATGGCAACCAGGAAAAATGCATCGTATTGGAAAATAAATGGAAATTTTATCTATTTGAAAAATCTTTTCTACCCTTGTTACAAGCAAGTGAATGCACTGAACCTTGATGATTTCTTCTGACACTATTGTATATTAGTCTTTTTTCAAGGAAGATCACTAATAGATTTAATGGCTATGAGTTGAGCAAGAATCAAGATTAAAAAACTACAAAAGCTCTATAGTTAGGCCAAGCCCACCGGTTCTAGACCATCCATACTATTGACCATACTTGAACAATCTTTTTCTACATTTTCCATAAACTACTAATTGTAACCCGGTATGCAATTTTTATGCCGAATTGATGTTATGTTATGTCTTTTTTTTCTTTTCTTTTTTCTATATATAATTTTAATTTTAAATAATAAAGATGCAGAAAATGATTTATGAACCAGTTGACATTTTGAATGAAATACAACCATTAGATGTTGCATGTTAGGGTGAATATTATGTCCTTTTCAAGAGTGGACATAAAGGAAGACATCGTCGACAAAAGAATGGAGTCTTGTGATCAAATTTATATGAGATTCATTACTAAGTGTGATTTGCCATTTTAAGTTGTTTGCCTTATTCAGTACTAAATGAAAGAAGGTTTTTTAAATTAGAAATACTTGGAATTAGATTTTGGTAGAACACAATATAAGGGATGGCACATGTTCGCAAGGAATAATCAAATTTTTGGTGAACATACAACAAATGTTGGTTAAAGAAGAAAATATTAGAAAGAATTAATCAATGGTCACCGGTCACTCCATGATTTTTTGAAACATATGACACTTGATACATCATCAAATGATGCATGCATTTTCTTGTGATTCACCCATTGTTCTCCCATTCGCTACATGTTTGGGAATTAAAATAAATTATTTATTTGAATAGATTATTAAAGTGTCAGATTTATATGGCAGCAACAACTGTATTCGACATTGTAACGTCTAGTATTATTTTTGATTCTTTTAACAGGTTATTTGGAAAGTTTCTGAGTAGAGTTAAAAAGAAAATTTTTTAGATTTTGTAGGTGTGAATAGTTATATCCTAAATGGGAAGAAAACATTGAATGGGTGAAAGGCAGGTTTTTATGTTAGGAATTACTATATTTAAGGATCAAATTATACACGAAGAATAAGTATCGATATTGTTCTGTGTAGGTTTATAATTTTAATTTCTATACAACTTATTTGTACATTTTAGGAGTAGAAGTGAAAACAAATAATTTTAGATTTAGTAAAGGTGGAGAGATAAATCTGAAATTTTTTAAAAACATTTAATGGTTGAAAGGCGAGTTTGAAGATGGTTATTACTAAATGTGATTCTATTAATTTACTGAATCGAAGAGTCATAACATTTAATGCAAGACGATTGGTCTGATGACTTGTTAGTCAGTGATTGACTAGAATCTCGATCGTGTTAGTGATTATATGTCCTTTAAAACATGACCACCATGCCACTTGTTGTGCTCTCACATGTTGGTAATGGGCTCTACCTTCTTTGTGAAGATACATCCACTGAGAGATCATCTCATATATCATAGAAATATATAGGGGTAGGCTTCACATTAAACGTATCGATATACAGATAATAATAGGTGAGGAGAATTAGAACATTTAATGCAACATAACTGCTCTCATAGTGTTCGTATGACTTGTCAGTCACTGATTCGCTAGGGGCTCTATCTAGACAATGATTGTATCTCGTTTCACATGATACCAGCTTGTCAATTATCGATCTGGTGCATGTTCACAATGGACAATTGCCATCATTGCTAATATATGACCACGGTCAAATCGTAGCATATATGACAGAAATTAAGAGTGTCAAGTTTGGCATTGGATGAATTGATATGATAGATAATATTAGTTGAGGAGAGTCAGAAAATTTAATGAACATATGTGACAAATCTTATCAAGATTTTGTTAATAAGTACTTTTCGAAATGGGCTAGAAAGAAAAAAAATTGTTTTAAATGTTTTGGTTTTGATAATCAGATTTATATTGCAGATATTACTAATTGTAGTTTTAGTAGTGAGGAACAACAAATATCGATATCAGAACAAGAAGAATTTAAAATGAAACAAAATTGAAAAATTAAAACAATTTGAAGAATTTGCATTTGATGACATCGATATTTTATATAATTCTCTTAGAGAACCGTGAGAAGATTTAAAGTTCATCTGTATGAAATGTAAAAAAGTTTTTGTTAAAAAATAATATAAAATTGTTTTTAATATTTTAGAAAATGTTGCATCTAATATCAACTCTGAAGTATTTTGCATATAACATAATTTAACTATGTCAGATTTCACTTAATATGTCATCGATATAAGTCATTTAATTAAGGTACATCAGTCTTTAACAATTAAAGCTCATCCGTAGGAAATCTATTAAAGATTTTGTTAATTAATAATGTTAAAAATCTTATAGAAAGCCTTATATGTGTAGAACCTAACGTTACTATAAATGGATGACGAAGAAAATGATTTTGGTGTAAAGTTTTTTGGTGCAGATAATATAGATTACTAGAAATCAAGTATTAGTTAGGGAAGCTACATTTACTTTTCAAACAAGTTTACAGCAAATTGCTTTCTTTGGTAGAGTAGAAAATTCATATTTAGAAAATATACTACTGTGCAAGAGTAGGTCTGTTGTGGAAGCAGTTCAACGGACATTAGGTGAAGAATTTCATAATGCTTGCTATCGATGGAAAATAAATGTTGATATTGCCGCTATGTTAATGGCTTGGGGTTTAAAAGTTGGAGAAAATGTTGAGACTGTTCATTTTTTCATGATTTCTCTTTTTCCTAAAGTTTTGATTGACGAACTTAATTTTTTGTTAGAATATGCACAACCACGTAAAGGTTTTGACTACAGCAACTATTTTGTAAACAAAATAGAGATTGAAAAGAATTGTGTTTTTTCATTTGTGCGATGGCCAATGGCAATAGACAGAGAGATTTACAAAAAAGATATCAAAAATCAATGGGTAAATCTATGTAAAGAAATTAGGCAATATAAACAATTTGAAGGTGGTTCAATATTTCTAGTTGTATTTCCACAATATGCATGATCTGTCTATGTACAAATAAAAAACAAACATTGGAATAATCAAGTTTTAATAGCAAATCAAGCTCAATTGAAGATGTCAATCATCTTTCCAAAACGTCGTCCTAGTTTTCATCAAGTAAGACGAAGGATAGTTGAAAATTTTGAAAGCTGATGAAAAACTAAGGTAATTTCTATAATATTTATATCTTAGAAAAGCTTTAATACCATAACATTAATTTTGGTCATTTTTATCTGTTCTTTGTATGTTTTAATTTAGGTAGCCTAAATATTATAGTTTTGGAAACTAAGATAAGCGAGAGAAAAGAGTTTGAATTTTATATGGAAGGTTGTTCATATTTGCAAGAAAGTATGTTGTTGTTAAGTTATTTGGTTTAGATTTTGTTTTGTATCAATGTTATTGCATAAGAATATACATGTGTATATGAATTTTTTTAACTCAATCAAAAAAGTTTTATAAATGTGGAAATGGTATTTAGTGTTTTGAGTGAAATATACATAATTGTCAACGATTTTGTTTCCTTGATATCGTAGTTTTCATATATATATATATATATATATATATATATATATATATATATATATATATATTCTATGTAGAAGACACAGTTATAGATTTGATGATGATTGTTGATGGTGAATGTTGATATATTATAGCGATTAGACAACACATATGGGAAATTGGAGATAACATTGGTCTGGAAATGTTGGAATTAAGTTATTGTAGTCACAAACATGTGAATTCAAGAAGTATTGGTGAATCATAGGTTAGCGTATTTGTGCATTATTTTTAGTTTCCGTAGGATGGCCGCTCTGTAGAGAATCAACGGTTGTTGTGTGTTCGCAACAAAACTCTTTCACTGTTTCGATCATGCGATGACCATCGATCTTAGTTTATTAGCATGTGTTTCAAAAAGGTGGGTCTGATGCATTTGTTTCAATATGTGTCTGAAGTGGAGATAACCATTATGAGCATATGAAAGCCGTCAAATTATATTATAAAGAAAATCGACAATCCAAATTCAAACTTCAAATAGTACTTGTGCAAAATTTAATTTTCCCATTTGCAAATGACAAATTAATATATCAGTAAAGTAATTATTCATTGGTAATTATGATTTTCTATTTTTAGGCGTTCGTCTTGTTTAGTAATAAATGAAAGCGGGTTTTGAAGGTTGTTATTACTATTTCTTATGCTAGTTGATTACGGATTTTGAGGTGGTTGCATTGTAAAGTTGATATATGAAATAGATGAATTGGACTAAAATATTGGCAATTATATATAGATGTACAAGCATGCAATATGATATTGTTTATTCGATATAGTACATTTCTACTTTTTGCAAGATTTTGGACTCGCTCATTTATCAGTGTGGTATTAAATTAATGTATTTAGTGGGCATGACATCATAATCGATATACAAATCCCCAAAAAAAAATGTTCTGACAATATTTGGTAAATCACAATAATCGATAGAAAAGAAATAAAGGGCTTACGTCATTTTATGTACCATCTATATTAATGTTTTCTATATTTGATACATATAGTGATCATAACTACACATGAAAAGAATAAATTTTGCAAATAACAATAACATGAATTGGTTTTACATTTTATATGTATTATATCTATTAAATTATTATTTAAAATTCATAAATTTGCAGTATTTATAATTTGATTGTTTTAATTGTATATATTTTTAAGAGCTAATGGTTACCAATCTACAACATTGTACAAAATGGGTAGCAAAATTAATAGTTATGATCATTTGGATGGAATAGAAAATACATGGAAATAAATCACAAATACCAACCTTTATGTTTACAATTTAAGTGATTTACACAAACTGATTAAATCAAAACCAGTTCATGCCATTACCAGAACTCATTGGATTAATAGAAGCTATAGGATTTCCAATTCCTATTCACATACCAGAACTCATTGTGGAATGCATTAAATGATTTGATCCACATACTAGAGAAATAAAGAGTGAAAACAATGATGTAGTCAGTTGTTTGAATAGAGAGTCAATTCAGAAGTTCTTTGTTTTACCTTGGAGAGAACAATATTCAAAATAAAATTTCTCTTTGTCAAAGTCAAATTTTAATTTAAAAATGTCATGATGGCGAGGTACATTATTTCAAAAAAATGCTTTGAAACCATTAGAGAAGCCAGTTCTAATTACTGAAAACCCTATATGGAACAGATTTAAAAAAGAGATTCTTGATATATTGGTGCTTCTGCATAGAATTAGAGGGAGTGAACAAGCCCTAAATTTTGAAGAGTAGTGGTATTTCCTTGTGCAATGTATAGGTACAAATAATGTTTTTATAGATTGGGCCCAACTCATAAGTGATAGAGTTACAGAAATGCTTGTTTTAGCCAAGCATTCATAAAAAATTTTAATGTCATCTTACCTCATTTATGTGCTTGCATGTGAACATATAGAGAATGAGGCAACTAGTGCTATTGAATATAATGAAAATATTCAGGTTTATGATTTGTATCCATGCAGTCAACTTGAAAAAAGTTATGGAAATTTCAGAAGGGTTAATGATTATTTTTCAATGAAGTTATGTCATGAAATTTAGGGTTGTCCGAAACGCAGATTATCTGATGCAGCTGCACAAACAATTATGCAATTTGGGAGTTACTATACACAATACCATACATTTACATATATTAAGATTGGAGGTTTCAATGGGTTTCCATACAAGTTTCCTAAATATGTATATGATAGAATGGCTTTGATAGAGTTGTGTAGACAAATCATTGAGGTGAATATGAGATGCAACGAATGCCATAAAGCAGGTATTCACTTTCCAATTACAATAGGTGCTTATACATGCTTTTCTAGCTCTTGTGCAATGAATTTGATCAAGTCATCTAGAAAAAGATATAAATCTGATGAATATAATGTTATTCGACATCATTTTGATCCTTCAAATTATGTAAAACAAAATCTGCAATTAGAGCCAAATCTTAATCACATTGCTTCATTAGAATATTTCTAGGCTAATTGTAAAGATGACTTTGAGATGAGAGAAAGATCATGGTCTCGACTGACAATTGAACAAGTTAAACTTTATAATATTGATATAGATGTGAAAGGTTTATATGATGATCAATCTAAATTATTTTCTGATTGTTATTTGTCAGAAATCAAAGGGATAGCTTTGCAACCTCTACAATTTGGAGAACCTGAAGTAGAAAATATTAAAGAAAGAATAGAATAGATAATGAAGAGAACAAAAGAATGGGTTCATTACAAGCAAACAAGAAAGGAGACATCAAACACAGAAGCACAATCAACAACTGAGGATCAATCAACAATTTGTGCTAAAGTTCCTTTATCAACAATGGAGATAACAGCTGAATGCAGTCAAGAAATGACAGGAGGGGATGATCAACCACTGGATAAAGACAAATCCATATATAAGACTTGTGGTAGTGGTTCACTTGCTTTGATTAACATATACAGTTTAGAGGAAGCAGGAAAAATAGAAAAAGTAGATGAAATAGGTCA
The DNA here is from genome assembly GCA_027943335.1 of Chamaecyparis obtusa. Taxonomy (NCBI): domain Eukaryota; kingdom Viridiplantae; phylum Streptophyta; class Pinopsida; order Cupressales; family Cupressaceae; genus Chamaecyparis; species Chamaecyparis obtusa. Next base: position 287,479 of record BSBK01010165.1, on the reverse strand, counting down.
AGTAGAACAGAATGCAAGAATGCAATCTTTTGAAGAAGAACTAGAAAATGAAATAAGAGATTTAATTTGAGGTATTGTAACATGTATTCAAAATATAGTACCAAATTTTAAAATTTTAGGTAAAGAAATAGAAAGCCCTAGAATAATTAGGAAATTGTTTGATAATGAAAGTTTAGCGTATGTTTCAAAAGTTGTAGGTATTCCTTCATGGTTAGAACATACAACACAAACAATGCAAAGAAAAAGAAAAAGGAAAGAGGATAGAATTCCTAGTGAAGATTTAGTTTCTCAAATCATATGTGAAATTATCGGTTTGAGGAAAAAAAAAGAAAGAGGAAAACTAACTGCTTTTCAAAAACATGAAGAAATAGGCCATGCAATAATACAAGTTGTAGAACCAAAAGAAGACAGTAATCTCTCCGATATAAATGCAACAGATTTTGATGTTAATCAAATTGACATTGGACCTGCATTCCATGATCGTATTGTTCATATGTGGGAGTTTACACATAAAGAGGTAAGAGAGAGATTGGAGCAATTAAAAGATGAAAAGAACATTCTGAAAGCCACTGTCAAATATCTATTTGATTATATTAAGAAAATCTTAGGTTCTATCTCTTCTCAAATAGCAAGTCAGAGAGATGTGTGTTTTGATCCATCATTGTATTCAAGCGAACAAATTATGAAGAATATACATGAAGATAGACAGATGGAACAACTCTCACGAGAATGGGTTCAATATCTCAATTCAAAAGGTGTGGGTCTCATTGACTGCATAGGCATGTATTACAAAATATATAGTGACCTAAAAGATATTTTGTTTTTAGATTTGCAAATGCTCAAATAACAGAAAATAGTACATAGTAGACAGGAAAAGGTATTGCAATCTGTAATAGATATGGATAGTGAAGAAGCTCTGAATGTCAAAATTATCAAATCTATTGACTCAACTTTATAGAAGTGGATATTTTCAATCAAATTCAAAATAGAGATGAGCACAGATAGAATTGAAGAATTACAAAATCTGATTGGAACTGTCAATTCGGCAATTAGTCATATGAAAAAGTTATTTACACATATGAGCTTCAATATTGATGTAGTGAATGCTAAAGAAGTTGTAGATATAGAATTGATTAAGAAAAACTATGAATTGCATGTTCAAAGTATTATCAAGAAAGAAGCATACGAGGAAGGAGATATATACAAATTGGTTGCAATTGCAGACTTATTAACAATTGTAAATGAAAACACACAAAGCATTTGAGAACAAATCAAAAGAATACAAAGGGATTATGAATATTTGATTGTAAGAAATTAGAATATTATGATACCACAAGAACAAGAAATGTTTGATGTAGTGAGAACAATGGATGAATATAATAGTAACAAAATTGAGGAAGAAAATGCCTTTAGTAGATGCTGTTGAGTTTTCTGATAAATAATGAAGAAGTCAGTTTGGAATTTGAGACCTGATCTATGAGCAGAGGGATGGTAACTATTTATGATGAATGGAGTAGGTTAGCCTGAAATGGCGGTCACCATCTCTCATTATAACTCAAAGAAGTTATCAACAATATCTCCAGACAAAGGTGGCAATGATCAATTATTGAAGATAAAATGAGTCAAAAAAATTTTGGTCTTGTGATTGTCTGATAGACTTCTTATTTTTTTATTTTTCCTTGTTTTTAGGTTTAGGGCTAAACATATTTGATACTTGTTATATTTTTATACTTAATATGATTGGAAGATGTTTTAACTATAGATTTTTGAATTGTAATTTCTTATTATAAACATATTAACTTTGTTAGTTCAAGCATATAATTTGTGTATTCATGTAAATAATTTATGTATTGGTTTTTGTGTAATGATTAATTGTTGATAATTTATGAAGGTGAAGTACATTATTTTAGTATGATTAATTATTGATTATTGATGAAGTGAAAAACATTATTTGAGGTGTTGTTTTCTGAACTTGGTATAATGTGTAGTATTCATGGAATTATAGGAAAATTGGTTTTCATTATATATCTTTTAGATATACAATATTTGGTTTATCTGTATTGTTTTCATATTATTTTGGTGAAATTGATGTTTGAGAGTTGTGTAATTTATATTGTCATGTTACAGTAATTTTTTTGTTTGTCTGTTATATTGTGGATTTGATTGAGCAAGCTCTAATATGAATATAGATTATGATGTGACATAAACAATTTGCTTGTTGTTCAATGTTAATGTGCATGTTTATGTAAATAATTGTATAAGAATTTTTTTTTAAAATCTTAATTAGAGTAAACAAATAATTCTTATGTTCATGTGGAAAGGAGTTATTTTTTGGATGCAAAAAATGGATGTAATCAGTTTTTGGTTATCATGTATTTACATTGCTTATTTCTGTAATTTAACTTGATAATTTATGAAGCTAAAATCTAGTATTTTAGGTGTGTTTTTATGTGAGATTTGGTTTGTAAAGGTGGTACTCTATGTGGTATTCATGGAATTAATTATTTGATTAATCAAACTATGGAAACCTTCACATATATAATACATATTAATTAATTATCAGAATTAATTATTAGTGATGTAGAGATGGTAAGCTTCACATATAGAAGACATATCATACAAAACACATATTATAAGTATGATATATGAATGTCCTGAATCTATTTGAAAGAATGAGGCTTGTCTAAGATTTATGCATAATTGTTTGTTGATGCATTTTTTTTGTATGACAATTTCAATATCATGCATTTAGAATACCTTAAACCTAATATTACACAAATGTGTGTTACAACTGATGTTGTTGAGCTTAGGATTAAATTTTTGCAGACTCGTGCTTAAGGTTTTTCAATTATTATAGCCTTGTCAATTATTATGATTTTTACAACAACAATTTGTATTGTATTTTCATTTTAATTAAATCAGTAGATGATAAATCTTACAACGACAAAAAAATAGACTGTAGTTTGATAGTGTGAACAAAAAGTACAGCTTCCCATAAAATGGTTATTATTACTATGTTTATATATCTTTTGAAAGGATTGTATATTTTGTAACTTCAGAGGTTATAATTTGAGAATCATTAATACATATTTATAATTAGAATAAAGAATATATAATAATGATACTAAGAATGTGTTAATATTCTATTAATTTGTTTAAGCGTGTCTCTTTTTTTTTTCTCCTTGTAATATTTGCATGTTGTTGTATATGTGAATATGTTTGAAAACTGAAAGTTGAATAAATATATAGTGTTGATAGTTCATGAAATGTGGATAATCTTTTAAAAGTTAATACTAGGTGGTATGTTGTTTGAATGTGTATTGTTGCTTTTATAATCAACAAACCCTATGATTTGTGTATTGTTAAAGGTCATGACATATGTAGTGGAATTTGATGACAGCAATCCCTTTTAATTGGTGTGATAGCAATATTCTTTGGATTATAATCATCCCTAGGTGGAGCAATGTTATTAAAAAAGTGAACCACAAGTATAACACATATTATGTAGAGATAATAACATGTGCTTATTTTGAAGAGGTACTATTTCATTTGTTGCAAAAAGGTGAACTTTAGAATGAAAGTTTTCTTGTAACTTTTTACTAAGAACAATACTTCTCTATGACATGAGTAGAGTCCAATCTTCAGTTGTTGGTTCTGCATTTTTTAGATTTGTAAGAAGATAACAAAATTGTACCTAAACATTTATGTTATGAATTTGGCAAAAGGTAGCCTCTAAAGTGATTACTTTGTTGAATGCCAACCATAATTGTCAATCATATGAATTTGAAGCATACAACATAATATGTTTAAATGGAACAAGCTAACCCAAATCAGTAAAGATAATTTGTGAACGACCTCCAAGCTAACTCATTTTATCTATTATGATGTATTGAACATAATACAGATTTTTCTATAATTATGGCAGTTGTTGACCTTGTAATTGTATCATTTCTTTGATAGGAATATATAGAACTGAATGAATTATAGATGCCTTGATGTTAAATTCTACAACTCCTATTGGTGCAAGAAGTAGAATAGGTGACTGTCCATTTGGTGGTATCAAATGAGATTTTGCAGTGCCAGCAGTGACTTGTACAATTTGTTGTAATGGTTGTTGTATAGTAGTTTTTTTTCTATGTGATGTAATGATATCATATTTAGCTGATGTTGTTGAGCTTAAGATTAAATCTAACATGAATAGAGTTGAATCTTTAATTCTTTGTTTTGCATTTGTTAGATTTGTAAGAAGAGAACATAATTGGACCTAAAGTTCTCTATTACCAATTTGTCAAAAGTTATCCTCTAAACTGATTATTTTTCTGAATGACTATCATTATTGTGCACTATATGAATTTAAAGCAGACATCGCAAAATCTTTAATTCACTGGATGAATCTGACCAAAATCACAAAAATAATTCATTGATAGGTAAATTGAAGCAAAAACTTAATAATTTGCATAATAAAATTTCAAAGAACATATCATGTATGTAAATATTGTCATGACAAATATTTAAACAAGTAAATAGTTATATTTGAGTACAATTAAAAGTAGTTTCATGTCCACATTTTGTTTTGAAAAAATTGCAATACATTGGAAGTTTATATTTTTATATGTTTCCAAAAAATTAACAAAATAAAAATATAAATAAATGTAAGTAATATGGTGTCAAGTGCTCATTAAAAACTAATATGAATCTTTTCCATTGACACAATCTCAATCATTTGTCCACTTAAAGTAACTGCAGTCATTGTTTCCCTTCAATATCAAGTTTAGATTACTATATAATATAATGTAGAGTCTGTACATTTCTTGAAAATATCAATTATATGTGCACTAGTAACCTTTTTAATAAGTGCACAGGTCCAAAAAAAAATTTCAGGGTTTTTCTTATTGTTTGAGGTTTTCAAAATGCAAGCTCCTTCATGACAGTTGCAATGTGGCTGATTTAGAATAGCCATTGTTAATTTGTTAATATCAATATAATAATTATCTGTGTTACCAATTTGGTGAAAGTTAGCCTACTAAATTATCAAATTATTATACAAAAATACCAATACATAAATTAGATGGAGAGAGCTAGATATGATGCCAAAAAAAATGTTATTAACAAAAGAAGACAGGAATCATCTCAAAATACCGAACTTGAAATTTTTGCATCAAGTTTAGATTGTTCAAAGACCTCACATTATTTGGAACTAGTTGAACTTTCAATTTCAAATCCTCTACCAAATTCAATTATTGAAAAATCTTCCTTGGCAGAACTTCATAAACTTGATTATATTGAAGATCATACAACATCGATGAATAGAACTGACCATATTTGTACTTCAGTATTCTTCAAAAAGTATTACAAGACCAAAAAAGAATTTAAAACAAAGATAGATGGTATTTCAAACTATAGGTGTTCTGTATGTATGGAAAGTTATTCTGGGATTAAAATACGCATATCAGATGAAATTTTAATATGCTACGGATGCAATTCAGAAAAAGATGGCCATTGATTCTTTGAGTGGAACAACATGGATCCAGGTGAACAAAGCTATAAAAGACAAACTCATGTAACATTGGTGAAACAGATTAAGAGACTCTTTGTAGTCGTTAACTATGTGAAGATAAAGTTAACATAAAATATCAAGTATCAAATATGTAATCTAAAAAATTGAATGCTGAAAAGGAAAAGTTAAAGAAGATTTAAATTTGCACAAAAATAAGGTACAATATGACTATGAAATTTAATGCATATTGCATTATGAATTTGTTTAAGGAGATATATTTCCATCTAGAGCTTATAAGTGGTTTGGGTCCATGTAATTATTTGTTCCCTTACAATCTTTTGTATACGTTCATGTATTGATATAGTTAAGTAACAACCTTGTGGTCCCCATCTTTCTGTGATTTGTTTGTTCTATAATATGTTTGAGCTTGATGCAAAATGCAAGTGATACATTTGACTATGATATCAAAGGTTATGTAAAGTAGCACTAATTTATAACCAATAAATTTTGGATAATCTTTATGGTTCTGAGTTTGTGTTTGATCTAAGTATAAAAACATCTACTATTGATGGGCAAGAAACTGGAAGCATAATTGTTCTTGCTTTTAAGATTGCTTAAGAAAGTAGTTTACTTAGAATATTCAACATATGTAATCATATGTTTATGTATATATGTATATTTTCCAATAAATTGTGTCATGTCAATGTTATGTTGTTCAATTTTTGTGTAATATATTTTCTAAAGAATCGATCTTCTCATATTTACCATGATTCTTTTTAGATAACATTTCCATATCTCAGTAAATGCAGAGGTATATAAAATATCTACCATGTCTGCCACTTGTTTATTAATAAGTGCCATCAATTTTATTAGAAAATATGGTTGATAACTGCATCAAATTCAAGATCATCATTATGGAGGCATTATTATTATAGTTTGTTCTATCTTTGTGTAATATTTTTTTTAAAGAATCGATATTTCCATACATACCATGATTCTTTTTAGATTACATTTCCATATCTCAATAACAAAGAACTAGTATACATATAACTTGTTTCACTAACTTGGTTCATCAAACAACTTTTGGATTATCTTTAGGGTTCTGACTTTCTATTTTCTTTTATTATCTAAGAAATGAACAAAATGTAGAACCCTAAAAAAACAACTTAAAAAAACCTATGATAACAATGGCTCCATAATGATGAACTTGAAATATCTTGATGTTCAATCATTACAGCTAATTGTAGAAGGCACTGTTGGCACTGGAAAATCACATCTAGTAGCTCAAATCAAAGCTAGTCTCACTCAATCAGCATCCGATGGAAAATCACCTATTCTACTTCTTGCACCTACAGGACTTGCAACATCTGATTATTTGTGGAGCTGTATTGGTGTAGAAATCACTGATGAACTAGTTGATATTTTGAATGGAATACAACAGTTAGATGCTGCATGTTATGGTGAATATTATGTCCTTTTCAAGAGTGGACATAAAGGAAGACTTCGCTGGCCTGATAGTAGATCAACGGTCACCGCATGATCGGAAGGTTGATATGTTTTTTAACAGAGACACAACAATTGTTAGATCTGCCATTCGATGTTGATCTCATAAGTAAACGGTTCCTATGACACTTTGGAATAGTAATAATTTGGAATAGTAATAATTTTAAAAATAATGGACACTAGTCATCAAATTTATATGGGATTCATTACTAAGTGCAATTTTCCATTTTAAGTTGTCTGCCTTATTCAGTACTAAACGAAAGTGGGTTTCGAAAGTTATAAATACTGGGGCATTAGATTTTGCTAGAACACAATCTAACAGATGGTGCATGTTCGCAAGGAATAATTAGATTTTTTGTTAACATATGACAACCTTCTTGTATGTCCTTTAAAATGTGACCACTGTGCCACTTGTCATGCTCTCACATGTTGGCAATGGGTTGTCCCTTCTTTGCGAAGATACGTTCACTGAAATATCATTTCATATATCATATAAATATATAGGGGCAGGTTTCACATTAAATGTATCAATATACATATAATAAAAGGTGAGGAGAATCAAATCATTTTATGCAACATAATTGCTCTTACAGTGTTCATATGACTTGTCAGTCACTGATTCGTTGGGGGCTCTATCTGGACACTAATTGTATCCCATTTAACACAATACAAACTTTTCAATTGTCGATGTGGCACATGTTTCCAATGGATGATTGCAATCATTGCTAAGATAAGACCACAGTCAAATCGTAGCATATATTGTTAATCTGTAGTTTTCAAAATGGGCTAGAAAGTAAAAAATTTATTTTAAATGTTGTGGTTTTGATAATCAGATATATATTGCAGATATTATTAATTCTAGTTTTAGTAACCAGGAACAACAAATACTGATATTGGTAAAGGTAGAGCATTCGATTTAGAACTCTACTTTTCTCATCTTCAAAATTTGGAACACAAATTATCAAATTGTTTTATTTTTTAGTCTTTTTTATGGTTGTAGGATTTCAATATTTATGAAATGAAGATATGTTTACTTAGCTAAAGATTTTGTTTAGATAATATTGCATCAAAATGATTTCTACCAATTGCTAGATATCTATATTATTCTAAATTTTTTTTGCGAATGAACTTTGTTAGATAGTTTTAGGTATTGAAATAAAGAAGATATTGCAAAAATGAAAGAGGTTTTCTATTTCAAGAAATGAATGTAAATACCATAGCTTAGTTTAAATACCAGATATTGTTGTGACTCATGTTTGTCTTCTCTTTTATTCTTGGCTTTTGTTCATGCTTGCTGTATAATTTGGTACTTTATAAAAGAACAAGGCGGTGTTGTTCAGTGCTTCGCACTCATAAAATTAATTTGACGACATGATATTTTGAGAAGGTCATTATAGTGATGTGACAGAGTTCTGCATAACTAATTTGATAATAATTATCTATGTACTAGAATGAGTTCAAATAAATCAGTGGTGGGTTAAATAAATGATATATCAAGTGGTGACATGTGTGAAATGGAAAAGGTTCTCTTATTTCCATGTTGGATATGACAAACTTGGAAAATCTCAAGATTTATCACACAAAGTAACAATGGACGATTTGGTATTGGGTGAAATCAATATTGTATATAAAATTAGTTGACAAGAATCTAAATATTGAATGTTCATCCATGAGATATCTAAGAAAGATTTTGTTAATTAATACTCTTAGAAATAGTGTGTGTTGGGGTACTTTTGTTGTGATCTAATTATTATATTAATTCATAAGTGTAATAGTTATAATGATATTAATTTGTAACTATCACCATTATTTAATATTTATAATATGTAAATGTGTACTTAAGGTATTTTTTTATTTGTATTGTAAAATATTTATTGATAATTAATATTATTTTGATTGTATTTATTTAATGTTAGTGATAGTATAAAATATGAAATATTATTAAATAATAAAGTCATTTGAAGTAATAAAATATATATTAAATGAAAAAAAATGAAGTATTATTAATTAGCAATATATTTATTATATTATTTTAGTTTCTTTGAAGAAATATATTTTGTTTACATATATTTATATAATGATAAATGATATATGAAAATTAATAATAATATTTTACAATACATATTCAATATTTTATTTATATACTTTTAAAAGATTAGTATAAAAAATCCAGAGTGGTGATCAGTGGTTTATGCATACGACAATAGCTTCATTACAAAATTGTAAGACATAAATGATTATATTGATGAGAAATAGACAAGAGTTATATCAATATCATGTATACAAAATGCTTTTAAATGCAATTGTTAATAAAAGAGATTCGTCATAAGATATGTAAAATAGAACTAAGGGTCATACTTGAGAATAGTGCTAATATAATTGATTTTTAAGAAGTGAAAGGATGAGAACATTTTTTGTTAGGTATTGAGTGACATCAAAATGAAATTCATGTAGGAGTCAGGGAATGAATATTGATTCTTTGAAAATCCTTTAAAGAGATTTTATATCTAGAACATATTCTGTGAACCTGCAATTTTCAAGGTTTTGACATATAGTCTCAAAGTCTAAGATAACCTACATTGTTGTAGCCTAAAATGATCCTAGTAATCTCTTTTTTTTTTAAAAAGGATATATAAATTTAGTAACAATAACCATTTTATGGTAAACTATACTTTCTATTGACACTGTCAAACTATAGTCTATTTTGTTATCGTTGTAAGATTTATCATCTGTTGATTTAATTAAAATGAAAATAAAATAAAAATTGCTATTATAAAACTCATAATAATTGACAAGGCCTTAATAACTGATTAACCTTAACCGTGATTTTGTACAGATTTAATCCTAAGCTCAACAAGATCATCTGTAGCATGCATTTGTGTAATGTTAGGTTGAAGGTATTGTAAATGTACAATATAGAAATTGTCATACAAAAAAAGATGCATCAACAAATAGCTATGCATAAATCTTGGACAAGCCTCATTCTTTCAAATAGATTGAAGACCTTCATATATCCTACTTATAATATGTGTTATGTATGACATGTGTTGTATACGTGATGTTAGAATAACTAAGAGGGGGGGGCGGGTGAATCTAACGTGTAACATGCAAGGTATGATAAAAAACAAATATCACAATCAACACATAACACAAGAGATTTAATGTGGAAACCTTGTAAAGGGAAAAAACCACCTCGGACCGACAACCCAAAATTGTTCACTCTTCTGAAGTGAGGTCGGTTAAGACCCAATCCTGTTAAAGGTTTACAAACACACTGTCAAGTGTGACCTTGTTAGAGGATTTTAGACTAGAATTTATCATCCAACCAGCATTCACTATGGGGTTGACAGGATAACAATGTTCATTCTATGAATGAGACATCATAAGACTTTCAGAGTCCACTCGGTTAAGAGATTTTGACTGTGTACAATGGTAAAATGTGTAACAGTAAATGATCTACCTTAATACAACTTCAATTATAGATTACAGATCAATATTTAGTCCATACAAATCCTTTTGATCAATATTTCACTTTAGATTCAATACTATATCAACTTAGTATCTGTCGGTAATTGCTCTTTGTAGCTTGGTAATTGTTCTGCAGCTCAGTTCTTACTAACCAGTATGATCAAAATGCATGAAAACCTTATTCACATGATATTCATGTAGTTTCTACTTCTTCTGGCATCATTGTAATGAAATTATATTCTCTTATATAGACGGGTAAACCATTTTCTTCTCCACCATCATATTTTGCCACTTAACTACATTCATAGATTTTTTCGCTTCAAACTTTGTCGGCACTTGTGTCAATAACTTGTTTGATTCTCATCCTTTAGATCTTTCCTAAATTTTGTCAGCTGTCAATCTGTGTAACAAACTTTATTCGTTACCTTGATTTTATACTCTTGTCAGCTCATCAATCTTATCGGCTTAAACTAATCATTTAATTCATTCTATTTCACTCAGTTAATACTATGATCGGTATACACTACACTTCATCGGTGTATACTAGAATTGCTTCATTTACCGACAACACTGCTTTGTGTCTTTCATCTCTATACTTCATCATAGATGAATGAAACATAATAAAGTCAATAACATTAAGGCATAGACTCATCAACAGGTTACTCAATGTGTTCCTTATCCTCATCTATCATGTACATCTTTCCTCATGTAGATTTATCTGTTCTTCATCTCTTTCACCTTTCTTTAGATGTCTCGGTATATTAACTTACAAGATAAGTGTTGTCAAACTAGTTGACATCAATGAAAACATAATATTGATTTAATCATATTACATATATAAACAACAACTCCTCAGTGATCTTTAATCATGAATTCTTCAATCAGATTCAAAATCAGTTGTAGTCCAACAATCTCTCCCTTTGGCATTGATGGCAACTCAAGTAATATGAAATGTACCATCCACATACCAAACATATATTCTACAACTTTGTGAACAAATGTTGTAAGTCAAATAGACTTAATATGTTTAATCACTATGTTACTAAACAACATTAGATAATACAACTTTACCATTCTGTAGTTCTCTTTTCAATTCTCCTATTTCTGCTTCTATTCTCTGTAACTGATCTTCAATACTCCAAAAATCTCTCCCTTAGGTACATCTCATCGGTGCTTATCCATTTTCATATTATTTATCTCTCCCTTTGACAACAATGCCAAAGAAACAAATAAACAATCAATTCTGTCATCCTTTGTATCTCTAAATACTAATATCTCAATCGATTCAAACTTAATCACAACCTTGAACATGATTCAAAGTGTGAACTATGCTACATCAACATGAATGATCATTTGATAAAAGTAGGCTGATGCAACATCTAGATCACCTTAGTGACTGATAGATAGGGGACGGACCCCAAGTCTAGTCCTCAAGTATTCAAATGTGTCCTTCACTAGAGGCTTTGTAAAAATATTGGCAAGTTGTTCTTTAGATGTGACAAATTCCAACTTCACTTGCTTCTCTTGCACTTGTTCTCTTAAGTAATGATACTCAATAGATATATGCTTTTTCTTAGAGTGCATCATAGGATTCTTTGAAATATTAATAGCACTAGTGTTGTCACAATATATAATCACCGGGTCAATGATTACGTCATTCATCCCTTCCAACACTTGTTCGATATATGAAATATTTGAATAGTTAGTGGCAGCAACAACATACTCTACTTCAGCTGGAGACTGAGAAATACAAGCCTTCTTTTTACTTGTCCAGGTTACAAGTTTTTCACCAAAGAAAAATGCTCCTCCGGTGGTGTTTTTTCTATCATCCACATTTCCAGCCCAATCAGCATCAGTGTAAAATTTCAGTTCAAAATTCCCTTCCTTAGGATACCATAATCCATAATTCTCTATTTTCTTCAAGTATCTTAAGATCCTTTTTGTAGCTATCATGTGTGATTCTCTAGGATTTGCAAAAAATCTTGCAACAATTCCCACAGCATGTGCTATATCTGGTCTACTATGAACTACGTACATTAGCTTACCAATCATGGATTGGTAAAGTGTCCGGTTTACCTCTGTAGTTTCATCCTCCTTAGTCAATTTGCATCCAGTAGCCATTGGTGTTCCCACAGGTTTAGCATCTTCCATGCCAAATGTCTTCAATATTTCCTTTATGTATTTAGATTGTGTGATGAATATTCCATCACTCTGCTGAATCACTTGTAGTCCAAGAAAGAACATAATCTCTCCGAACATAGACATTTCAAATTCCTTTTGCATTTCATCAGAAAATGTCTTGTAGACAAGATCCGAGCCTCCAAAAATAATATCATCAACAAATATTTCAACAATGATAATAGTATCATTAGTATCACCTTTCATATATAGATTGTTGTTTTCACTTGTTCTAACAAATCCAATACTTAACAAGTAAGTATGTAGTCTTTCATACCATGCTCTAGGTTCTTGCTTCAAACCATATATAGCTTTATGTAATCTACATACCATGTCTTTATTATCAGGATCAACAAATCCTTTAGGTTGTTCAATGTAGACCTCTTCTTCAAGTATACCATTTAAAAATGCTGACTTCACATCCATTTGATAGATTTTGAATTTCTTGTGTGCAACATATGCAAGTAACATTCTAACTCCTTCCAATCTAGAAATAGGTACAAATGTTTCACCATAGTCAATGCCTTCTTCTCATGCATATCCCTTGCATACCAATCTAGATTTATTTCTTGTGACTTCACCATTTTCCTTCAATTTATTCCTGAATATCCACTTAGTACCAATAACATTCTTATCTTTTGGTCGGGGTACTAAGGACCAAGTTTTGTTCTTTTCTATTTGTTCTATTTCCTCCTTCATTTTATTAACCGATTCTTCATTCTCTAATGCAACTTTCACATTTTTAGGTTCAAATTCACAAACTAGACATGTACCTTGTCTTGTTTTGCTTCTAGTTTGCATTCTAGCATGTCTGTCTCCAATAATTTATGTCTCAGGATGATGTCTTCTAACAAAACTAGCTAGTACTTGATTTCTCCATTCTTGCTCATCATGTTCACGGTCATTTCCTTGCTGGGTAGCTCCATCTTGTTCATCAGTTGGTGTTGCCTATTGTCCTATATTGTTTCCCTACTGACCGGTTCTCACAACGTGCGACGTCGGTAGATACTCTAGATATTCAATATAAGTGAATCTACCATAGTCTTCTAGTTCCTTTGTACTTTCCTCTATGTTCTTGTTATCAAGCTCATCAACATGAACATTAGTACTTTCAACTATCTTATTTTTAACTTTATTCAAACATTTATATGCTTTACTTGTGGAATATCCAAGAAATATCCCTTCATCTCCTTTAGAATCAAGTTTTCCATTTCTTTCATCTTTCAAAATAAAGCATTTACTTCCAAAAATTATGAAATAACTTACAGTAGGTTTGTGTCCAAACCATAGTTCATAATGTGTTCAACTGGTGTCCTTTAGTTGTACTTGGTTAAGAACATACACAGTTGTACTAATAGCTTCCCTCCAATATGTCTGAGCAACATTCTTTTGTGTCATAAAAGTTCTAGCACAGTCAATTATAGACTTGTTCCTCCTTTCAACAATGCCATTTTGCTGAGGTGTCCTCGGTGTAGAGAACTATCTTTTAATTCCATGCTCATTATAGAAATTAGTAAATTCATTTGAGATAAATTCACCTCCTCTATTAGATCTTAAGCATTTTATTTCCTTTCCATTTTCTTTCTCTACCTTAGCTTTATACCACTTAAACATTTTAAAAGCTTCAGATTTCTCTTTCAAGAACATAATAGTCATCAGTCTAGTATGGTCATAAACATATAGAATAAAATATTTATCACCAGAACAGCTTTGAATTGTCATAGGACCACATAGATCGGTATGAACCAACTCAAGTATCTTATTTTTTGAGTAGTCTTTTCTTTTAAAGCTAGACTTAGTCATCTTACCTTTCTGACATTCATGGCACATGGCATGATTAGGTTTTGTCAAGTTAGGCAATCCTCTAACTCTTTTCTTTTTACTAATCTTGATCATCTTGTCAAAGTTCACATGGCATAACCTTCTGTGCCACAACCAAACATATTCATTGTTTATTAACAAACAAGAAGACTGATCCATATTGAGATATAATAAATTACCTCTAGATTGTGTACCAGTTCTGACAAGTCTTCCTTAATCATCATATATCTTCACCTTTTTGCTCTCAAAAGATAGTCGGTGGCTTGAATTGTTCAGCCGAGCCACACTTAACAAATTATAGTTCAATCCATCTACCTAGTATGCATTTTCACATTGTATTTTGTCATTGATCATCTGTGAACCTTTACCTCTTACCATACAAGGTGCATCATTTCCCATTCTCACAGATCCTCCATTATATTCAACAAGATGATCAAACTTCTCTACATCACCAGTCATATGATGTATACATCCACTATCTATGATCCATGTATCATTTCTACTTACTTTAGAGATTAGTGTTTTCTCTTCATGTTTCTCTTCTCCCTATGAGTCATCTTTCATAGCAACAAATACAACTTCTATATCATCATCAAAATCAGATTTTGTTTCAATATCTTCGGCTATGTAACATACCTTTTTGCCTTTTTCATCTTAGTTGTCTCTATTGTTGTGTCGATAGCCTCTGTTGACTCTTCTCCCATAGCTTCCTTCAGATCAGTCTTTGGATCTATCATCATCTTTCTTTCAAGGACATCTAGCAATGATGTGACTGACTTATTTACAATTAAAGCATGCCAAAGGTAGCTTACCTCTATACCTTCCTTTTCCTTTGTGCAATCTTTTGGCCATAAGAGCTTCAAGCTCATCAAGTTCATCATTGGTATTGTCATCACTATCACAATTTTTACTATTCTTGCTAGACTTTCCAATCTTCAAAGAAGACATGAAAGTAGATTCAACAAAAGGAACAACAATGTTATCAAAGTTGTTTAATTCAAAATTTGTAATTTTACCAATCAGAGTGTCAAGATTAAGGTTGGATGTAGCTCTTGTTTCATGAATTGAAGAGATCCTGATTGCATAAACTGGTAGCAAAGTTCTTAGAATCTTGCTTATCACTATTTTATCATCAATCACTCCATCAGATGCTCTAATAGCATGTACCACCTCTTTGAGTCTATTTGAATATTGTTCAATGTTCTCACCTTCTTTCATTCTCATATCATCAAATCTACCTCTTAGGCTTTCAACTCGGGCTCTTTTGACATTCAGATCTCCACTCTATATTAGTGTTAATTTATCCCATATTGCTTTTGCAGTTGTGCATGTCTTAATATCTTCAAATTCAGCATTGGTATAGGAAGTAGCAAGTTCCATCATAGTAACATTGTGTTCATGCTTGTCCTTCAATTGATCAAGAGTTAAGGGACCAGTGGGTGGTTGTATGTAGCCATTCTCCATCAAATGTAGTACATAATTCCCAATTCCTGATATGTGCAGCTTCATCCTACTTTGCCATACTGCGAAGTTTTCTTTGTTCAGCTTCAACACTTCCCTCTTATACATCTTGAGACCTTTATGCTTAAGTCCTTAAAACTCTATTCTAAGCAACCTGGCTCTGATACCAATTGTAAAAATAACTAAGAGGGGGGGGGGGGTGAATCAGTTATCCAGTGTCCCAAAACAAAATGTATAATTCAAACAAACTTCTTCAATCTCTGCTCCTCGTAAACACTAATTACTTTCACTATCTGTGCTTTTACTGATTGCCAGTCTAATGCCATAATAGTTACTGATCAAATCTAACATGTAACATGCAAGGTATGATAACAAACAAATATCACAATCAACAAATAACACAAGAGATTTAACGTGGAAACCCTATAAAGGGAAAAACCACCTAGGACCGGCAACCCAAAATTGCTCACTCTTCTAAAGTGAGGTCAGTTAAGACCCAACCTTGTTAAAGGTTTACAAACACACTATTAGGTGTGACCTTGTTAGAGGATTTTAGACTAGAAGTTATTGTCCAACCAACATTCACTATGGGGTTGACAGGATAACAATGTTCATTCTATGAATGATACATCATAAGACTTTTAGAGTCCACTCGGTTAAGAGATTTTGACTGTGTAAAATGGTTAAATGTGTAACAATAAATGATCTACCTTAATACAACTTCAATTGTGGATTACAGATCAATATTTCACTTCAGATTCAATACTATATCAACTTACTGTCCATCAGTAATTGTTCTTTTAGCTCGGTAATTGTTCTACAACTCGGTTCTTACTAACCAGTCTAATTAGAATGCATGAAAACCTTATTCATGTGATATTCCTACAGTTTCTACATCTTCCAGCATCATTGTAATGAAATTCTATTCTCTTAAATAGATGGGTAAATCATTTTCTTCTCCACCATTAGATTTTGCCACTTAACCACATTCATAGATTTTGTCGCTTCAAACTTTCTTGGCACTTGTGTCAATAACTTGTTTGATTCTCATCCTTTAGATCTTTCATAAATTTCATTAGCCATCGATCTATGTAACAAAATTTATCCGTTACCTTGATGTTATACTTTTTCTAACTCATCAATCTTATCAGCTTAAACTAATCATTTAATTCATTCTATTCCGCTCGGTTAACAAATAAATGCATCGGTGAGCACTGTGTTGGAAATCTGGCCAAGGTATGTACATAGATGTTGTCATTATGGCAACATATGTTCCCTATGAAGATCACATAAGATGGAAAGTAAGTATGGAAGATCGCAAACTAAAATTGTCTAAGTATGAAACAATGATTTTGACAGAGCACCCGAGATAGTTTGTTTTGGCGACATTCACTATAGCATGATCAAAGTTTGCACAATTGAACATAGACTCTATGGTGTCTAAGGATACCCCATCTCAGTGTGTAAAATAGTACAGACAGTAAGGACAAAGTTATGACTATTTTACCGATGATAGAGTACAACCGACAGAGTAGTTTTGAAGACAGAATTAGTAAATAAATTAAGGGATTATTTTTCTTGTCAAAATAATGACTTAATGTTTTAAAGAGATGACATCCTAGATGTTTACTCTTGGATAAAGATATGTAAGCTGACAAGAGAAATATATTATGTTTTTACCTTTCATAAAGATGTGAAGTTGTAATGACCGAACATAGCTTGATGAACATACTTGAAATGTAATATATGATAGCAGTGAAAGTTGTTGATGTGAAGTTGTAAGTATTACCATATTGTCATCAGTAAACATTTGTATTACTTTTTTGGGTAGTGAGCTCATCTGGTAATTAGGTTTTGTATCTACAACTCCTAACAGGGTTGAGGCTTCTAACAAGGCCTATAGTCCCTTAACCAGGATTGATACACTATATGATTGTAACAGGTTCCTAATAGGGTCAACATCCTTAATCAGATATCTTTTGATTAGTGGATCTTTGTGGATACCATCCCCACTGGGGTTTTCCCTTGGCTAGGGTTTCCTCAAGAACATATCATGTGTTATGAGTTCTTTACATTTACTGTTGTGTATGCTATTTAGTTTCTTATGCTTTAAATTAATCTATTATATCCATAAGTGGGAAAAAGTAAAAGTTTGTGAAATACTAATTCACCACCCCCCTCTCAGTATTTCCTATTTCTAAGAATTGAATGTGTTGTCAGATCGAGTAAATGCTAAGTAAAGATTGAAATCAAAGTTATTATGATTATCAAGTGATCAGAAGTGATTTGGAAGTGAAGAAAGATGTTTGGAAGTGATTTGCAAAAGTTTGAAGTGCCGATCAAGTGAAAGCCCTAATTTTGTGAATTTAAGGTATTTATCTGACTAAGATCTTGAATCAACTTTAGTAATCAGTTATAATCATGGATGTATCATTGATTCACAGGATAAAGGATAAGAACAGACCTAGAACTAAGAAAGATCTAGTTGAGCCCTTAGAAAGAGATGCTAGTTTAGCCTTATCATCCGTACCAGATGGAGTTCTTCATTTAGAAAATGTTAAAAGTTACCTTGGATGCAAGTATGAAACCCTAAGGGAAAGTGATTTTAATGGTGAATATAAGAAATGGTACAACTTGGATATGTTAGTAAAACAAGGTTTTGAACATCTAGAAAATAATGAAATCATTGAGTACTCTATGAAATATGAATTTGATGATGAGTGTACTAAGATCATTTTGAGTAGGATACATAATGGTAAATTTTGGTTAGAAGAGAGAGTTATAGACATAACTGTAGACCTAATTCATGATGTGACTGGATTATCAAAAGTTGGTGCAATTCCATTGAATGAGAAAAACATGAGAAAGATTGTGATCGAAAACACCGGTTCAGTATACAATGGCAGAGGTATAGTCATTAGTAAGATTAAGCAAGATGATGTAAAATGCTTGTGCAAGATTTTGACAACAAAGTTTTGTGGAAGCTCTAGAGAAGATGATATGTCTGCATTTATGGTACATGTTTCTTATTTGATGTCTGTGGAGAAGAAGCTTGTGGATATGTGTGAAATTCTAAGAATACAGTTCTTTGAGAATTTGGAAAAGATAAAGAAAGCTAAATACACTCACTTTAGATTTTCCCCATTGGTCACTTACATGTTCTTCCACTTGTTAAGAATATTTCCTTACACTTTTGAATGGAATGATGGTGAGAATACTATGGCAAGAATCAATAAAGTTTACATGAAACATCTTATTGACAAGGTTAATGATAGTGTAAAGTTAGTGTTGAAAACTTTTCAGAACATTGTGGTAAACAGATCAAGAATTCCTCCATCCCTAGTTGAGAAATACAAAGATGATATATGTTTTATGGTTGATACTGATTTCACTTTCATTGAGGCAATAGAATCTAGACATGAATTCATAGACCCTCTTGGCTATGAAATTTTTGAAGTTGAAATAGAAGGATATGTTAGTAGATTGTTGAAAAGTAAAATTGATCCTCATGGCAATAGATTTGGACCATATGATGAAAACTTTGATTTAGCAAGGTCACTTAAGGAAGAAAAGCAATCAAAGAAGAGAGTGGAGTCTACAATAAAGAAAATTCTAAAAGAATCAGGTATGAGTGAGCAAGAATTTGATATTGTAAGAAAGACTACAGAAGCATTAAGGCAAAGTGAGATACTATCAGTCCCATCTTTGGCATCAAGTGCAGAACCTATTCCAGTTAAGGTAAAGGTTGAAGAACCTGAGAAGGAACAAGAAACTAGTCAGACAGAGAAACCCTTTTCTTCAGCACCAAGCAAAAGAATGAAGGCAAGTGCTTTAGGACTACGTAAAAGATAGAAAATAATTATTCCACCAATACCTAGAAGAGTTGCAGAGATAAAAGATGATGAAGTGACAATTAAGAAGAAATCATGGAAACCAAGGATAGAAAGAGTTAATGAAGATATAATGCAGCATGGAGACTTTACCAAAATGAACAAATATTATGATTTATATGGATCCTCAGATAGATTAAATCTAGAGAATGCAATGGTTACACATATAATTTTGGTTAACAAGAAATTTGACACTATTCATGGAAAGATTCCAGAAGATTTGTACAATAGACTTGTGAGAAGAAAGATGAGAGCTCAAGAAGAAGATACTAAAATGAGAGAGAATGTGATTAGACAGTTCTGTGAGATAAGAGATGATGACCACCTTAAGAAGATTCTAAAGCCACTTGGAATCCTATTAAGAACCAAAAGAAGAATCATACAGATAACGGGAGGTCAGTATGAACAAGTGAAGACTGAAACTGAATAGGCAGTTGTGCAAGTGCTAGAAAACTTCGTTGCAAAAAAAGATAGCAAAGATCAATCAGTTGTAGAACCAGCAGTGAAACATAGTTCAGAATAAGCAGAGGTAGTTGAAGATGAAGATATTCCCTTTTCTTCTATAAACATTGGCACAAAATCTATGGACATTGAAGGAACACAAGTTACTTTAGATTATGATGATAACATTATTGACAATTTGGTTTTGGGAGAGCAAGAAAAGATTATTGAAACACAATCAACTCCAACTGAAGTGCAAATTGAAATAGAGACCCATACACCTTCTGAACCACAAGAAGACATTAGTCCTACTCCTAAGATTGGAAAGGAGAAAGGTATAGGAACATTGATTGAAGATTTGAGCAAGGAAGTTGATGATGATGATCAATTAGAGTTGATCACTTCTTTGAACAAAATTATTGGTAAGAATAAGAAAGTTAAGAATTTGGAAGGCAGTCTGAAAGATGTGACTGAGAAGCTACAAAGTGTCATATCTACAAAAGTCTTTGATTTAGATCCACTTGAAAGAGAAAAGATGGTAATTAATTCTTTTGATGTTGAGTTCACTAATTTGACTGATATTTCTAAGGTTAAGGCTTAGGCAGCTTATGAAGCTAAGATGTTGCAAAACATTATTCAGAATATCAAGAATGACATTGACAGTCTTGACAGACACATTAAGAACTTTAGAAAACATCTTGAGATTGGAAAGTGTTTGTACATTCAGTGTACAAATCTGAAAATATTTTAGTTGAGGAAGAGAAGAAGATAAAAGTGAAGCAAGATGAAATTGCAGCAGAGACAAACTCTTTGGCCAGCTTAAACATTAAGATCAATACAGTTGAGAAAAAAGATTAGTAAAGTATGTGATGAGATAAGAACTTTAAATGATGAGAAGAACAAGAAAATTATCAAGATAAACATCTTGAGAGAGCATGTCTCAATCAAGTTGACAATATTAGAAGAGCAGCTAGAAGAATGTCTTACAGAAATTCAGCTTTAAATCCCTTCAAGTCTGTCAGATTGCAGCATACGGATTGAGTACTTTACTCAATGTAGCAGAGTCCATAAAGAAGGCATGGGAGAAATATTTTGAGACTTGGAATACAAATTTTGTAGATTGTGTTGCAAGCCTACTAGCTTTGCAATAAGATAGTAAGGTACAAATTTTGACACAATTTTGTATATCCTTTTCCACCCTTTATTTTATCATTGTTGTCAAAGGGGGAGAGATACTTAGAAAATTGTCTATATATGATAAGGAAGGATACTCATAGGGGGAGTTCTATGGAGTATTATGAAGTGTTATAAATTATGCCTATATTTTGAGGAGATATAACGATAGTATACTTATTTTATATTATGGCCACAATTTTGATACAAATTTTTGAGATTTTGACTTGTACACTTAGCCAATTTTCTCATATGTTGCCACTAATGACAAAGGGGGAGATTGTTGGCAATTTGGCTGAGGTATGTACATAGATGTTGTCATTATGGAAACATATCTTCCCTATGAAGATCGCATAAGCTGGAAAGTAAGTATGGAAGATCGCAAACTAAAATTGTCTAAGTATGAAACAGTGATTTTGTCAGAGCACCAAAGACAGTTTGTTTTGGCGATGTTCACTGGAGCATGATCAGAGTTTGTGTAGTTGAACATAGAATCTATGGTGTCTAAGGATACCCCATCTCAGTGCACAAAAGAGTATGGATAGTGTGAACAAAGTTATGACTATTTTACCGATGACAGAGTATAGCCAACAGAGTAGTTTTGAAGACAGAATTAGTAAATTAATTAAGGGATTATTTTTCTTGGAAAAATAATGAATTAATATTATAAAGAGATGACATCCTAGATGTTTACTATTGAATAAAGATATGCAAGATGACAAGAGAAAGATATTATGTTTGTACCTTGTATAAAGATGTGAAGTTGTAATGACCGAACATAGCTTGATGAGCATACTTGAAATGTAATATATGATAGCAGCGAAAGTTGTTGATGCAAAGTTGTAAGCAATACCATATTGTAATCAATAAAAATTTGTATTACTTGTTTGGGTAGTGAGCTCATCTGGTAATCAGGTTTTGTATCTACAACTCCTAACAGGGTTGAGGCTTCTAACAAGGCCTACAGTCCCTTAACCAGGACTGATACACTATATGATTGCAACAGGCTCCTAACAAGGTCAAAATCCTTAATTGGATATCTTTTGATGAGTGCATCTTTATGGGTACCATCCCTACCAGGTTTTTCCCTTGGCTAGGGTTTCCTCAAGAACATATCATGTGTTATGAGTTCTTTACATTTACTGTTGTGTATGCTATTTAGTTTCTTATGCTTTAAAGTAATCTGTTATATCCATAAGTGGGCAAAAGTAAAAGTTTGTAAAATACTGATTCACCGCCCCCTCTTTGTATTTCCTATTTCTAACACACTACTCGGTTAATACTGTGATTGGTATACACTACACTCCGTCGGTGTATACTAGAATTGCTTCATTTACTGACAACACTGCTCTATGTCTTTCAGCTCTATACTTCATCATAGATGAATGCAACATAATAAAGTCAATAACATCAAGTCATAGACTCATCAAAAAGTTACTCAATGTGTTCCTTATCCTCATCTATCATGTACATCTTTCCTCATGTAGATTTCTCTATTCTTCATCTCTTTCACCTTTCTTCAGATGTCTCAGTATAGTAACTTACAAGATAAGTGTTGTCAAACTAGTTGACATCAATGACAACATAATACTGATTTAATCATATTACATATCTAATCAACAACTCCTTAGTTATCTTTAATCATGAGTTCTTCAATCAGATTCCAAATCAGTTGCAGTCCAACATATGAAGGGTATCATCTCTACATCACTAATAAACAAGTTAATAGGCTAACTTTTGCCAAATTGGTAACACAGATGTTCAAGTACAATTCTGCTCTCTTTTTACAAATCTGAGAAATGTAGAAGCAACAACTAAAGTTTGGGCTCTACTCATGTCATGGACAAGTACTACTCTTAGTAAAGAGGAACAAGAAGAATTTCATTCTAAAGTATACCTTTTTGCAACAAATGAAATGATAGATCTTCATAATAAGTGCATGTTATTATTCCTACATCTTTTACAACTATTTCAAGATTTCATGAACTATTAGGAGTACATATTCATCCAGCTTTCAGTTTTGAAATATTTTCACGAATGCAACAAAATCCAAATGTTACAAGGTGAAAAGAAGAAAGAAAGTGCTTAAACGTGTTAACACAATATTAACTCTTTTTGTTTTATCAGTATTGTATATTTTTCATTGAAATTACAGATATGTATATATGATTCTCATATTTTGAACACTGAACTTAAAGAACATAGTCCTTTCAAAGAATATATAAACTTAGTTTCAATAAGCATTTTATTAGAAACTATACTTTTTGTTGACACTCAACAACTATAGTCTATTTTGTTGCCACTGTAAGATTTATCGTCTACTGATTTTATTAAAATAGAAATACAATATAATTTTCTTTTATAAAAAGCATAATAATTCTGTTCAATAATTTATGGGTTCAACAGCCAATGACAATATAAAATACACAACTTTCAAACATCAATTTCAACAAAATAATATGAAAATAATATAGACAAATCAAATATTGTATATCTAAAAGATATCTAATGAAATCTAGTTTTCCTATAATTCCATGAATACTACACATGATACCAAGTTTAGGAAACCAAATTCACAGAAAACAACACCTAAAATAATGTATTTCACTTCATCAATTATCAATAATTAATCATACTAAAGAGGATTTCATAAAAGCTTCAAATTTTTCATACAAGAAACAAAAAGGTTTTTAGTAAGACAAAAAATGTAAATTTAACAATTTTTTGTTGCAATTTTACAAAATTGATAACTCAAATGAGTGACCAATATTTGAATAACTTGTAGGGTTGGTTCAAAATATGCTAGTTGTAGCATCCGTTCTTGCAGTAAGTGTTTGAGGTTGCCATTAGTATTTGTTTTTCTTTCAAGGTGTTGCAACACTGCTACTAGTTGCTTCTTTAGTGGATGTCTCTTCTTCATTGGTACTATCCAAAGGATATGTTGCTTCCCATGATGCATAAGTATCTTGAGCTAGCCAATGAAAGGCCACAACTTCATCTATTTTTGGCAGTAATTTCTCCCAATCTAGAATTATCTGTTGTATTTCAGTTCTTATATTAGTGAAATGTATTCTAACATCTTGTAAAATTTCAATTAATTGTACAAAGGGCGCATTGTCTTCTGTATTTAGAATGGTATCTATTAGAGTTGACACTTCATCTTCAATTTGTTGTAACCATTCATCTCTGTCCTTTATAGTTCCATCTTCTTTCATAAGACCAGGAAACATTTGAAAATTATCCTAAAAGGATCTTACTCTTAACATTTCTCCCCTCCTCTTTAAACTTTCCCTATTGACTTCAAATTCAAAATGGTCTTTGACAAATTTATATGTATTTGTCAGTTGTATATCGAAAATACATCGATCATTAATCAAGTAAAACATTGATTTCAACCTATTCTTTCTAGCAATCCAGCATTTAAATTTTGGTCTACAGTGGTTATCTCTTTCTTAAAAGAGATCAAAATGTCAGACAACTACTTAGCAATTTTATAAACTTGTCCTAGTTTTACATTTGTAACAAATTTTAAAATGGTATCTTTGATTCTTTTTCCATACCTTAGCTTGTCTCTTTTCTCATGGTCTTCATCAGTCATTGAAGGTGGGAGAGGGGAGACTCGGTACTCAATAATAGGGCTTGAAGAAAAACATCTAGTAGGTGAAGAAGAAATACACAATTGTCAAGAACAATGAATTGGGCCCTGTTCACCTAACTTTTTATTGAGGTTTGAAATTAATATATCCTTTTGCTATAATGTTTGTTTCAAGTCTGCATAAGCCTTTAACATTGTTTCAAGTCTTCTTGTGAGGTCTTCTTTTTCCTTGGCCTCCTTTTCTGTGACTCTTGCTGTAAGTTGGGCTAATGCTACCACCATTTCTGATGCCTCAAGTATAGAAGTATCAGTAACCCTTTTGACAATCAGGCTACCTGTGATATCATCTTTTCTAATTTTTTTTCCTTTCTCATTCTCATTTTTTCTTAAAGACCACATCACCAAGGCTTGATGATCATTACTAAAAGTGACTCCCTTAATTGCATGTTCTGCCTCCTGTTTGGTTTTGTGTATTGGTGTGGTTTGTTTTCTGACTACATTAAAGACCACTGCATTAGCTATATCCCACTCTGGGAGAATAAGCCCCCCTGAATTTCTTATCAAGTATCTCCCCTATTCTATAGTAATTGTCTCAAATCGCTTAGTCATCTCTTTTGTCACATCACTTTATATGATCTTTAGATCTTTATCTGGGTTCTCTTCATGCCTCTTTTTACAAGTTTCTTGAAATTGATGAATATTTAATTTCCATAAAAATTGCATGAAGGCTCTTGCCTTTACAAAGTCATCATCAGCTAAGAACTCATCACATGCTTGTTTGATTACTGTGTCTAGCTCAGTACCTACCATCTTTCCCATTGTCAAATCTAATTCAAGGTCTTTTGGTGGTTCAGGAATCCCCTCATTTATTTCTTCATAAGTCATAAAAATTTGACCTAGGGCTCCCAATTGTTCCATTTGTTCTATGACCTCTTGATTATCTATTACGTTGAGAGGTGACTGTGATAGAGAATAATCATCTTCTACATGTATAGGCCTTTCTTCTATTTTTTGTTTCTTTGAGCGAACTAGACAATCAGAATTATTTTTATATGCCTGATCTTGAGGTGAGTGTGGAATGTCTACAATCTCATATTTTTCTTGTTGCTGTGATGTGGAAGGAACATCTTGTTTCCTTTTCTATTCTTTGTGGATTTGAGATTCCAGTAAAACCACATTATAACCAGTTTTCTTTTGTACCATGTATTTTCCTGGGGGAAATACTTGTGCAAATCCAGGCTTGGTCAATATTGTTTGAACCATCTCTGGTTCAACTTTTATGGCTTTTTCCTTTTTCTGATTTAGGGTTTGAATAATATCTTCAAATTTATCTATAAGAGTGTCTATTTTATTTCCAACTGGATTGATACTTTTTAGGGGATCATATTCCTTGTCAAACTATTGGACAAAATTTAATGTCTTCTTGTATACTAACCACTTTTCCTTTCTTATTTCTTGTTCCTATATATTAGGGATATTTCTGATAATATCCTTAGGGAAATTAAAAATGTGACATATTGAAGAGCACCTTACTTTCTTTTTGAACATTTCATTATAAAAAACTTTGGGATCTGCTATTCTAGCAATTGATGTAGCCATGTGATAGGGTGCAAGGAATTTATCAATATTCAACCATCCTCCCTTTGTGATTATAAACTGGTGGGCAATTGTAACATTTGGAAACATAGTTCCTCTAGCTTTACCTGCAAGAATGTTCTTTTCAATATCCCCTAATTGTCTAATGAACTCTACAACACCGATCTTGAGCGGTACTTGATATGGCAATATGAATGGAGTCCCAGTAAAACCATATAATCTGATAACAGTAGAAATGGGATACAATATGAAATCCTCCCAATTATGGACAATTTTAAGGCTCTTGGCAAATTTTTTTGGTTTGACAAGTTGCATCAAGGTCGTTGGGATTCGTGGGATTTCATGAACAAATAATAACCTAAGCCTGGTTGCAAAATATCTATCAAATTTTATATAACTACTATCATGTCTGTCCCATGTCATATTAAGGTTCCACAATTGCACTGGCATATCCTCATCATTGTTCTGTTTCATCAAAACCATGTGGTTCTCAAAATAACTTGCACGTTTAAACAAAAACATATACATTATGAAAGAGTACCAACACAAAGGCTTGTCTAGTTTGTTATTTTGGATAGCTGCTAATCCATTATGAATTAAATCAACAATGAACGAAACAAAGTCAATAGAAACTACTACAATAGGGTGTAAGATTTGGATCATTAGGTACATTAAATATACTGGTATTCTTTCTTGAACATCTTCTCCAAAGATCTGACATAGCGACCAATATGTAGTTCTTTCTCTAAACTTAAAATATTCTATTTTGAAAGGTTCCTGTGTATTTGGTGCTAAGATAATCATTTGTCCAATATTGTTGCATAAGTGTTTTAAGGGGTCAGTCCTGAATTAATGTCTTTGAGCAATATACACTTGGTTTAATTCCTCAAATTCAATTTTTTGTAGATCATTTGAGGGTTCACGTAGTCTAAAAACCCTTCTAATTTCTTCACCTGAGATAGTTACGAGTACATCTCCACTTAGATTCATAATTACCCTAGTAATGGGATCATAATTCTTAGCAATTTGAGTCATCAAATCTGTATCCATGAAAACATTGGGCAGGACAAGCTTCCCCAGGTCAAATTGCCATACATTGTTGCTAGGTGGGAGGGCATTTCTTTGGCTAAAGCCTAGTTTGAACAATTCTAGACCAGTGATATCAAAGGAGCCACTGACATTAATCGTGCCAATTTCGGTATCCCTTATGTAATTATCCTTATCATAGAGACCATCTGCAATTTGTAGTGTAGGTTCTTTTGGCATCAATTCCTTGGGTTTCACTAAATTTGTGGTTGACTCATTGAGTAATTTGAATAAATCTTCATACAAACCCCTTTCATTGTATTCAATTTTACCGGTTAAGCCTTTTCTTTGCGGCATTTTAGGGTAAATATTTTTTTATTGTTTATGCAAGAGAATTAACACAACCATGGATAAAGGTTTGAAGAAGAAATGTACAAATATTAACTAACCTTTTTAGGAAAACCTTCAGGAAACAATAACTAGGTGTCCTATTTTTCTTGTCCAGTCGTCTACAAAATTATTATATTTGTGTATGTTAGAATGTGTGAAGTTCTTTTCAACAATTTTCTTCAAACGATGCATGTATTACTTTTCTAATAAACTAATCTGTCATCTGTGAAGGCGAAATTAAAATTTCACAATAGTACTATTTCAAGTTTGAATCTAGATTGTCGATTTTCTTTATAACATTATTTGACGTCTTTCATATGCTCATAATGGTTTGAAAGTTTCTATGTGAACATAGGACTACTTTTAGATTACAATGTATCAATAGTAAACCCTTAATTGCATCACTCAGTAGGCAATAATAATTTTACTTTATGATTAGACATAAAGTAACTCATCAAAGTCTTCATTCTAAATCAACGGCTAGCATATGATCGAAAAAATTAGAAAGCTTGCATGCAAACAAATGATGACTGTAAGATCATTCATGTGGTGTTGATTCCTTACATAAGCGTTGAAAGGTAGATTGAAATTAATTAATTTCAAAATGTAGTAGTTTGAAATGGTTAAATTGGATATGCTTTAATAAGATAGTAGAGCTAGGTATGTCAGATAATAGTTAGTGGGATATTTGACCCCGATCAATTTAGTAACTTAATTAGAAGTTTCAAATTAATTTATAATTGTTAAAAGTGTTATAATTTAGATATGTATATAGAATCTATTTTGTTGAATAATCATTAAAATGTTACATAATTGTTTAACTTTGTATAATAGCAAATATGAGTGTAATATACTTGTAGTCGACATCAGATTTAGATGTTAATGACCTTAAAATTTGTATTCAATACTAATTTATTTAGTAATTAGTGGTTTGGAATGTGGGTTTTGTATTTTTATGTCAGAAACTATTAAATGCCACACTTGATCAACTATCTTTATAACTAGGACCTAGTTGGCAGTAGTGGTGAGTTGTATACAAAAATCAATGGGTGTCGCATGGTCGCTAACCATCAAAGGCTTTTTTACAAGTTTTTGAAAACTGTAAGATCTCATAATAGTTTCAACAGACAAATATAATGCCGAAACATGCGTGAACTAAGTTTTAAATTTGTGAGGAAATAATAAAATCTCTTCACCTATTAGAGTTATAAAAATAAAAAAGAGGTCACTTCTAGGAAAGTAAATATTAGGAATATGAATCGAGGGGATGATAAATTCAAACATGTGCATTTGTAAAAAGTTAAGCGAGATTTTAAAAGATCGAGGTAGGGTTTTTTTTAAAAGCAAAGGCATTTAGGGTTTTTTCATCATTGGTTATTTAATTAGGGCTTATATTGAATATAAATATTTGAGTTTGTATAGAATCTGGAACAGTATTAATTAATTGAATCTTTCTTAGATTTGTAACAGATATGTTTTCATTGTAGTGGCTGTTGTCAGTGAATTTTTTGGAAAAAGGCTGACAGTCTACTTTTTATCAGACGGTTGTTGTTGATCTACAAAGCAAACATTGTTTTATTGGGATCTTGCGACAACCATAAATGGAGGGCATTGGTTCATTGTTTATAGCAGAGAAAAATGAGCATATGGTGTTGTAAAACTGAAATGGACAATAATGGTGATGAGAGTTACTGGGTGTTGATGAAAAACTGGAATTTGGGCATG
Source organism: Chamaecyparis obtusa (assembly GCA_027943335.1). NCBI lineage: Eukaryota > Viridiplantae > Streptophyta > Pinopsida > Cupressales > Cupressaceae > Chamaecyparis > Chamaecyparis obtusa. Next base: position 257,715 of record BSBK01010165.1, on the reverse strand, counting down.
GTCGAATAATATAGATAAATTTGTATGGCTTTCAACTAAGTCCTTTTGTGAATATCAAATACATAGATAAGTTTTATTTCTATGTTCATATATTAGGAAATTTTGTTATTTGAAAGATATCAGTGCAGATAACAAAGTTAGCTTAAATGATAGACATTCTTGTACAAAAAATGTGCAGTTCCTATCAAGCAATGAACAATGTCTTAAATTTGTGTATGGGTCAAATCAAATATAATCTATTTTGTTGGAGAAATGCTTTGTCTTTAAAAGAAATTAGGTTTTTTTATTAAGTGATGAAGTTATTGCTTATTGGTTGATTCAAACTACACATTTTGGTACAAGGGTGTCTCTCATCTGAGCAATGTTTATTTTCCGTACTGGTATTTTTCACAAATTAAATTTTCCAAATATCTGAATGTTGAAATAAGACTTAGTTATGTACTTGATGACAACAAATTGACCAAATTAGAAGTTATAAAATTTGGAAAAAAAAATTCAATCATGTTTAAATTTGACTTATTTATCTTTGTTGTGATTGGTGTTAGTTAATTTCAAGTGTCGATCCAGATCAATTCTATATGGTAATTTAGAAGTAAACTAATCCATGGTTAATGGTTGACAATATTTTTTAACTTTAGCCTTGATTTGTTAACTAATCATGTTGATTGGTGTAATTTGTTGTTGCAAAAGGTTGTTTAGTTTTATATAATTGATGCATTTTTTGCTCTATTTTTTTTTCACTCTTTAGAAGATGTCATTTTTCTTATTTTCTAACTACATCTATGGTCAAAATTCTATATGGTATGTGATCTTATGTCCTAGAAAAGAAAAATAGAAGTGTTTTTTTGCAGGTTGCGAAGATTAGATCAATTGCAAAGAATGAAGTTTTAAGTCTCTACTCTTCTCCCACCATCCAACTATTTCAAATGCATACTACAAATTTGGGTTTTGGGGAAAAGTAGTGGCTTATATGAATTAGTTAGAGCAATAAATTCCAAGTTGGAATCTCCATGAGAGATAGGTCAAGGTCATGCTCTCTTCGCATGGCTCTTGATTTGTTTATCTGTTTAATGACATGATGTTAGTGGGCCTGTCATGCCTCTGTTTTCAACTTTATGGAGGTGTTTTCCATTGTTTGTGTTGATGATTTTTAGGCTCTATAGTTGATCAGCTATATAGAGAATTGAAAAAAGTATTTTTGACTACTAGTTTGTTCTTGCATAGTTGAGTAGTGTTGATAGAATCCGTTGTAGAGATCTAAGTGTCATATGCATGGTGGAACATCCCTGCCTAATTGTAACTTCCATGGCTGTTAATTTCATATTAATTGCTGTGAACTGATCATGTTTATTGGTGTACTTTGGTCTTGGAAATGGTAGTTTACTTTATATAAATCATGCACCCTGTGCATATTGTAATAAATTTGCATTATTGAATGCTGAAATGAGATATAGAATATCATTGTTGAAGTGCTATTTTTTTAATTGGTTTTTTCAAGTTGTCATTTTTGTTATTTCCTAACTAGATCTATATTGAAAATTCTTCAATTTTATGATCATGTTGATGGTAGAAATAGTGAACCATAAGCTTGATAGAGGTGTTTTTTAGCTAATTGTATTTAGGGTTATCATGTTAATTATTGTTACAAGGGTTTGTTGTAACTATTTTTCAAGAAATTGGATTGACAATTTCTTGTGATAATTATTTTTATACATTCTATTGTTGTTGAATGTCAGTGGACATGTTCCTGTAATTATTGTTATATGTAGCATCGGTCAAATAAATAAAACTGATTCTGTGTATATAAAAACTTTTATTTATTATTTTAATAATAACTAAATTTATTATTATTAGACGTAGTTTGAAAAAATCAAATAGTAAGCTGACATTGTAAAAAGGTGTTGTAATATGTTGAAAAAAAAGTTCTTAAACAGAAAATACTAACAAGTTTTAAATTAACCTTTTTGAATGATAGAAATAATGAATCATAAACTTGATGAAGGTATTTCCTAATTACCTGTAGTTATGGTTACAATATTAATTTTGGTTACAAGGTTTTGTTGTAACAATATAGTCTGTGTTGATTTAGATCATCTTTACAGTGTTAAAGACATTCAATAAATATGATTAACATATTAATAAAGTATACTCTATTTATTTCAAAAGGTAAACATAATTATTATGCATTTTATAAGAGCAATTTTTATTGTATTTCTATTTTTATCTAATCAATTGATGATAAATCTTACAGTGACAAAAATATAGACTATAGTTAAGGAGTTTCAACAAAAAGTACAATTTCCCAAAAAATGGTTATTGTTAATAAGTTTATATATCTTTTGAAAGAACTGTATGTTTTGTAAGTTCTTAAATCATAATTTGGGAAATATGTATACATATTTGTAATTTCAATGAAGAATATACAATAATGGTAGAAAAAAAGGGTTAAAATTCTGTCAACGCGTTTAGGAGTCTCTCTTCTTCTTTTCATCTTGTAACATTTGAATTTTGTTGCATTCTTGAATATCTTTCAAAATTGAAAGGTGGATGAATACATAGTCTTGATAGTTCATGAACTCTAGAAAGAGTTGTAAAAGTTAATCCTTGACGCTTTGTGGTTCCAATGTCAGTTGTGGATTTTACAAGTGACAACCCCTATGATTTGTGTATTGTTAAAGCCCATGACATACGTAGAGGAATTCGATGGCAGAAGCTCCTTTTAATTGGTGTGATAGGAATATTTTTGGGATTACTATCATCCCAAGGAGGACCAATGTAGTTAAAAAATTCAATCACAACTATCAATGGCAATTGAGGAGGCTTTTCACCATCGTTATATACAATAGCTTTGACTTCTCCTATAGCACCATTAACCAGTCCTGTCTGGACACATAAATTACTACATAGCATAACTTGTTGTCCTATACATAAAAGAATTTGAGATTGAAGTTGTTCTTCATCTACATTTGAACTTTCAAAATCTTTTTCTTGTTCTACTATTGAAAGAGCCACAGGTTGATGTAGAGATAATAAAATTTTCTTATTATGAAGACCCACCATTTCATTTGTTGCAAATAGGTGTACTTTAGAATGAAACTCTTCTTGTTCCTCTTTACAGAGAGTAGTACTAGTCCATGACATGAGTAGAGTCCAATATTGAATTGTTGGTTCTGCATTTCTTAGATTTGTAAGAAGAGAACAAAATTGTACCTAAACATCTGTGTTGCCAATTTGGTGAAATTTTGCCTCTAAAGTGATTACTTTTTTGAATGACTACCATAATTGTCCACCATATGAATTTGAAGCATACATTGGAATATCTTTAACTAGAGGAAGTTGACCCAAATCACCAAAGAGAATCATTGAATGACCTCCAAAAGGAATGTGGTTGCTATTTGGAAATGCTTATCTCAATCTCATATTAATTCTTTCAAATAATTTAGGATCAATAAAACTCATTTCATCTATTATGATGTATTGAACATAATAAAAATTTTCCTGTAATTTTGCTAGTTGCTAACCTTGTAATTGTACCATCTCTTTGATAAGAATATGTAGAACTGAATGAATTGTAGATGCCTTGATGTTAAATGATGAAACTCCTATTGGTGGAAGAAGTAGAATAGGTGATTGTCCATTGGATGCTGATTGACTGAGACTATCTTTGATTTGAGCTATCAGATGTGATTTTCCATTGCTAGCAGTTCCTTGTACAATTAGTTGTAATGGTTGTTGTACATTACTTTCTTTGCTATGTGATATAATTATATCATATGCTTTTTGTTGTTGGATAGATAATTTATAAAAAAATTGTTGATCCATAACTGGATTCTCTTGAAATATTTCTTGATTTGATTGAATGAAATTTGTAGCTGTAGCTTTTTGTAAAGGAGTAATATTATTTTGAAACCAATTTTTTACTGAGTCAAATTATTGATATCCAAGCATATATAAATCATTTAAATGTATAGGCATGCTTGGATATAAATGAGCTAAAACTTTCCATTCATTTGGTATACTCTCTTGCATTGTATCTGGATCTGTTGTAGGACTTGTAGGATCATCTACTTCTTGTGCATCTGAATGTGTTCTACGTACATGTTGTGCTTCATATGTTGATGGAAATTTTTCCCATTGTTCTATTATTCCTTCATCTAAATGTGCAAATTCTATTTCAATATTGCAGAATGGTTTGTATAACAAAAGTTCACTCTAGCAGGAATTTGGATAAGAAATGTCTTCTCTGGAAAGAATACTAATAAATCTAGGTGAGACTCTAACTATACAAGGTGATTTTCTTTGTTTCCATTTGTCCTACTTTTAGGTAGCTCTAAATGTCCATTTTTGGGTTATGTCAATAAGAAAAAACATTTCTAAACTTGGTGGGTGTGCCATATAATTGTCAATTTGGTTATGGCATAAGCTTATTGACATGTCTGATATAGGTAGACGTTGAAGATTTTTTCGGTTCACATTCAAAGATACAAACTGTCTATTGTAGAGGGGTAAGAGAAGCTTTTGTAAAAGATGGTAGGTTTCTTGGGAACCTATATCATGTTCAACAAGATTTTTGAGAAGCATTTTTTGAAGTACAACTAGAGTAGGCATTGTTCCATTCAAACTTGAAGATATTCTACTTAACATTGCATGATATGTTTCAGATTTTTGTTCTACTTTTGCTGCATACTTTGCTATATACTTGATAATTGCATCAATTGAAAGAATAGGTTGATAATCTATATTACCTCTCCATATTGAAAGCATCTATATGTTATGTAAGTTTAGCTGATCATCATTGCATGTTGTTGTATGTTTAGGTTCGGCATTGTCTATAAGTATAATTTGTTTAGATTTTTCTTCTATTATCCATGGAGCTTTATAACGGCATGATATAGCATCACCTTTTCTTCTTAAACATGTCTACAAAGAGCATTTTGTGTGACATTGTACATGATTAATCAAATCACTGTAATCAAAAGCCACGTTTGTTGCATATATCATCTCTGTAGTCATGAGACAAGGATCATGAAGAGATCTAGAAAAAACCCCTTTATTTCTTTGTTGAATGCTTTGTGGATTCCGTGATGATACATACTGATCTATGTAATATAAAGCTCTCTGCACTGATAGATCATTATTCCATTCTAAATTTTTAAGATCAAGCTCATTTGGCAACCAGACAAATCCATGAATGTGTGGAGAACCTCTACTTTACCATTCAAACTTGATATAAATTTAAGTCAGTAAATCATATTATTGAACAAGAAAAATTAGTAAATGGACAAAAGCTATTCAAAATGGACTCTTATTTGTTTTATTGAATAACATTGTAGATTGATTATTTACCTATACCAATAGTCAGTTGCACCAAGCAATTTCTCTAAGACTTTCTCTTGAAATGCAATAAATCTATGATGCATATATACAACTGTCAAATGTGGATTTTCAATAATATTTTGTATTTTCCATCTTGTATCCATTGATGGTTTTTTGGCATGTTGGATGGAATGATATTGTGTAAATCAGGCCATTTGGTATCTACAACACTGAGTGTTAGAAAGTAAAGTCCGCCAGATAATTAAGAGGGGGGGGGGGTGAATCAGTTATCAGATAATTATAACTTTTAACATCTTCAACAACATTTAACCATGTATGAAATGAAATTACTAACCATACAAAGATATTCATACACAATGACACAATAACACAAAATATGTTGACTAGGGAACCTCTTGATCAAAGAGTAAACCCTAGTGGGAATGATACCCACAAAAGATGCACTAATATCAATATTCCTTGTGGGAGTATGGACTCTGTTAGGAGTCTTATGAAATAAATTCAATACATATAAATCCCTGTTAGGAGATTTTGAATCCCTGTTAAAAGAATCTAACCCTATTAAGAGTTATGGAAGATAGAAGGACCCACTGCCCAAACAGCTTCAGGGTAAGATCATTGAACACACTATCCAAATAACCTTAATATTATTCAAAAAAATAATATGAAATATGTTACCTCCTTACTATGCCAAACCGCACTCTCTTCTACACCAAATCTCAATTCCAGATCTCTATACTTTGCATGTCTTCCTTCACAATTTCACTTTCACAATCTCTTAGGTTCTTTTCTTCACTTCATGCTTACATTCGCATGTAACCAAACCATCCTCACACTTTTTTCACATTTCAACTACATAAAATAAGTAAAAACATTCCTTCCTTTATACCACACTCAAATAATTACAAATGAGTCACCAACTAATTACAAAATAAAAGTTTCCATATGCTACATCAAAATTACACAAAACTATCGGCTTCCAAATGCAATATCTCTTCACTCATGCATCCTCAAAGTTTTTGCTATGAACCACGTCACCATCAATGTGTCTCAAAAATCCCTTTAACTCTGCAAAACTAGATTCCATCCTGATTAGGAGATATCATCCGATTTCCACAAACCGCTAGTTAGGAACACTGCCTGAATACTACTTTTACCAAAATGTTCATAACTTTCATGAATCAATGAATTACTGTTTGTGCTCTTAACCATAGACATATAACATATCAAAGAGTATAATCTCAACATCACATAGCTCCAACTAGAATATCCCAAGTGCGCTAATCAAAACACTGTCTGCTTCTCTGCTAGTCTCTAGAAGATCACTCTGTTGACGTCAATGACAATCAAAGTCATGAATGCAACAACAACTGCTACAGAATGATTGCCAACATCTAGCATTCATTACTAACATTGAGGGTAAAGAAAAGTGTAGGAAAACCAATATGAATAACCATGTCTATCAATTCTGCTCTTCGTTGATTCCAAAAAGGTCTAGTTCCACGTACAAAAGAACCAAATCTCATCAACTGATCTACCAGTTTATCATCAAGTACATCTCGTAGCTTTTGATGAAGGTCTGCAATTGTTACAGGTAAAGAACCATCTAATTGTTTGTGAACAAACATAGATGTTGTGGCTTGGCTTCCATGGCACATAATAATATTTAATATAAAATACCTAAATCTTGAATGCTGCCCAAATCTATTATCATAATACCGTAGAAGGTGAAGAGCATAATCATGGAGTTTGACTTCTTTGATACATAGCTATTTGAATGCTGCCATTCCATTGGGGAACAAAGTTGGAAATGCCATTACAAATAAACCTTTGGTTGTGTATTCATTAATAGGAGAGGCCAAGATAGGAGGCCATGCAATAGATTATGTTGTCTGACCTTCACCTAAATGCAACAAAGACCGTATTTCTTCTATTTCTCTATGTGGAGCAGGTAGATTACAAACAAATGAGCTGTTAAATTCTAGACTCGGATCAAACTCATTTTCTTCTATCTCATCTAACATAGATGAGTTATCTTCGATAGGATGACTATTTCCACTACATTAAAAATTAGGTCTGAAACATCAGTACATTGTAAAGGAAATAATGCTAATGCATTTTCATCTATTCGTATATCCCTATAGTATGGGTCATTCAATGTTTATATTTCAGTGCCTCATAAACATGAGATCTGCTAACATAAAAACTATATTTTTATTTCCTATGCTCTCTTTGTTTACAATGATTATATCCAATGCATCTATTCATCTAGGCAACAATGTTGTGATACTGAAAATATTTTGAGGAAAACAAATAGTGTGACCACTATATTTGTGTTGACCACCTTTTGCATAAGTGACTTGCAAAATAAGACTAATTTTGGCTATTAGCATTTGTTCAATTTATGTTAAGATTTTCAAAGACAATGGTTGTTCACCTGGATCCATATTGTTCCACTTTGAGAACCAATGCCCATCTTTTTCTGAACTGCATCTGCAGCATATTAAAGTTTCATCTACTATGCGGATTTTAATCCTAGGATATCTTTCCATACATATAGGACACCTTGTATAGTTTGAAATATCCTCTATCTTTGTACAAAATTCTTTTCTGGCATTGTAATAATTTTTAGAGAAAGGTGATGTATGGATACAGTCAACTATATTCATGGATATTGTATGATCTTCAATACAATTGGGTATTTGAAGTTTTGGCAAGCAAGGATTTTCAATAATTGAATTTGGTAGAGGATATTAATCTCAAAGTTCAACTAGTTCTAAATGATATGAGGTGTTCAAACTTTGTAAATTTGATGCATAAATTGCAAGTTCAATATTTTGAGAGGTTTCTCATCTTCTTTTGTTAATAACAATTTTTTTGACATCATATCTAGCTCTCTACATCTAATTTCTATGATTGCACTTAGTCTGTCTTTCATTATTTGCATTATCCATGACTGCATATAGAATTGTTGTTTATACCTGTGATAATTGAAAAGCAGTAAGTTAAAAAGAATATTTAGAGATGGATATATATTTCACAAAAATTGAACAACATCACATTAACATGACATAGTTTATTGTCAAATATACAAATATAAATAAACATTGATTAGATATGTTCATTATTAGAAGGAAATTACTGTCCTAAGCAAGCTTCAAAGTAAGAACAATTATGCTTTCAATTTCTTTCTTGGCAAAAGAAGAGGTTTACATTTAAAAAGAAAAGTTCTAGATTGATTTGAAGACATGTTCTACTTTCTAATATATGCAGGTGTACTTTGTTGTAATGGCTTACAGTGAAAATAATGTAAACAATCTTTTTTATAATCTATTAATATGTTTTTTTTGGCAATATGTATTGCAATATTTGTTATGTTTAAATATCTATGACTCTTTGATATCGACGTAAATAGCCATTTCATGATTCAGAATGACTATTTATTGCTACTAAATTACTACATGTCCTCACTATATTTGCAGTTTTCCTTGTATACATGACAGTTATTGCAAATGCATTAAATTGCATTCATTGTTAAATGATTTGGTTGGCAACAATTTTTTTCTTCTAGTGTTAAAGATGACCACTTTCATTAACCGTCATCATAGCCAATATAAGAACTGTTCTGCTAATAGTTTTCTAAACTAGTAACATATTTTACAGAAATATTTATATAGATTTCAATATATACATTGACCTGACCATCAAGACAGTTCAAGTTCATCATTATGGAGGCATTGTTATCATAGGTTGTTTTAAGTTGTGTTTTCAGGGTTGTGCATTTTGTTCATTTCTTAGATAATTAGATTTAATGGAATCATGGTAAATATGGAAATATCGATTCTTTAGAAAATATGTTACACAAAAATTGAACAACATAACATTGACATGACACAATTTATTGTCGAAAATACATATTTATTAAAACATATGATTACACATGCTCAATATTATAAGTAAACTATTGTCTTAAGTAATATTCAAAGTGAGAACAATTATGCTTTGAGTTTCTTGGCCGCCAAAAGTAGATGTTTTGATACTTAGATCAAACACAAACACAAACTCAAAACCATAAAGATTATCCAAAAGTTGTTTGTTTGCACCAGGTTTAGCAAGCAACAACTGAAAATCTCCTGCATCCACACTCAATAAAACATTTGCAAGGCCTTCAAAGGAAGTAACATTGTGAAGGTCGCCTAATGGATTATGTAAATCCATATTAAGCATGTAGCTGAAATCACATATTGGAATATGAACACAACATTTAGGACATTCATATTTCCCAATATGATTCCGAACAACTTTTTTTTTACATTTTTTTCCATCAATGATTCGAGAACATGAAAGATAATAAAGGTTATCCACATCAAGTCTAGAAATTTGTTCCTTTATGCAAATAGGAATCATGGAATGGAAGTCTTTTGTATAGATGATAGACATTGGCTATTGATTTGTAAATCTAGCAAGCATTGTTGGCTCTTTAGTCAAAGTAATAGAAGACTAGTCTTCTCCTATTCCTGTAGACCATGTCAAAAGACAAGAAGCCTCAGTTAAAATTAGATTGATAAGAATATTGGTTGAAAAAATAGTATCCAATGACTTACCATACCATGAAACCAAACGAGCAGATTTAACAAAAACAACAATTGTCTTATACTCCCTGAACAAATTCACATGTAATTCTGGACTTGCTTGCAAGATTATTCTATGATGCAAACAATGGAACCTTTAACTAAAGCCTCCTCCACTACAAGGGATTTAATTATTTCGGCAAAAGGGAAAAGTGTGCATACACACCACTAGAAAGTTCCACATGATATTTTGTACTCACACTATGTTGTTGTTCAATAGAATGTAACGATACAATTTGAAAACATGATTCATTGATGGAAATACCATCCATTATTTTACTAATTGCTCCTTGTGTTAATAAGGCCATTTTTGTTACCTATTTAACAATAGCTAGTATGATGTCAGTAATCAAAAGTATATCATAAACATATACACCATATTTCTCAGTGATGCATTATTGAGAAAAAAGTACATATCATTTTGCGACACAAATAATTTATTCAATGTTCAAATCTAAGAAATGAACAAAATACACAATCCTAAAAACATAAGTTAAAACAACCTGTGATAACAATGCCTCCATAATGATGAACTTAAAATGTCCTGATGATCAGGTCAATGTATTAGCAAAATAGTTCTTATATAGGCTCCGATGACGGTAAATGAAGGTAGTCATCTTGAACAGAAGAAGAAAAAAATTGTTACCAACCAAACCATTTAACATTGAATACAATTTAATGCATCTGCAACAATTGTTAGGTATACAAGGAAAAATTGCAAATACATCAAGAAGATGTAGTAATTGAGTAGCAATAAATAGTCATTCTGAATCATGAAATGGCTATTTACATCGATATCAAAAAGTCATAGATATTTATACATAACAAATACTGAAGTACATATTGGAAAAAAAAATTATTCACAAATTATAAAAAATATCATTTTAATTGTTTACAATGTAAATTATTATGATAAAGTACGGCTAGATATATTACGAACTAGAACGTGTCTTTACATCAATCAAGAGGTTTTTTTTTTAATGTATACAATTATATCTATGGTAAAATTTTACCTATAGTTTTTTATTATGGTAAAAATAGGTTTTGAAGGGGCCTGAAAACCCTTTAAAAATAGAGAAGTGAGATAAGCATGAAGACCCAAAGAACAACTAGCTGCCCCAAAGAAGGGAGTAATACAAATGGAAAAATCCTAGATATTTAATAAAAATCTACACAACAAAAAGAAAAAAACACTAGAAGAAAAATAGAGAAGAAAAGGCCACCAGCACCAAGATCAAGACATAGTCTTCAAAAATCCCTCAGAGTCTTCTAGTTGGGCCTGCATGATCTTAACATTATCTTTCAACCTCTAAATGTCCTAATCATCAATCTTGAACTTCTTTTTAGTATTAGACCTAGTTCTGGTGTCAGGTCCCATCTGCCGACTAGGATCGGTCAAGTTAATTTTGTCACTCAGGGGGGCATCTTTGTTTCCTTCCAAAATTTTGCTGAGAGTGTTCAAGTTATCCATAGTAGACATCATTCCTTTATTGGCCAGGCCAAGCAAATATTTTAACATATCCTCATTCCTACTTGTCTTCTCTTGAATAGGGATCATGGCTATCTCAACAGCCTTTTTAATTTTATCATCTAGATCAGAACTGTAATCAAGAACACTGGCATTAGCATTGAGAGAAATCTCCTTTTTGATATTATCAACCATTTCCTCAATAATAGAATTTCTTTTTTCTAGTTTGATACATCTGTTCTTCAGCTCAACCAAATCATTCTCAACCCATTTGTCTAGATTATAACTGTAGATGGACTTGTTTTTAGAAATTTCAAGGGGGGTCATGATGATTGTTTTTTTGACCTATGAATCCATCTTTCTGATGTCATCTTAAAGAGTATGGGTCCTATTACAATCAAGGGTTCTCTCACTGTCATCCTTCTTGTTCTCCTTCTCGAAGCTAGGGTATCATGGGAGTTTAGATTATCCTCTTCCATAATCCTAAAGATATTATTCCCCGAATTGTCAGCATTTCTATCAGCCTCTTTGACATTGTTGTCATCAGCATCAACCTCAATCTCAAAAGTAATCATTACCTTCAGTATTGATATTCTCCAAAATAGGGTTAGGCTTATCCCCACTATTCTGATTATCCTAGCATCGTCGAGACTACCCTTGGCATTGGTAATATTAGGATCCTCCAAGTCCTTCTTCTCAAGGGTCTGGGTAGTGGAATTAGGAACAACATTATGACCCACTTGGGTATTCTTATCAACCTCAGTCTCATTATTTGGGGGAGTCAGCTTCACACCTTCAGGCTTTGATAGGACAGGGCTAGCAGAGGGCTCCAAGATAGCTTTATCAGAGATAGATGCATTGACATCACAAGAGTCCTTTACATTCCTCAAACCATCCAAAGGCTTAGAGGAGGCCGGCTCAGAAAGGGAGAGAGCTTTCTTGGGTTTCAGTTTCCTGGGTGGAGAGTTGATATTCTTCCCTTTTTTGACCTAGGTAGGGATAGGATTAGGAATGTGGTCTCTCACATAATCATCCATAAAGAGGATAAGCCCAACATGGAGAATAGGGAAATTCTTAACTCTATATTTAGTAATGCTCTGGTTGATCGAATAGACCTGAGAGAGTAGGGGAAAGAGATTCTTATGTCATGTCTAAAGTGATTGACTAGGGGAAAATGATAGCTATAGACCCTAGAAAATCTCCCCTCAAGTGTGAAATATTCCATAATAACCTAACCCCAAATTCTATCAATATTATCCATATCAACATAGTGTTTCTTACCTTTAACCAAAAGAGCCCTATCCTCGTCAGTTACAGGAAATTTCTGGTAAGCTCTAGTTCTGACCTTGATCTCTTTCAAGTACTTCAAACCATCCAAAGGGAGATCAATTATATCAGAGAGGAGCTCAAGGCTGAGGCTAAAGGACTTGCAAGCCAGATTCACCGTGCCCTTATCCCAACCATCTACAAAGGCTTTGGAGATATCATTATCAAAACCATGGAGTCTCTGGAGAAACCAGTGAACATGGCCTTTCTTCAAAATACTCAAAACTTCCTTATCTTGCTTCCACTTGCACTCTATTGGCTCTTCTCTCCTAAGGTCACCACCCATGGCCAAACAATCACCCTGCTCTTTTTTCATATGCTTCTTATGCTTAGATGAGGAAATGTTATCAATTTGATGGTTTTTTAGCATTAAAAGGTTGTTTAACTAGTTCACATTCCTATTCACATGTGTGAACTGGCAATAGTTACTAATGATGATGACAACACACATCAGATTATAAGCTTTCATTATGGGAAAATAATTTTGCATTTTGGAGTTGTAATTAGCATTATTTCGAATGACATTCGAGATCACCCCAATCTGAGTAGAATTAAATAATATCATTAATATTCCTATTAATGACTCCTTCTTTGTGCTTGATTTTATCATAACTAATATATGAGATGACATCATCATTACAAATTGTGTTACCGATCCATTTTTGAATCCCCTCACTTTTGGCTCCAATATTGGCAAGGCAATCAACAACCTGATTGGTCTCCCGGTAATTATGAGTAATATGGAACATCTCAAAGGATTGGGCTATGGTTTTGATTTTGGATATTATGTGTTCAATGGTCTAGGAGGGAGAATTGATATCTTTAATATTATTTATAATATTTAAAGAATCACCTTCAAACCAAACTCTTTTGAACCCCATATCTTCCACCAACAGGATAGTATTGAGGGCAGCCAAGGCCTCTGCCCTATGATTAGTCTAGATTTCCAAATAGACCAAAATGGAACCTAAATAGTTACCATTGCTATCTCTGATAATTCCACCACACCCAGAAACACCTGGGTTGCCTTTGGAGGCCCAATCAAAATTAGCTTTAACCCAGCCGATAGGAGGATCAATCCAAACTGAGGTATCTCTAGGAGAGCAAGAATGAGAGTTGTGGTGAAGAGAACTCCAAGTAGACCAATCCACATCAGGGAGAAAATTCTTGAGCTTGCTCTTGCTATTGATGATGGCATTGCTGAAGTTTTCCTTAATAGCTCTGGAGAAGGTGTTGAAGATAATTTCAGGTTTGGCATATTTCTCTCTGAAAATTCTATTATTTCTTTCCTTCTAGATACACCAACATAGATGAGGTGGGATGAGATTCTGAAAGTTTCTTGCAAGATCATTGTCAAAAGGGCATCTCCACTGAGTGATGAAATCCTACCAAGAGTTAGGAAAGAACCAACACAAATTCTAGTTTTGAAAAACCAAGGACCAGACTCTCCGAGTGAAACTACAATGGAGCATTAGATGGTCATAGGATTCAGCTTGATCCTTGCAAAGAAAAAATATATTAACATAATAGAACCCTCTTTTCACTAAATTATCAATGGTAAGGGGCTTATTCTAGATAAGAATCCAATAGAAAAAGTTAATCTTTGGAGGGAGGAATTTATACCAGATAGCAGCACACTAAGGCTTAACATCCTTGGAGAAGAAGGAGCAGGTAGAGGCCACCAAGAATTCACCATTAGAGGAAGGATTCCACATAATTTTTTCAGGATGATTAACTTCTCTGAACCCAGATTGCAACTCAATCATAAGGGGAGACAGACTTCTATCAAGACTAGAAAGATCCTTCCAAGAGTTAATAAGCTAGTAATCAGAGACTTTGCAACCAATAGTGTTTTTAGCTTGCATAATAATATCCTTCCATTCTTGTCTTTCAGATAGGGGGCAGTCATGGATCCAAGCATCATCCCAAAAGTCAATATTGGTCCCATCTCCTAGTTTCCACCTTATCCCTTCTCTCAAAAAGTCAATTGAGGAGTAGAGGCTATTCCAAATGTAAGAGCCATTCACCCTAGCATCATTGTTTAAGAGGTCATTTAGATTATTGGAATTAAAAAGGTATTTGCTTCGAATAATGCCATTCCATTGCTTTGTATCCCCAAAGACTCTCCAAACCTACTTAGCCAAGAGGGCCTTATTGACAAGCTTGATAGGTCTTAGCCCCAAGCCCACTTTGCTATTAGGCTTATAGATTTTTTCCCAAGTAATCAAACTAATTTTTTTTTAATCTTCAACACTAGTCCATAAGAATATTTTTTGGATAGTTTTAAGCACCATCGCAAACTTGTGAGGAATCTTGAAGAGACTCAAAGCATACACAGGAAGGTTTTGCAGAGTCAACTTCAAGAGCTAAAGCTTACCAGAGCTACTGAGGAGGGTGGCTTTCTAGCCAGCCAGCTTCCTGTTGTATCTATCAACAATTTGATTCCAAAAACTGTTAAGGGGTTTAGAGTGAAGGAGGAGACCCAGATAGGAGGAAGGAAAAGCACCAATGCTACAACCAAGAATTTTGGAGATCTTAGCCTATCTCTCAAGGGGGGTATTGATAAAGTATATGAAGCTCTTATTCCAATTGATAAGTTGACCCGTAGCCAAGGTATAGATAGACATGGCTTTTCTGAGATTCCTGGCTTCTTTAACAGTAGCTTCACCAATAAAAAGGGTATCATCAACAAATTGTTCATGGGAATGGGAGGACCTAATCAAGGAAGGTTGGAGACCAGAGATGGTTCCTTCATTGACAAGTTTAGAGATATATCTTCCCAGCCCTTCAACCAAAATAGAAAATAGAATAGGAGATATAGGATTCCCCTACCTAAGACTCATTGAAGGTTTGAAAAAGTTGGAGGAACCCCCATTCACAATAACATAGGAAAAAATAGTGGAGACCAACTGATCAATGATTTTGATAACCCCCGCATCAAATCCAAAGTTTCTTAAGACTTTTTGGAGAAACTACCAGTCAACCCTGTCATAGGCTTTAGATAAGTTCAGTTTCATGAGAAAGCCCTATTTCTTGGCTACTTCAAGGGAATGGATATTCTCATGGGAAACCATAATGGAGTCAAGGATTTGTCTCCCTAGAACAAATCCATTCTGCTAAGGTGAGATAATAGAGGGTAACAAAGTAAGAATTTTGGAAGTCATAACGTTGGCTATGATCTTGTAAATCCTATTACAAAGGCTAATCGGTCTGAAAGAGTCCACTATATTAGCACCATTTTTTTAGGAATAAGGACCAAGAATGTGGCATTGAGTTCTCTAAGAAGAGCTTTAGTACCAAAAAATTATTTGATAGCATTCAAAACATCTTGACCAGTGATCTCCTAGAACTACTGAAAGAAGAAAAGGGGGAAGCCATTAGGACCCGGAGATTTATCACCTTCAAAGGAGAAAATAGCATCTCTAATTTCCTTATCATTTGGAATAGCTTTGAGTCTAGAATTGGTATCTCTATCTATGATTAAGGGAATAGTAGAGAGAATTTCAAGTTGACTCTGAGAATCAAGGTTATTTTCTTTGGATAGGAGGAGAGAGAAAGACTGAAGCATTTCCTTTCTTATATCTTCTTCCTTAACCAAAGTCTTATTATTCACAATAAGGGAGGAAATTCTATTAATAGCTTTATGTTTCATGGCTGTTTTATCTTTAAGCCATAGGGCTCTTGATCTTTGCCTCCAAAAAGACTCCTCTTTAGAAATGATATTATGGTACTCAGCCACCAGCTCATTCTTAGTTCTTCTGTGCTCCTCAGAGAAACCCTCTTTTTGAATAGTCTCTTGGATGACCTTGATCCCTTCTTGTTTATTACTTTTTGCCTTGAAGATATCTCCAAAGACTTCCTTGTTCCAAATTTTAACATTTCTCTTGACATTACTCAGCTTTTTAGCTATTCTATACATGGCATTTCCTTCCTGATTGTAATTACACTAGTTAAAGATATAGTCCTTCAGATTAGGGTGGGCTAACCACATCTTCTAAAAGAGAAATGGGATATTCCTTTTTCCATTCAGAATGTTAGCATTGAAAATTATAGGGAAATTATTAGAACCAATCCTAATAGAGGAAGATAAAGAGAAGGAAAAATTAGAGAGTCAATCAAGAGAGAGGAGGGTTTTGTCAAGTTTCACTTGAATGAGGTCATCACCAATTCTTCTATTCAACCAAGTATAGGAAATCCCTTCCAGCTCCATATCAATAAAGGATTGGTCATTAATATACTCCATCAGATCCATTCTACTATCAACTTGAGAAAGAGCTTTGTCCATTTTATCATCTGCCAACAAAGGGGTGTTGAAATCTCCCATAACCATCCAGCTAGGGGTCTGGAAATTATTTTTGATTTCTTTTACTCATTTCCAAAATCTAAGCCTGCCACTTTTGGTGTTTGGAGCATACATATTCATCAAGTTCCAAGAGCAATCAGCTTTAAGGTGTTTAACATGAATGAGGATAATGTTCTTCTCAACATGGAGCTATGTGTAATTAACAATAGAGTTGTTCCAGAAGATAACAACTCCTTCAGAAGCACCATTAGAGTCGCTGCCAATACTTCTACCATTCTTAAAAGGGTTAATTTTTTCAACTTTCTCTCTAGTCATTTTAGTTTTGTAGATAAGCATGATACCAGGTTTGATATCTCTAACAATATTTCTAAGAACATCTTGTTTATGAGGATAGTTAAGACCTCTAATATTCCATGACATGATCTTCATTTAAAGGGTTGGGGAACAAATCTTTGGGATAGTAGTTTGTTTACCATCTGCAATACTTTTTTTTTCTTCTAACTCTCTCATAGCTTTATTAGAAGGTCTACCTCTTCCCCCTTGAGGTGATCCAACATCTACTTTCTTCCTTCTGGTCTAGATTCCCCCCAATGGAATATTTTCTAGCTTTTTCCCTGATTCAAGAGCTTTTAGGTTCGGGCCTCCCTTCTTAGAGAGTTTTTTGAATCTCTGGTTATTTTTTACCTCAAACCAAGGAGATTCCTATATTTCCAAGATAGGAGAAAATTCATCAAAGCTTTCTTTTTGAATATACTCCTCACTAACTTCAAACCAACATTTGCTGGTGTTATCATTAACAGTGGAAGTCGCCTGCTCAATCACGGGGGGAAGTTCCAATTTGTCCAACACATTGTCTCCTATCCCTGTGGTGGCAAAGGAGTTACCCTTCTCTTTTTCCACATCTATTGTTGGGATTGGTGGATCCATTTCAATACATCCTTCCTAAGGAGAAGCTTGGGCCTATGAATCCATCTCCCTATTCCCGATCGAAGGATTTCAAGAAATAGAAGAGGGATCATTTTCCACTTTTTTCTCTTGTTCTGTGACATTTGGATTCTCCTACTCTAGACTTCGGATTTGATCCTTTTTTTCTATTTCCTAATTCTTGTCTCCCTCCGTGTCATGCCCTACAAGGGAACCAGGGAAGAGAACAAAGATTCTCTTAGTGAAAGAAAACCTAAGTGATAATTTATGAAAAATTTTGAGCTTTTAAAATAATTACATGAATAAAACTTAAACTTAGTTTCCTCCCAAGGTTCCCTTGTATTTAAATGCATGATTCAATTCATTCAAGTCCATTAAGTAAACTAACAACAAGATTAACTTCTCAAGAAAATTACATCATATCATTATAACATTCTTTATGAAATAAAAAGTACTTTCATTTCAATTTTCCATTTAACACCATCTATATTCCTAAGTATCCTTTATGAACATTATAAATTTTAAATCAAATAGAATTCATCTAACCCCTTTGATACATTGAAAATATACTATATTTGATTTTTCAATAGCTTCACTTAACTACAATAATGAAAACATACTACATAAATTGGAATGTTACAAAATCCTTTTCTTTTCTCAACATACATCTTAAACATAAAGTTCACATCTCCCTTTCCCTTTTCCTAAATGTATGCATTCCAAATACATCATTTTGAATTACATCAATTCTTACATTCAACTCCTCATGGGAGGTAACAATAATTTTACAACATGAAATATAATTACAAAGCCTTCATTCTTCAAACTGGTACATAAGCAAGCATGAATCTTCAAACACTGCATCCACAAAAGATACCTTGATAAAAATATTTACCACCCAACCATGTGGATACCTAAAAGGCCCACTCCCCCATGCTAGGAGATAAACACAAAGGTCCACAAAGAAGGAATAGCTAGGCCAAACCTAGGGTTGGGTAACCTTTCCCAAATAGAAAACAAAAGAAGATCAAAGTATACATCTTTCCACAAAAGGTTCTAAGGGTTGGTAAGAGTTCTAAGAAACAACCTAAGTGAGTGTCATCACATAGCCCTCACTCCTTGGGTTGTCTTGGTACTAGCCAGTCCAGGCCAGAGCTCCCAAGTAGGGACATGCGGGATCGAATGCCTTTCGTACTGACAAGCACCATTCGATCGTACCTACGCATAGGTATGTTCTCCCACTCCCATGCATAGCCTTTACTAGCGCTAATGGAATGGGTAAGGAACATTTAATCTTTTTAATGTTTGAACCCATTCCCATAAGCTTAATTAAGTTTTCACTTGTTAAATAACTCTTCAGTCGGTTATCCTAGTTCTAGCCACTTAGGGCCCTAGCCCTACACTGAGAGCCACTCACTAGGTGTCGTTAGGTTTTCTATCCTTAACCCACATATCACAATCACATCATACATGTAGTAAAAACACATTACAAACACATTTGAGAACTACTACAAAGAATAGAAAATAATAAGATAGTTTATGGATGTTTTAGGGGAAATTAGGAATTTTTAAGGATGTTTAGAATGGTCATGATCTTCTTAGACAAACCTAAACCCTAAACTGCTTCCTACACACATCCTAACCCTATTAAGGCATCTAAATGCATTGAACATAACCTCCACCAAACAAGGAATGAACAAATTTAAGGTTTACACAAAATTTCATATACCAAAAGATAATGCTCCCTAAATTTCATTCTAAACCTAAAATATGACTAAACCTTAAATGGACTAAGTCTAATTTTATTAAAATAAAAAATCTAGAAGTTGCAGCTTAACTCCTAGGAATCTAAAACCTATTCCAATCAATCTGAAGGGTACCTAATCCCTTTATACAAGTTTAAAGCATAATAAATTAAAGTATCGTAAACTTATACTTAAATGTTATAAATGTTATACTTGTATAAAGGGAATATTATTAAAAATCCACATGTTAGAATTTTAAAACTTAAATAAACAAATATAGTTTTCATTTATAAATCAAATATTTATAAATTACACTACACTATGAAATTCCTATTAAACCATTACTAAATTTAATAGTAATTTAAATATATTAAATTTAATATTACTTAACATCTAAAAACAAATAAAACAAACTACCATAAAAATAATTAAACTAAAAGTCACTTATGGGGGAACCTGTGGGCCCCGCACCCCACTAACTTGCGCCCTGCGCGCTTCACTAGCCCGTGGCCATAGCAGGGTACTGCTACTATAGTACCCACAGTCGTAGCAGTGCCTGCTACTATGGTTATATGCTGTAGGGGAAGATGGTGGCCCCACTTCCCAAACTTATCATTTTAATTTTTATTTAATTTTTGTTTTATATTTAATTTTTTTATTTTATATTATATTTTTTTTGAAAAGAAGAAAAGAACTCTAAATTAATTTTCTTGAAACATGTATTATTTTGACAGGATAATTCAACAATATGTCATATGCAATACAATAATATAGCGTTTGTATAATGTATGGATGACTAGCAAAATATGATGCTCTGCTTTCACTCTCTGACATTCCAAACATTTAGCCACGTAGTCTTCAATGTCCCGCTTCATTCATGACCAATAGTACAACTGGCGTAGGTCAGTACACATTTTCTTCACCTCGGGATGTGTCGAATAGGTAGGCTTGTGGCTTACTGAAAGGATAAGTGCACAAAGATCTCCTGCCATGGGCACATAGATTATATTTTGTTGTCGCAACAACCCAAGGGTATCTAAGGAATATCCTGAGAAGTGACCTTCCAAGGGTCTTCCTGACTCTATTTTTTTGTTAACCTCCTGAAACCAAGAGTCATAAGTGAGAGCCTCCCTGATTCTTTTCTCCAAATCTGTGCTAAGGGATACTGCTGATAAAACATGTCTGTGCCTATTGAAACTATCTGCCACCACATTTGTCTTCCCTTAGATGTACTTACCCTGAATATCATATTCACATAGGAATTCCATCCACTGACATTTTCTGGCATTTAGGTTAGGTTGAGAGAAGATGTAATGAAGGCTCCGATGATCTGTTTGGAGTTCAAACTTTTGACCGAATAGAAAGTGTCTCCATTTTACTAAGGAGTGAACTACTGCTGCAAGTTCTAGGTCATGGGTGGGGTAGTTGAGTTCATGATCTTTAAGATTCCTTGACTCATAAGCCACAACTTGTCCTTCTTGCATAAGAACCACCCCAATCCCTTCTAGTGAGGAATCTATGCAAACTATGAAGTTTCCTAATGGTTCAGGAACCACCAAGATTCGAGCATTGGTTAATCTTTCCTTCAAACATGGGAAAGAGGCCTCGCATTTTTTTGAGCAAACAAAATTTTTACCTTTCCTTTGCAAGGAAGTAATGGGATGCGCTATCCGAGAGAAACCTCTAACAAATCTTCTGTAATACCTAGCTTCTCCCATAAAGCTATGAACTTTAGTGACATTAGTCGGAGTTGGCCACTCCACTATGGCTTGAATTTTGGCTGGATCAATAGTGATGCCATTCCCTGATATGACATGTCCTAGATACTTAAATTATGTCTGAAAGAAATCCCAATTTTTTGCATTGGCATAAAGTTGATTTTCCCTAAGGCACTACAATACTTGGCGAAGATGAACCTCATGTTCTTTAAGAGTTTTAGAGAACACTAAGATATCATCTAAGAATACTATAACAAATTTATCCAAGTAGGTTCTTAAAAATCCATTCAT
Source organism: Chamaecyparis obtusa (assembly GCA_027943335.1). Taxonomy (NCBI): domain Eukaryota; kingdom Viridiplantae; phylum Streptophyta; class Pinopsida; order Cupressales; family Cupressaceae; genus Chamaecyparis; species Chamaecyparis obtusa. Next base: position 235,972 of record BSBK01010165.1, on the reverse strand, counting down.
TAAGCTCATGATTATAGAAGCAGCATTCTTTAACCCAAATGGTACCATAGTGAACTCATAGTGACCATATCTGGTATGGAAAGCTGTTCAATGAACATCGGCTTCCAAAATTCTAAGTTGATGATATCCTCACTTGGGGTCAATTTTTGAAAATATTTTTGCCCCTTTCATTTGATCAAAAAGATTATCGATGCAGGGTAAAGGATATCGATTCTTGATCGTGACTTTGTTGAGTTGACGATAGTTAATGCATAATCGAAGGGAGCCATCTTTCTTCTTCACAAATATTATTGGTGCACCCCATGGTGATACACTAGGTCTGATAAATCCTTTTTCCAAAATTCCTACCAACTGAAGCTTGAGTTCTTCAAGTTCTTGTGTGGTCATACGGTATGGAGCTTTGGAGATTGGGTCTTCTCCTGCAACCAACTCAATTTGGATGTCTATGTCCCTTTTGGGTGGCATTCCTAGAATTTCTTTAGGAAAAGCATCCAAGTACTCTTGTAATAGGGGATGATCTAGTGATACCTCCCTACTTTCTCCTTGGTCCACATCCTCTACTAAGACTGCAAATAATTATCATCATTTGCGCATGCACCTCTTGAGCTACATCATGAAAATCATGCGAAGAGAGATGGGTCATTGTACCCCAACAATCTTTTTAGGTTCTCCTAAGTCATCTAAACACTGAATGATTTTGTTTCTACAATCCAAAGTGGCTTTGTGAGCATCCAATCCATACCCAAGACTACTCCGTATGAGCCTAGAGGGATTACTCAAAGAATTACTAAGGTGGAAAATGCTCCAAGTTCTAACTTGCAACTATGGACACAAGAGTCAGAGGTTATTCTTGCCCTAGAGGCTAGCTCGACCTACCACCTATATTCCTACCTTACTACCTTTAGCCCACATTTCTCTACTAAAGAAGGTGAAATGAAAGAATCTGTTGCTCTTGAATGAAATAGTGTAATGGTAGAGATACCCCTTAACAAACCTCGAGTTTCAATGATCGTTCCCTGATGATTGGCTTGTCCATGGTCTAACATGGAAAATACATGGTGAGTTCTTCCTACACTACCTACTGTTTGTTCTGAAGAGGCTTGTCTATAACTAGGTGCTGGAGTAGATTTTTGAGGGCAATTAACTACAATGTGCCCATGTTGGCCACAAGGGTAACATTTTTTCTTCTTGACAACATTCCTTCCTACAGAAGGTGCGTTAGACTACTGATAGCTACCCCGACTAGAATTCTAAGGCATACTCTAAGCTAGCTAAGGGTTCGGCTATCACTTTGCACTTTTCTAGTTGAGAGGATTGTTGGATTGAGAACCCCCACTTTTATTATTGTTTCCATTGTAATTTTTGTTGTTTCTATTGTTGAAAAACTTCCTTTTCTACTTGTTCTCACTTCCTTTAGGAGGATAGTTTTTAGGTCCAGGTGCACCTTGAGATTGATTTCCTTTGAAACCTAACCCAGCTTGGAAGGCATTACCCCCTTGGTGACCTATATGACCTGCTAACCCCAAGGCTATATTTTGTTCCTCAAGGAAAGCTTTGATGACTACATCATTAACAATCTGAGGTTCAAACATTTGTACACTACCGCCATTGAGTCCTCTAAGGAAGTGTTGAGTCAACATGGGTTCATCATCCTTATATCCTAATTACAGCTTGAATTCCAAGAAATTCCTCTCATAGTCATCAACTAACATAGTTAGCTACCTTAGGTTTTGAAACTCTTCAACTCTTTCCCATCTCTAGTGGTCAGATAGAAATTTGACTCGAAAGAGTTATAGGAATAGTTCCCATGAAAGAGTGATAATATCTATGTGAAGCTTCTCTCTCTCTCTCTCTCTATTTCCCACCAAGTGGATGCAAATTCTCTAAGGTGAATGACTACAAACCAAGCCTTAGTATTTCTATGATAAGGGTGCATGGAAAAAATCCTTTCTAGTTCTAGCAACCAAGTTTGTGCTATAGATCCACCTTTAGTTCCCTTAAATGGGTTAGTCTTAGTCCTAAGGAGGTCTCGCATGTGAGAAGTAGGAAAAGCAGCTTCTTCCATTTCCTAAACCATCCTCCTAGGACTCCTTTCACTTTCCTCATGGTGAGTGTTAGACTCCCCGTGGTGCCCTGTACCTCACCCTATATCTAACCTCTTTAGTATCTATTGTAGGAGCTCTTCTAATTGAGCCTGCTGAGAACCTCAAAATTGGTTATTAGATTGATCCCCTCTTCCCTCATATTGTTCTTCTTCTTGATAACTTTCATGTTGAGATCTAGGAGGGGTGTTTTGGGCACCTCCCATTCCACCACAGGTTACAGGAGGCATCCTAAACAAGTAAGGAGAAGGATAAGTTTAAGGGTCCTAGTTTGATTTTAGTTTTAAGTTTTCCTAAGATGAATAAAAAGTTTAAGAAACATGGGCCAAATTCCCTGGGCCCTAGTGTAGCAACTTAGTGCTCTGATACCAAAGATGTCATGCCCCGCAAGGGAACCAAGGAAGAGAACAAAGATTCTCTTTGTAAAAGAAAACCTAACTGATAATTTATGAAAAATTTTGAACTTTTAAAATAATTACATGAACAAAACTTAAACTTAGTTTCCTCCCAAGGTTCCCTTCTATTTAAATGCATGATTCAATTCATTCAAGTCCATTAAGTAAACTAACAACAAGATTAACTTCTCAAGAAAATTACATCATATCATTATAACATTCTTTATGAAATACAAAGTACTTTCATTTCAATTTTCCATTTAACACCATCTATATTCCTAAGTATCCTTTATGAACATTATAACTTTTAAATCAAATATAATTCATCTAACTCCTTTGATACATTACAAATATACTACATTTGATTTTTCAATAGCTTCACTTAACTACAATAATGAAAACATACTACATAACTTGGAATGTTACAAAATCCTTTTCTTTTCCCAACATACATCCTAAACATAAAGTTCACATCTCCCATTCCCTTTTCCTAAATCTACCCATTCCAAATACATCATTTTGAATTACATCAATGATTACATTCAACCCCTCATGGGAGGTAACAATAATTTTACAACATGAAATATAATTACAGAGCCTTCATTCTTCAAACCGGTACATAAGCAAGCATGAATCTTCAAACACTATATCCTTAAAAGATACCTCAATAAAAATATTTACCACCCAACCACGTGGATACCTAAACGGCCCACTCCCCTCTGCTAGGAGATAAACACCAAGGTCCACAAAGAAGGAATAGCTAGGCCAAACCTAGGGTTGGGTAACCTTTCCCAAATATAAAATAAAAGAAGATCAAAGTATAAATCTTTCCCCAAAAGGTCCTAAGGCTTGGTAGAAACTCTAAGCAACAACCTAAGTGAGTGTCATCACATAGCCCTCACCCCTTGGGTTGTCCTGGTACTAGCCACTCCAGGCCCTGGCCCCTGAGTAGGCACATGTGAGATCGAATGTCTTTCGTACTGACAAGCACCATTCAAATGTACCTATCCATAGGTACCTTCTCCCACTCCCATCCATAGCCTTTACATGCGCTAATGGTATGGTCGAGGCACATTTCATCTTTTTAATGTTTGAACCCATTCCCATAAGCTTAATTAAGTTTTCACTTTTTAAATAACTCTTCTATCAGTTATCTTGGTTCTAGCCACTTAGGGCCCCGACCCCGGCCTAAGAACCACTCACTAGGTGTCATTAGGTTTTCTACCCTTAACCCAGATATAACAATCACATCATACATGTAGTAAAAAGACATTACAAACACTTTTGAGAACTAATACAAAGAATAGAAAATAACAAGATATTTTATGCATGTTTTAGGGGAAATTAGGAACGTTTAATGATGTTTAGAATGGTTATGATCTTCTTAGAAAACCCTAAACCCTAAACTTCTTCCTACACACATCCCAACCCTATTAAGGCATTTAAATACACTGAACATAACCTCCACCAAAAAAGGAATGAACAAATTTAAGGTTTACACAAAATTTAATATACCAAAAGATAATGCTCCCTAAATGTCATTCTAAACCTGAAATCTGACTAAGCCTTAAATGGACTAAGTCTGATTTTATTAAAATAAAAAATCTAAAAGTTGCAACTTAACTCCTAGGAATCGAAAACCTATTCCAATCAATCCGAAGGGTACCTAATCCCTTTATACAAGTATAACGTTATAAAGTTATACTTGTATAAAGCGAATATTATTAAAAATCCACATGTTAGAATTCTAAAACTTAAATAAACAAATATAGTTTTCATTTATAAATCAAATATTTATAAATTACACTACACTATGAAATTCCTATTAAACCATTACTAAATTTAATAGTAATTTAAATATATTAAATTTAATATTACTTAACATCTAAAAACAAATTAAAAAAACAACCATAAAAATAATTAAACTAAAAGTCACTTATTGGGGGGGACCCTGCGGGCTCTGCAGCCCACTAACTCGCGCCCTGCACGCTTCACTAGCCCGTGGCCATAGCAGGGTACTGCTACTGCAGTACCCACTACCATAGCAATGCCTGCTGCTATGGTTATATGTCGTAGGGGAGTGGGGAAGGTGGTGACGCCACTTCCCAAACTTATCATTTCAAATTTTTTTTAATTTTTTTTTTATATTTAATTTTTTTATTTTATATTATATTTTTTTTGAAAAGAAGAAAAGAAGTCTAAATTAATTTTCTTGAAACATATATTATTTTAACAGGATAATTCAATAATATGGCATATGCAATACAAGAATACAACATTTGTATAATGTATGGACAGCTGGCAAAATAATATCATAATATATACATGATCACCAGTAATGCAATAATGTTTCACATACTACAATAATACATTAATGTATCAACCTTTTGCAATAATATATTATTACATAGTGCATTAATATATTAACATTCTTCAATAGGAATACATGTGTGTGTGAATTTTTTACCTGATCTATAGACACAACACTTCAGTAAAACATTAGAGGTTAGCAAAAATCAAAATCGTGCAAAATTGAAATCTAATTTAACCAAGCGATTTACTGCCTTCTAGTAGCTACGAGATTAATGTTCTCAGATTGTTATCGAGATCAGTGACCTAGATGACACCTAAATGAAGGATTTGAATGCAATTGATCTAGATATGAATTGAATGCAATTAAGCTATTTTTTTGGATTTTCTATGCAATAAGAATGATAAAAACTTGATATGAAATCTATGCTAGTATGGAAATTGATATGCTAAAATGATCTAACAATGATATGAAAAAGAATCTAAATGAATGTAAAACAAACAAATTGATCTCACAATAGCCTTGATTCGCAATAAGCTTTGATTCCTTGTCCTCCAATCCGACAGTGCGAGGATGCAAAAATATGAGATGCTGTGGATGCAAATTTGAGAGATAAATTATGAAGAGCTGAGCCTTGTTTTTATAGAAATCTAGGGCTTTGGAGGTGCATGAGAAAAAGCCATAAATCACTGAAATAATTCAGCTTGATTTTTGAGTTATTTTTAAATAACAGATAATTTAATTCACAAAAACATGCAAAAGCACAGTTCAACTCGAATTAGAAGTTTAGATCAACTTTAAAACTCAAAAAGATGTTGAGTTTCAAAAAGCTAACAACTTGCATTGATTTTCCAATTTGAGTTTAACTGGTCCTTGAATGTGCACATGGATAATTATGATTTAATAAATAAATAAAGTGATTTATGCTCAACTTAACTGATTTTTGAAATAAAATAATTAATTTATGGGTTAATTAACTATTTTATCAAACTTTTATTAAAAACTATTTAAATAATGACAACTTGCTTTAATCAATTAAATAAGAATTTAATCAATTATTCATAGGATATTGGATTTATTATCAAAATTAAATAATACAATTAATAATAGATAGAATTAAATTTAATTACATAATTAATTTGGCAAGATATTAAATCTAATTAATTAAATATGAAAATATTCAATTAATCAAACTTAGGATAAATGTGATTTATCACCAAATAATCATTAAATTAAAGATAATTAAGATAATTAGGAATATTGCTAGGAATATTTCCCGATGCAGAATTAAGATAATCAATTATGATTTGATGATGTTTAGATGTGCCTTAGATTAGGACTTTGATGTCGATTTCATTCGAATTGTTGAAATGAGAGATTAATGAACTTATAGCCCATTTTTAGGTTATTACACTTTTCCCCTCTTTGAATTACTGTGCAAAGCGCAGTGGTTCAAGGACAGTCTGTGTTTGATAGAGATATGAAACGGATTCAAAATTGATAATTGATATGAGACAGAAGCTGATTGATATTGATTTGATATGGAGATAATAGGTCCTGAATGACCAAAGATAATGTTCATTATAACAGCAAATGAACGTATGATTGCGAAAAAGTGTCAAAATGCCTGATTCCAAACCTTAGGATTGTAAAAAAGTGAGTGACTGGTTCTAGACTCAATTGTCTTAGCAGAACTAGCAGGTATCACATCTGAATCCTTCAGTTGCCGAAGAACTAAGGAAAGAACACTATGATCTGATGGTTGCAAAAACTGATACAATTTACAAGATTACGAGAATACCAAATTGATATGGATCTTGATAAATCTGATATGCCCCAAGTGATGATAGATTTTCCCTGAGGGATGACGACTTTTGATGAATTAGTAACTAGATGTGATTGTTGTCTTGATTACTGAGGAAGATATGATTTCCATAAAGATATGATTTCAAATTTGATTACAGACTTTGAATGATATGCAATACCATGCCCCCTTCGGGATTAAAATTGAAATCTGACAAGAAAAGTCAACGTTGATATTTTAGAAGCATGCTAATTGATTTGAGAAGTGGTTATACACATTTAAGAATGCATTCTGCATTGTTTAGAGGTCCAGATGACCAAGTTTGACTAGGTTAAACTATGAGTTGACCATAGTTGACCAAGTTTAAATTTTGATAGTTTGATGTAAGATAATTAGTTAAGTTGAATATTGGACTTCTTTGATGATCGAAGGTTGATTATGCAAGTTGTTAATAATATAAACAATCTCAGATTTTGATTTTGATCCTGAAAAAGGATTCTACTTGCTATTTCGTTGGAGGAACCTTTGTGTAAGATTCAGCTCTTGTTAGATTTGAAGATGCGAGTGGAGAATTATTTAAGCATTGAAGTTCATTTAGCCATTGTGAGATCATGCAACATGAAAAATGCAAAGAGACATGCAAAATGAAATGCAACCTAAGGCCTAGGACCTAGTCACTGATCATGTGTCGATTTGTTGTCATCATTGAACTTTTAGGTAACTGGATAAATCAATACAATGCCCAATAGCTATGAAACCATAGACATATGAATATCGATTTGTATGTACAAGAATCAATACAACACCCACTGGTCAACAACCATGGATATATGAATATTGATTTTATTTTCAGAATGTCAGATTAGATATAAGCACCAAGGCACAAACGCCAGGATGACTTGAATATCATGTCCATTTTGATATAGCAATTTGTACAAGCATCAAAACATAAACATCATGATGACCTGAATATGCCTTGCATGACAAACACATCAAACAACCAAGAGATTATTCTAAATCTGATGTGAATTACCCGTAGTGACCCTTTATCATTCACATCCTTAGGTAAGATTGTGTTTCATAGTAGGAGAAAAAACTCACTCAAAAGATAATAGTTAGATCAAACTTCCTTGAATTTTTTGGGTATCAATGGTTGAGGTACGCATGGCCATCCAATTTGAGATAGAGGCTCTTACAGTCGGACACCATTTCAATCTAAAATTTTCAAAGTTGTTAGATTTTCACATACAAGTAGAAGACAAAGAAAAGATTATGCCCCCAATCATAACTCTCTAAATCCTGTAAAGGACATCATCGAAGGGCTTGAAGGGACACAATATGCAAAAATCTCAATGTGAATCAGTAAGCATATAAGGAGATAAAAGCATGAAAAGCACAGATCATTTTTAGTTTGATGTTTGATTGTGTTGTTGTAGATGCAAAATCCTTTCTGGAAACAAGACAAACTTGACTGACTCAAATGAAGCTTCAAAGGACTCTGACTGGATATGACATGTCTCAGATACATGGGAGACCATAGGATATGACATTGATTGCCCCCAAGTTTAAACATTGATAGGATACAGACGCTGGAGCTAATTGGTGTATAGACCGACTTATTGAAAATTGAAAATGCAGAAACAAACTGGGAGATATGTACAAACTAAAGCAAGACTAAAAGCTGGGAAACACCAAGATTGCATTGTTAGATGGAGCATTTTGAAACAAGTGGCACCCGTTTGCTGGGTTTTCACCATCTTGGCAAAGATTCTATTTTTGCTACCAAGGTGCCTGTTTCCAGGTTTTCACCAAGGCACATTTTTTTTTTCTCTTTTTTTTTGTATTTTTCATTTTTTCAATTTTTTTCAATTTTTTATATTTTCTGATTTTTTTTGTGAATCATCAAGGTGCCTATTGCTAGGTTTTCACCAAGATGTTCATTTTTTTAGGACTTTTTCTGATTTTTATAATTTTTTTAGGACATTTTACCATAGAATGAATGCCTTAGGTGTAGAATTTTTTCAGATGGAGAACGTTGATTGGTTCTCAGAGCTATTCTCCTTTAGTCATTGAGAGTTGATAGGCACCAGAGCCAAAAGTAGCAATGATTACAAAGGGACCTAGCTAATTGGATTTGAACTTCCCCTTGCGTTCTCGATGGGATTGATTTTTAGGATTTTCTCTCAAGACTAGATCACCAACCTGAAATTCTCTATGTCTGACTTTCTTGTTATAGCCTCTAGACATTCTCTTCTAATATACTCTGAGATGATCATACATTGCTTGTCTGTGCTCATCTAGTAGTTCAAGTTCTTGCAACCTAGACACTCTATAGTCATCATCAGTTACTAGACCATGCATTCTGATTCTTAGTGATGGGATTTCAACCTCAATAGGTAGTACCGCTTCAGACCCATAAACTAAAGTGACAGGTGTAGCCCTAGTAGCTATTTTGATACTGGTTCTAATACTGGTTCTAATACTTGTTCTGATACTGGTTCTAATACTTGTTCTGAGACTTGTTCTGATACTTGTTCTAATACTGATTCTGATACTTGTTCTGATACTTGTTCTGATACTGGTTCTGATACTGGTTCTGGTACTTGTTCAAATACTTGGTATACTAGATAGCATCTTTTTCCATTGCAAACTCCCAAGCAAGATCATATCATGCAGTCCCAATGTCTAGCAAGGTGAGGAACAAGAGGGATTGACAAGCTAGTGGAAGAGATGGAAGACAAGAGAATGAAGGGAAGAAATCTTCAAGGTAAAACTCCTCAAGAATACTCAAGCTAGGGAAAAATTGTCATGTAAAGCATAGTTGGACAAGCAATGAAAGGCCAACATAGGATAAGTCACAAAAGTGTAATGCCAAAGGACAGGATGTAGTCCAAAGGAGTAGACATGTCAAGAGGATTCATAGCACCGTGTTTTACTCTTTCTTTTCTATTAGATCAAGACCAAAGGGGAAAAGGATAGTGATAGGCTAAAATGAATGCAGGAAGATAAATAGGAAGGGAATGGAAACAAGATCATTGTAAAATAGCTCATAAGATAGCAAAATATTTGTGTATAGATCAACATTGTCAAGATCAAAGAGAGAAGAGGGAATGGATGAAATATGTAGAAGAACTACGCATGACGCTTGATTGCCAGGTTTTCATCATGGTACTTATCCAAGGCACCACAAGGGAGTGGTTTTCACCATAGGATGAATTTATTTCTCTTTACTTTTGCCACCAAGGTGCCTGTTTCCAGGTTTCCACCAAGGCACATTTTCAATTTTTATATTTTATTTTTCATTTTTTTCATTTTTTTGGAAGAAGGCAAGCTTTTTAGATAATGCTCCTTGAAAGGATAAACCATGATATGCCAAGGAATCAAAATGATATGCCCAAAGATGCTAATAGGGAAAGGGAGATGGAAGAGAAAAATGGAGGATAATGTTTTATATAAAGCGAGTGAGGTTGGAAGATCAGAGGAATAGGCAAATGAGGAAAAATGATAGAAGGTAGAAGGATAATGCATGGAAGGATTATGAAAGGGTAGATGGAAAGGAAGGCAAGATCAATATCAACACACACTTTGAAGGGTGGCGAGAGGATGGAGGAAATGTGAATGAAGGAATACATGAAGGAATATGGGGAATGGATAGCAGAGACTGTGGTTTAGGCGCATGGAATGGAGGAATGCTTTTGGAAGAAGATGAAGTGGAAGTCTTTGGAAGCTTGAATGTCAACTTAACTTTTTGTTCAACACCAGACTCTTTCAAGAGAGACTTTGGAATCCATATAGCCATAGGCTTTTTATTTCCTTTTGATGATCTAGAGAGAATATCTTCAATGATGGATTTTGGAACCTATACTTGTCTTGTAGTTTTTTTCTTAAATATCTCTTTTGACTTTATGTTTCCATGTCTATTAGAGGAGACATGGTGATCTTCTCTTTGTGATGGATTCTTGTATTGATTCTTTTTCTTGTATTGAACATTCAAGTTACTTCCAAAAGACTTGGGACTTTTGGAAGAAGAAGGATATGATTGGTTTAGATGGGTGGGTGGATGAAAAGGATTCAAGGGTATGCATCTATGTTGATCTTGAGGAAAGATAGGAGATGGAGGGACATAGGGACCCAAGATGGATGACGAATTAGGAGAGTTAGGAGGGGAAAGTGAAGGGACATAAGAACCCAAGATGGAAGGTAGATGTGAAGCCCTTAGTAGTGGTGGAAGAGGTCCAAGGATGGAAGTGGAAGATGCAAAAGGATAATCAATAAGTTCATTAGCATCTATATGACAACCAAGGATATCAGCATCTTTAGAGTGAGCATTAGGATTTTCAATAGAATCACAGACATCTTGAATATGAGCACCTTCTTTGATAGGATTGTTCAAAGCTTGCAAAAACTTAGGAAGAGTAGAAAGTGGAAGTGAACATGGAGTGGTAGAGTAAGAAGATGGAAGACTTTGATCTTGACAAGGATCTTTGGATAGCATAAGTGCATGATTTTTTTCTTTATTTTCAATAGGCTTAACATTGGAAGTAACAACACTATTTTTAACAACCTTAATGGAAGTATCATCTTTGGAAAGCACAAGTGTGGTAAGGTTATTTTCATTATCAATAAGCTCAATGGTGTGGGTAGTAGCTTGATCTTGCTTAGGAGAAGACTTAAGACATGGTGGAATGCATGAAAAAGGGTGTGTAGGATCAAAAGAACCATGGAACGGATAAGAGAAATCATGAAAAGGATTGGATAACATGGAGGGTTCTTGACCTTGATCTTCTTTATGTTCTTTTCTTCATCATTTTTAGATTCCTCTTGACATGGATCCACTTCTAAGGACAAGGAAGCATGTTGGGATTGTATGGATGACTTTGGGAGAGATGGTGGAGGACTAGCTGAAGTAGGGATTATAGCACATAAAGGATTAGGCTCTTTAGGTTTAGCATTATTGAAAGTATTTTCAGCCAAGTGAAGGTTAGCTTGAGTTTCTTTAAGAGGTAACCCTGGAGGATAACTATAGGGAACCACATGAAAAGTATCAGGGCTTGTGTCAGATGAAGGTTCTGTGAAAGATTTGAAAGACTCAGAAGCTTTAGGAAATGTACTGGTATTGGAGGAAGTAGGGGATGGAAGGGAACCATCACAAGACAAAGGTCCAACATTAACATGATCTTGCTTGAGAGTGTAATCTTTATTTTCAGCCTGAGAGTTCTTAGAGGAGAGATCCTTATAGTATTGATGTTTCAAGCTAGCACGATGCATTTTATAGTCCTCAGCAGTAGTAGATGGATCATAATCAAGGTATTGTCCACAAAAGCCATCAAAGTCTCTTTCAAAATTAGAATCATATGGATCACCATCACAATCTATCCAATGCAACAGCCCATTTGTAGTAAGTAGGAACACACGACAAGGAGGACTCTTAGGAATAGAGGTGTCATAGGTATCATTACATTGTCTATCATCGTAGTCATCAGAGTCTCCAAAGCTGGATGTGTCACTCTCCATGGAAGAGGTATCATAAGGGTTATCATGTTGCTCAAATTCTGTCTGGGGGCATGGTGACATGTACAAGTCTTTATCAAATGGAAAAGAGTATAGAGATTCCATGGAGAACTCTTTAGGTTCTTTTTCTTGCTCAAGTTCGTCAAGCTGGACTTGCATATCTTGCAGCTGCTTCATCATAGTGGTGATTAAAATTTCTTCCTCATGTGTACTAATTTTTTGAGACATGTATACTGATTTTCAATGGCTACTACTTTGTTCCTGACACAGTGATTTTTTCGACAGATTCTAGAAATAGGCTGAAAAAGCTGAAGTATCTGGCAATTCTGACAATTTTTTGACAACTTTAAAAAATTTCCCAAATGACACTTTGTAGACTTGTACAACAGTGGGTATGCTATGAAACGATAGTTGCAAAACTCATACGATAGTTGGGTAGCAATGAAACGATAGTTGAAAATCTCATATGACAGTTGCAAGATTTTGACTTTGAGAATTTGCTAGCATGGAAACTCGTACGACACTAGGTACTCAATCATACGACATATGGGTTGTAATGAAATGACACTTGGAAAAACTCGTATGACTTTTGACTTCCTAAAATGATTTTTGACTCCAGAAAGGATTTTACGTAAATTTTTGCAAATTTCAATGTCCAGATTTGAGGATTGTAACAGATTTGTCTATTTTCAATAACTAGATAGATAAACAAGCACACAAAATAGCAAGCAAGTGATTTCAAGCATGTTTGAAAATAATGAACAAGGGAAAAAGCAACCTTGTGCATGAACAATCAAGTGACTTATTCATTCTAATCCTCAGAAGCGCTAATTGTGTATGTTCCAAAAATGTTTTGCAATAACACACATATACCCTATAAAATGAAAATTTGGCCTCACTAGGGTTATTAGTAATGGTTTGACTTTGCAACTTTTATGATCCAAAGGGGTGAACTCCAATTCTGGTGCACCAGGGTTTTGACACAGTCAGAGAACTTAATCTTTAGGAGCTGCTAGGGAGATCTGACAACCCAACAATGAACCATACCCATGGAGATTTCTTCCACAAGGACATTTATATAGCGGCTGTCACTACCATGGTGAAAATAGCTATTACTGCTTGAGGTTCTGTCAATGTAGTTTTCCCTATGAAGGGAGTGTTCACTATGGTTAACCCTCTCTAAAGATGACTCACAATAGTATACCACAAGGGGATTTGGCTCCAGATCCAAGGTTTTGATGTCTCTTCACTTTTAACCCAAACAAAGCAAGCAGATTAATCCGACACGCTAAGACAAAGTTTGTTTCACCAAGGTCTATGATATCAACCCCACGTGATCTATCAACCTCTCCAGAGAGAAAATGTATCAATCAATAAGAGAAGACACATGGACCAAGTTTGATTCACCAAAGCTCATGATGTCAACCCCACGTGATCTATCAACCTCTCCAGGGAGAGAATGTATCAATCAATAAGAGAAGACACACTAACCAAGTTGAATGTGAAATGCACTAAGTATCCTCCCTACCTATAAGGATTCTATCGTCAAGAAAGATTTCACTAGGAATCCAATCTCTCAAGAATCACAAATAGTGTTCATAGGGCCTAATTACTATGTGAGCATAGATATATTCCCGAAAGCAAATCTACCAAAAGTACCCAAAAAGAAGAAAGAGGAACACTTAATGCTTAAAGTGAATATGAGATGAGTCCACAAGGTGGAACACTTAACACCTCACACAAGCTGAAAATGAGTCCCCAACTTAGAAAACAAGTGAGTTCCTAAAATCACAAAAGGGTTTCCAAGTGGAACACTTAATACTTCTGTCTTGTTGACCCCTCCCCTTTATGGTGCTGAGATTGCAACCACGGGGTGGAAATGAGAGGCTGGTGGATTAGTGAGTCCAATAACCCAAGATAGAAATCAAGATCAATCACAAGTATCTAAGACTACTTAATGAATCCTAAAGGGGTCACAACCTAGTATCAATTATGCAAGTGTGTAAAACAAAAGCATGAAAAGAATCACCCAAGCTAGACACACGAGAGATTTATTTTAAGTCCCAAATTGAAATGTCATTAAATAAAGGAGAATACCTAGGATCCTTGCAACGCGCTTAGTAGATTTTACCTAATTTTTAGCAATTTTTGTTGAGCTTTACTATGCAAGCAAGCTATCAACTCTCCAACAAGCCAACAAGCAAACAAGATATGCAAGATATATTCAACTTATGAAAACTCTAGGGTTAGATCTAAAAATTAATTGTTAGGAGAAATAATAACCATAAATTAATCCAAATGACAACTCATATCATACATTGAATCATATGAAAAATAAGTGCATACCCATCACAAAATTTTAATTTTTTTTGCATTGCATTTGACCTAGTCAACAAGATCTGATTTTTTTGATATGATTTTGGCCACAAAAATAGAAATTTAGAATAGAGACCCCTGCTAAAAAATAGAGAGCTTTCCAAAAATGCAAAAAAATTTAGAAAAATCTCTTCATTTGTTCCCTAGAGACCTGTTTTATCAAAATAGACCAGTTTTTGTAAATTAGCTATTTGAGCTATTATATTGCATCTAAATTTAAAATACAAACAATAGACCCCCTGTAGAATTTAAAGATCTTTCTAAAAATATAAAAATTTCTTAAAAATATGTTGATTTGCATCAGATATTCATTTTTTTCTATAATTTCAAGAAAAAATTAATAAAAATACAAAAAATCTTAGAAAATTCTAAATTTTTTACTGTGGCTTTCAAAATATGTCACCAACCTACAAAAAAAAATTTAGACCAAAAAACAAAGCTGTTTGGGAGATAAAATTAAATCTTTGAAACTTTGGGGTTTTAGCTCCCAAAAAAGATCAAAACCAGCATGCAAAGGTGGGTTGCCCCACAGTGGCCGCCAGAAATGTGTGTAAATTTTTAACCTAATTTGTAGACACAACACTTTAGTAAAACATTAGAGGTTAGCAAAAATCAAAATCATGCAAAATTGAAATCTAATTTAACCAAGCGATTTACTGCCTTCTAGTAGCTGCGAGATTAATGTTCTCAGTTTGTTATCGAGATCAGTGACCTAGATGACACCTAAATGAAGGATTTGAATGCAATTGATCTAGATATGAATTGAATGCAATTAAGCTATTTTTTTGGATTTTCTATGTAATAAGAATGATGAAAACTTGATATGAAATCTATGCTAGTATGGAAATTGATATGCTAAAATGATCTAACAATGATATGAAAAAGAATCTAAATGAATGTAAAACAAACAAATTGATCTCACAATAGCTTTGATTCACAATAAGCTTTGATTCCTTGTCCTCCAATCTGACAGTGCGAGGATGTAAAAATATGAGATGCTGTGGATGCAAATTTGAGAGATGAATTAAGAAGAGCTGAGCCTTGTTTTTATAGAAATCCAGGGCTTTGGAGGTGCATGAGAAAAAACCATAAATCACTCAAATAACTCAGCTTGATTTTTGAGTTTTTTTTAAATAACAGATAATTTAATTCACAAAAACATGCAAAAGCATAGTTCAACTGGAATTAGAATTTTAGATCAACTTTAAAACTCAAAAAGATGTCGAGTTTCAAAAAGCTAACAACTTGCATTGATTTTCCAATTTGAGTTTAACTGGTCCTTGAATGTGCACATGGATAATTATGATTTAATAAATAAATAAAGTGATTTATGCTCAACTTAACTGATTTTTGAAATAAAATAATTAATTTATGGGTTAATTAACTATTTTATCAAACTTTTATTAAAAACTATTTAAATAATGACAACTTGCTTTAATCAATTAAATAAGAATTTAATCAATTATTCATAGGATATTGGATTTATCGTCAAAATTAAATAATACAATTAATAACAGATAGAATTAAATTTAATTACATAATTAATTTGGCAAGATATTAAATCTAATTAATTAAATATGAAAATATTCAATTAATCAAACTTAGGATAAATGTGATTTATCACCAAATAATCATTAAATTAAAGATAATTAAGATAATTAGGAATATTGCTAGGAATATTTCCCGATGCATAATTAAGATAATCAATTATGATTTGATGATGTTTAGATGTGCCTTAGATTAGGACTTTGATGTCAATTTCATTCGAATTGTTGATATAAGAGATTAATGAACTTATAGCCCATTTTTGGGGTATTACAATACACACTACAATAATAATACAATAGTAAGCATATTTTTTGCAATAATAATAACACATACAAAAACTTTCAAGAAATCTAAAAACAACATTCATAATATAAAATAAATCTATTACTCAAGATGGATTCCAACCTGGATTCCTGTAGAGACTAGTTGATGAAGAAGATCCTTTCCTCTCAGTCTCCTTCCAGCAATCCTTAGACTCCTTCTAGATGAAATCTCCAGCCTCCACCCAAACAACCAAATGGAAAACTAAGGGAATAATGAATTTATCTTCTCACCAAGTATTTTTTTTTTTTCCTATAATCATAATACTCCTCATATTATTATTTATTCTACAAAACTAACTCCCTTCACACAAGAAATCTTTCCTGTATATAGAATGGAGGAGGTGGTTGCACGGGTAATCCAACTGATGCAACCATCCCATCCATCTATTCATTAATAGTTAAGCTTAACTAATAATATTAAAGCCCTTTCTGTAAGAGATATAACTATACTTATCTATTACCACAATCAAATTTATGTTTCCTATACTTTAGGGAAGGTAATAGTAATTATTATTTATAACACATTTACCATACCATTAACTTTATCTAATTATTTATTAATATAACACCATAATTAATTACTCACCAATTATATAAATATATGTATACATATGCATATGTGTGCACCCATATGCCTATGTGTACATATATTATTTTTATTACAAATATTATTGCAAACATAATATTATTATTATAAAACATATTATATTCTAATCCATATTCTTTACAAATTCTAATTGCGATATATAAGATGAAACATACCATTATTATTAAAACTTTTATTTCTATAGACCTCTTGTTATTATGAGTATTATAAAATAATACCATAACATTATTCATTATTATAGATATTAAAATCACATATTTTAATCACATCCTAACTCATTCCTAACAAGATATGCTAGTACATAAGTAGCTAATAATAAAGATAAATTACTAAATCATACCTCCAATGAACAATAATTCAAATCATTAATCTACTAACAACATTGAACATACCATGAAGACAACAACTGGCTACAAGATCCATAAGTCCAACAAAAGAGATCACATAATACATCCAAACAAGGGATTGACTCGAGAACTCCCCACCTAAGGATAAAAGGATAAGAAGTAGAGTTCCTTCCTATGGAACCTAGTGATATCTCCATAAAAACAACAACGATCAAGGATTTGAGGGATCGCTCAGACCTGTGAAGCCAGATGGAGATGATACTCGATACCTGCAATCTTGCAACACCAAGAAGGGATATATATATATATATGTATATATATATATATATATATATATATATATATATATATATATATATATATATATATATATATATATATATATACATATATATATATATATATATATACATATATATATATATATATATATATATATACATATATATATATATATACATATATATATATATATACATATATATATATATATACATATATATATATATATATATACATATATATATATATACATATATATATACATACATATATATATATATATATATACATCTATACATATATATATATCTATGTATATATATATATATATATATATATATATATATATATATATATATATATATATGTATATATATATATATATATATATATATATCTTTATATATATATATATATATATGTATATATATATATATATATATATATATATATATATGTATATATGTATATATGTATATATGTATCTATATCTATATCTATATCTATATCTATATCTATACATATGGATATACAAATCAGATATATAAAAGCAGATGGCCAAGATCGATACATTGTGTGGACCTCAACTAAGTAACTACGACTTTGTCTTAAGTCATAAAAATAGATCAGACACATATCCATGAAACATAAAACATCATGATAATGGTTAGATTCAAATCCTTGAGTTATATCCATAAAACATATAAAAATAGATGGTTTTGTAATCTCATAACATATAAATGATAACCATAAATGAGCATATCCATCATATCATCATCCACAAAACATAAAAATAAATGTATAGTTCTAACCATCATAATAGAATGTCCAAGTCAGAAAGTCCAAGTATCACCATAGGAGAGGTACTACATCCTCCCCCCCTACAGTTAGGCTTACTCTTGGAAGCCTACAAATAAATATGGATACTCGTCTCTAATTCTAGTAGCATCTTCCCATGTTGTAGAAGAATCATCATTGGGGTCCCATTGGACCCTTTCCTACTCTATGGTGTGATCCCTAAGGGTCAGTGTGCACTACTATAAAATATGAATCGGCTGTAAAGCGAGCTGCCTGTCTGCTACCTGTAATGCATTGCAATCCACAAATGGATTCACATCAGGAATATACTTTCTAAGAAATGAAACATGAAATACATCATGAATATGAGAAAGGCTAGGTGGCAAGGCAAGCTGATAAGCTACTTGTCCTATCCTCACTAGGACCTCAAAAGCGCCAACAAATCAAGGTGCCAACTTGGAGCCTTTTCCATAACAGATTGGACTCTTTCGTGGATGCACCCTCAAAAAGACTCTATCACCAAGAGAGAAGTGTACATCGGTCCTGTGGGCATCTGCATACTTCTTCTTCCTATCCTGAGCCGTCAAAATATGCTCTCTGATATGCTTGACTTGCTACTCCATATCCTAAAGCAACTCAGGGCCTAGAAGTACCTTGTCCTCCAATTTTTCCCAACTCAAGGGAGTGCGGCATGGACGGGCATACAAAGCCTAAAAAGGGGATATCCCTATAGAACTATGATAACCATTATTGTAAGAAAACTCCACCAAATATCAATACTCTTCCTAGTGGGTTTGTCTATCCATAAAATACATCCTGAGCATGTCCTCAAGAACCTAGTTGACTCACTCTATCTACCCATCTATCTCGGGATGATAGGCTGAACTGAAGTTGAGCTGAGTCCCTAAAGTATGCTAAAGTGATGTAGAAAGAGCTAATGTCAATACTTGATCACAATTAGATATGATTTTCCTAGGAATACCATGGAGTCTCACAATGTCCTTCATCAATACTCTGGCTATAGAAGCTGCTGAGTAGGAGGACTGCATGGCAGAAAAATGAGCTACCTTGGTGAGTCTATGAACTGTTACAATGATAGTGTCATGTCTCCTGGGAGTAACTGGAAGTCCCATAATAAAATCCATGTAAATAATGTCCCATTTCCATTCTGGCACAAGGTAAGGTTGCAAAACACCAGCGGGATATTGATGCTCTACTTTCACTCTCTGACATTCCAAACATCTAGCCATGTAGTCTACAATATCTCTCTTCATTCCTCACCAATAGTACAATTGGCATAGGTCAGCATACATTTTCTTCATCGTGGGATGTGCAAAATAAGGAGCCTTGTGGCTTACTGAAAGGATAAGTGCACGAAGATCTCCTTCCATGGGCACATAGATTCTATTTTGTTGGTGCAGCAACCCAAGGGTATCTAAGGAATATCCTCAGAAGAAACCTTCCAAGGGTCTTCCTAACTCTATTTCTATCTTAACCTCCTGAAACCAAGAGTCATAAGTGAGAGCCTCCCTAATTCCTTTCTCAAAATTTGTGTTAAGGGATACAGCTAATAAAACATGTATGCACTTTCTCAAAGCATCTGCCACCACATTCATCTTCACTTGGATGTACTTAACCTGAAAATCATATTCACATAGGAATTCCATCCACCTGTGTTGTCTGGCATTTAGGTTAGGTTGAGAGAAGATGTACTGAAGCCTCCGATGATCTGTTTGGAGTTCAAACTTGTGACCCAATAGAAAGTGTCTCTATTTAACTAAGGCATGAACTAAAACTGCAAGTTCTAGGTCATGGGTGGGGTAGTTGAGCTCATGATCTTTAAGCTTCCTTGACTCATAAGCCACAACTTATCCTTCTTACATAAGAACCCCCCCCAATTCCTTCTAGTGGGCATCTATGCAAACTATGAAGTTTCCTAATGGTTCAAGAACCACCAAAATTGGAGCACTGGTTAATCTTTCCTTCAGACATTGGAAAGTGACCTCACATTTTTTGGACCAAACAAAATTTTTACCTTTCCTTTGCAAGGAAGTAATGGGATGCACTATTTGATAGAAACCTTTGACCAACATTCTGTAATACCCAACTTGTCCCATAAAGTTGTGAACTTCAGGGACATTAGTCATAGTTGGCCACTCCACTATGGCTTGAATTTTGGTTGGACCAACAGTGATGCCATTTCTTGATATGACATGTCCCAGATACTTAACTTCTATCTGAAAGAACTCACACTTTTTTGCATTGGCATAAAGTTGATTTTCCCTAAGGCACTACAATACTTGGCGAAGATGAACCTCATGTTCTTCAAGAGTTTTAGAGAGCTCTAATATATCATCTAAGAATACTATCACAAATTTATCCAAGTAGGTTCTTAAAACTCCATTCATTAAGCTCATGAATACAGAAGGAGCATTCGTTAACCCAAATGGTACCATAGCGAACTCATAGTGACCATATCTGGTACAGAAAGCTATTCGATGAACATCAACTTCCCAAATTCTAAGTTGATGATATCCTGACTTGAGGTCAATTTTTAAAAATATTTTTTCCCCTTTCATTTGATCAAATAGATCATCGATGTGGGGTAAAGGATACTGATTCTTGATTGTGAGTTTGTGGAGTTGACGATAGTCAATGCACAATTGAAGGGAGCCATCTTTCTTCTTCACAAATATTACTGGTGCACCCCATGGTGATACACTAGGTCTCATAAATCCTTTTTCCAAAATGCCTACCAACTGAAAGTTGAGTTCTTCAAGTCCTTTTGTGGTCATATGGTATGGAGCTTTGGAGATTGGTTCTGCTACTACAACCAACTCAATTCAGAATTCTATGTCCCTTTTGGGTGGCATTCCTAGAATTTATTTAGGAAAAACATCCAAGTACTCCTGTAATAGGGGATAATCTAGTGATACCTCCCTGCTTTCTCCTTGGTCCAAGTCCTCTACTGAGATTGCAAATAATTGGCATCCTTTGCACATGCACCTCTTGAGCTGCATTGTGGAAATCATGCAGAGAGAGATGGGTCGTTGCACCCCAAAAATCTTTTTAGGTCCTCCTAAGTCATCTAAATATTGAATGCTTTTGTATCTACAACCCAAACTAGCTTTGTGAGCATCCAACCAATCCATACCCAAAACTACTTCATATGAGCCTAGAGGGATTACTCAGAGATTTACTAAGGTGGAAAATGGTCCAAGATCTAACTGACAACTATGGACACAAGAGTTAGAGGTTATTCTTGCCCTAGAGGCTAGCTCAACCTACCACCTATCTTCCTACCTTAGTGCCTTTAGCCCACATTGCTCAACTAGAAGAGGTGAAATGAAAGAATCTGTTGCTGCTAAATAAAATAGTATGGTGGTAGAGATACCCCTTAACAAACCTAGGGTTTCGATGACTATTCCCCGATGATTGTCTTGTCCATGGTCTAAGGTGGCAAATACTGGGTGAGTTCTTCCTGCATTACCTACTATTGGTTCTGAAGAGGCTTGTCTATAACTAGCTGTCAGAGTAGATTTCTGAGGGAAATTAACTATAATGTGCCCATGTTGGCCACAAGAGTAACATCCATTCTTCTTGACAACATTCCTTCTTGCAAAAGGTGCGCTAGACTATTGATAGCTACGCCGACTAAAATTCTGAGGCATACTCTCAGATGGTTGAGGGTTTGGGTATCGCTTTGCATGCTGCCAGTTGTGAGGATTGTTGGATTGAGAACCCCCACTTTTATTATTGTTTCCATTGTAATTTTTATTGTTGTTGTTGTTGAAAAACTTCCTTTTCTGGTGGCTCTGACTTCCTTAAGGAGGATAATTTTTAGGTCCAGGTGCACCTTCAGCTTGATTTCCCTTGAAACCTAACCCGGCTTGGAAGGCATTACCCCCTTGGCCATGTTTCTGACCTCCTAACCCCAAGGCTATATTTTTTTCCTCAAGGTGAACTTTGATGACTACATCATTAACTGTCTGAGGTTCAAACATTCGTACACTACCGACCAAGCGACCGTTGAGGCCTCTAAGGAAGTGATGAGTCAACATGGGTTCATCATCGTTATATCTTGAGTATGACTTGAGTTCCAAGAACTTCCTCTCATAGTCATCGACTAACATAGTTAGCTACCTTAGTTTGTGAAACTCTTCAGCTCTTTCCCATCTGCAGTCGCCAGATAGAAATTTGGCTCCAAAGAGTTCTAGGAACATTTCCCATGAAAGAGTGGTAATATCTATGTGAAGCTTTTCTCTCTTTGTTTCCCACCAAGTGGATGCAACGTCTCTAAGGTGAATGAATGCAAATCAAGCCTTAGTATTGCTGCTATAAGGGTGCATGGAGAAAAGACTTTCTAGTTCTCACAACCAAGTCTGCGCAGTAGATCCACCTTGAGTTCCCTTAAATGGGTTAGTCTTAGTCCTAAGGAGGTCTTGCATGTGAGATGCACGCAAGGAATTTTCTTCCATTGCCTGATCCCTCCTCCTAGGACTCCTTTCCCTTTCCTCCTGGTTAGTGTTAGACTCCCCATGGTGCCCTCTATCTTTCCCTGCATCTAACCTCTGTAGTATCTATTGTAGGAGCACTTGTAATTGAGACCCCTAAGAATCTCCAGATTGGCTATTGGAATGATCCTCTCTTCCCTCATATTGTTCTTCTTCTTGAGAAATTTCATGTTGAGATCTAGGAGGGGTGTTTTGGGCACCTTCCCTTGTACCACAGGTTACAGGAGGCATCCTGAACAAGTAAGGAGAAGGATAAGTTTAAGGGTCCTAGTTTGATTTTAGTTTTAAGTTTTCCTAAGATGAATAACAAGTCTAAGAAACATGGGCCAAATTCCCAGGGCCCTAGTGTAGCAACTTAGTGCTCTGATACCAAAGATGTCATGCCCCACAAGGGAACCAGGGAAGAGAACAAAGATTCTCTTTGTAAAAGAAAACCTAAGTGATAATTTATGAAAAATTTTGAGCTTTTAAAATAATTACATGAACAAAAATTAAACTTAGTTTCCTCCCAAGGTTCCCTTCTATTTAAATGCATGATTCAATTCATTCAAGTCCATTAAGTAAACTAACAAGAAGATTAATTTCTCAAGAAAATTACATCATATCATTATAATATTCTTTATGAAATACAAAGTACTTTCATTTCAATTTTCCATTTAACACCATCTATATTCCTAAGTATCCTTTATGAACATTATAACTTTTAAATCAAATAGAATTCATCTAACTCCTTTGATACATTACAAATATGCTACATTTGATTTTTCAATAGCTTCACTTAACTACAATAATGAAAACATACTACATAACTTGGAATGTTACAAAATCCTTGTCTTTTCCCAACATACATCTTAAACATAAAGTTCACATCTCTCATTCCCCTTTCCGAAATCTACCCATTCCAAATACATCATTTTGAATTACATCAATGATTACATTCAACTCCTCATGGGAGGTAACAATAATTTTACAAAATGAAATATAATTACAAAGCCTTCATTCTTCAAACTGGTACATAAGCAAGCATGAATCTTTAAACACTACATCCTTAAAAGATACCTCGATAAAAATATTTACCACCCAACCACGTGCATACCTAAATGGCCCACTCCCCTCTGCTAGGAGATAAACACCAAGTTCCACAAAGAAGGAATAGCTAGGCCAAACCTAGGGTTGGGTAACCTTTCCCAAATATAAAATAAAAGAAGATCAAAGTATAAATCTTTCCCCAAAAGGTCCTAAGGCTTGGTAGAAACTCTAAGCAACAACCTAAGTGAGTGTCATCACATAGCCCTCACCCCTTGGGTTGTCCTGGTACTAGCCACTCCAGGCCCTGGCCCCTGAGTAGGCACATGTGAGATCGAATGTCTTTCGTACTGACAAGCACCATTCGATCATACCTATGCATAGGTACCTTCTCCCACTCCCATCCATAGCCTTTACATGCGCTAATGGCATGGTCGAGGCACATTTACTATTTTTAATGTTTGAACCCATTCCCATAAGCTTAATTAAGTTTTCACTTTTTAAATAACTCTTCTGTCAGTTATCTTGGTTCTAGCCACTTAGGGCCCCGACCCCGCCCTAAGAGCCACTCACTAGGTGTCGTTAGGTTTTCTACCCTTAACCTGGATATAAGAATCACATCATACATGTAGTAAAAACACATTACAAACACTTTTGAGAACTAATACAAAGAATACAAAATAACAAGATAGTTTATGCATGTTTTAGGGGAAATTAGGAACGTTTATGGATGTTTAGATTGGTTATGATCTTCTTAGACAACCCTAAACCCTAAACTTCTTCCTACACACATCCTAACCCTATTAAGGCATTTAAATGCACTGAACATAACCTCCACCAAAAAAGGAATGAACAAATTTAAGGTTTACACAAAATTTAATATACCAAAAGATAATGCTCCCTAAATGTCATTCTAAACCTGAAATCTGACTAAGCCTTAAATAGACTAAGTCTGATTTTATTAAAATAAAAAATCTAAAAGTTGCAACTTAACTCCTAGGAATCGAAAACCTATTCCAATCAATCCGAAGGGTACCTAATCGCTTTATACAAGTATAACATTATAAAGTTATACTTGTATAAAGCGAATTATATTAAAAATCCACATGTTAGAATTCTAAAACTTAAATAAACAAATATAGTTTTCATTTCTAAATCAAATATTTATAAATTATACTACACTATGAAATTCCTATTAAACCATTACTAAATTTAATAGTAATTTAAATATATTAAATTTAATATTACTTAACATCTAAAAACAAATTAAAAAAACTACCATAAAAATAATTAAACTAAAAATCACTTCTTGGGGGGACCCTTCCGGCCCCACACCCCACTAACTCGCGCCTTGCATGCTTCACTAGCCCGTGGCCGTAGCAGGGTACTGCTACTGCAATACCCACTACCATTGCAATGCCTGCTGCTATGGTTATATGTCGTAGGGGAGTGGGGAAGGTGGTGGCACCACTTCCCAAACTTATCATTTCAATTTTTATTTTATTTTTGTTTTATATTTAATTTTTTTATTTTATATTATATTTTTTTTGAAAACAAGAAAAGAAGTCTAAATTAATTTTCTTGAAACATATATTATTTTAACAGGATAATTCAACAATATGGCATATGCAATACAATAATACAACATTTGTATAATGTATGGATGGCTGGCAAAATAATATCATAATATATACACAATCACCAGTAATGCAATAATCTTTCACATACTAGAATAATACATTAATATTTCAACATGCTTTAATAATACATTATTGGAGAATACATTAATGTATCAACCTTTTGCAATAATATATTATTATATAGTGCATTAATATATTAACGTTCTTCAATAGTAATACACACTACAATAATAATACAATAGTACGCATTTTTTTGCAATAATAATAATACATACAAAAACTTTCAACAAATCTAAAAACAACATTCATAATATAAAGTAAATCTATTGCTCAAGATGGATTCCAACCTGGATTCCTGCAGAGACCAATTGATGAAGAGGATCCTTTCCTCTCAGTCTCCTTCCAACAATCCTTAGTCTCCTTCTGGATGAAATCTCCAGCCTCCACCCAAACAACCAAATGCCAAACTAAGGGAATAATGAATTTATCTTCTCACCAAGTATTTTTTTTTTTTTTCCTATAATCATAATACTCCTCATATTATTATTTCTTCTAAAAAACCAACTCCCTTCACACAAGAAATCTTTCTTGTATATAAAATGGAGGAGGTGGTTGCATGGGTAATCCAACTGGAGCAACCATCCCATCCATCTATCCATTAATAGTTAAGTTTAAGTAATAATATTAAAGCCTTTTCCGTAAGAGATATAACTATAGTTATCTATTACGACAATCAAATTTATGTTTCCTATACTTTAGGGAAGGTAATAGTAATTATTATTTATAACACATTTACCATACCATTAACTTTATCTAATTATTTATTAATATAACACCATAATTAATTACTCACCATTTATACAAATATATGTATACATATGCATATGTGTGCACCCATATGCCTATGTGTACATATATTATTTTTATTACAAATATTATTGCAAACATAATATTATTATTATAAAACATATTATTTTCTAATCCATATTCTTTACAAATTCTAATAGCGATATATAAGATGAAACATACCATTATTATTAAACCTTTTATTTCTATAGACCTCTTGTTATTATGAGTATTATAAAATAATACCATAACATTATTCATTATTATAGATATTAAAATCACATATTTTAATCACATCCTAACTCATTCCTAACAAGATATGCTAGTACATAAGTAGCTAATAATAAAGATAAATTACTAAATCATACCTCCAATGAACAAAAATTCAAATCATTAATGTACTAACAACATTGAACATACCATGAAGACAAGAACTAGCTACAAGATCCATAAGTCCAACAAACTGAGAGATCACATAATACATCCAAACAAGGGATTGACTCAGGAACTCCCCACCTAAGGATAAAAGGATCAGAGGTAGAGTTCCTTCCTATGGAACCTAGTGATATCTCTGTAAAAACAACAACGATCAAGGATTTGAGGGATCACTCAGACCTGTGAAGCCAGATGGAGACGATACTTGATACCTGCAATCTTGCAACACCAAGAAGAGACATATATATATATATATATATATATATATATATATATATATATATATATATATATATATATATATATATATATATATATATATATATATATATAGACACACACACACACACACACACACACACACACACACACACATATGGATATACAAATCAGATATATAAAAGCAGATGGCCAGGATCGATACATCGTGTGAACCTCAACTAAGTGAGTAACTACGACTTTGTCCTAAGTCATAAAAACACATCAGACACATATCCATGAAACATAAAACGTCATGATAATGATTAGATTCAAATCCTTGAGTTATATCCATAAAACATATAAAAATAGATGGTTTTCTAATCTCATTACTTATAAATGATAACCATAAATGAGCATATCCATCATATCATCATCCACTAAACATAAATATAAATGTATAGTTCTAACCATCATAATAGAATGTCCAAGTCAGAGAGTCCAAGTATAACCATAGGAGAGGTATTACATCCTCAGCCCCCTACAGTTAGGCTTACTCTTGGAAGCCTACAAATAAATATGGATACTCATCTCTAATTCTGGTAGCATCTTCCCATGTGGTAGAAGAATCATCATTGGGGTCCCATTGGACCCTTGCCTACTCTATGGTGCAACCCTTGAGGGTCATTTTCCATTGCTATAAAATGTGTATCGGCTATAAAGCTAGTTGCCCATCCGCTACCTGTAATGCATTGCAATCCACAAAGTGATTCACATCAGGAATATACTTTCTAAGAAATGAAACATGAAATACATCATGAATATGAGCAAGGCTAGGTGGCAAGGCAAGGTGATAAGCTACTTGTCCTATCCTCACCAGGACCTCAAAAGGGCCAACAAATCAAGGTGCCAACTTGGAGCCTTTTCTGTAACAGATTAGACTCTTTCATGGATGCACCCTCAAAAAGACTCTATCACCAAGAGAGAAGTGTACATCAGTCCTGTGGGCATCTTCATACTTTTTCTTCCTATCCTAAGCCGTCAAAATATGCTCTCTGATACGCTTGACCTGCGGCTCCATATCCTGAAGCAACTCAGGGCCTGGAAGTACCTTGTCCTCCAATTTGTCCCAACTCAAGGGAGTGTGGCATGGACGGGCATACAAAGCCTGAAAAAGGGGATATCCCTATGGAACTGTGATAACCATTATTGTAAGAAAACTTCACCAAATATAAATACTCTTCCTAGTGGGTTTGTCTATCCATAACATACATCCTGAGCATGTCCTCAAGAACCTGGTTGACTCGCTCTATCTACCCATCTGTCTCAGGATGATAGGCTGAACTGAAGTTGAGCTGAGTCCCTAAAGTATGCTAAAGTGATGTAGAAAGAGCTGATATGAATACTTGATCATGATTAGATATGATTTTCCTAGGAATACCATGGAGTCTCACAATGTCCTTAATGAATACTCTGGCTACAGAAGCTACTGAGTAGGAGGACTGCATGGGAGAAAAATGAGCTACCTTCATGAGTCTATGAACTGTTACAATGATAGCATCATCTCTCCTGGGAGTAACTGGAAATCCCACAATAAAATCCATGGAAATAATGTCCCATTTCCATTCTGGCACTAGGTGAGGTTGCAAAAGACCAGCAAGATGTTGATGCTCTCCTTTCACTCTCTGACATTCCAAACATCTAGCCATGTAGTCTGCAATATCCCTCTTCATTCCTCACCAATAGTACAACTGGCATAGGTCACCATACATTTTTATCACCCCAGGATGTGCCAAATAAGGAGCCTTGTGGCTTTCTGAAAGGATAAGTGCATGAAGATCTCCTTCCATGGGCACATAGATTCTATTTTTTTGGTGTAGCAACCCAAGGGTATCTAAGGAATATCCTTAGAAGCGACCTTCCAAGGGTCTTCCTGACTCTATTTCTATCTTAACCTCCTGAAACCAAGAGTCAGAAGTGAGAGCCTCCCTGATTCCTTTCTCAAAATTTATGTTAAGGGATAGAGCTGATAAAACATGTCTGCACTTTCTCAAAGCATCTACAACCACATTCATCTTCACTTGGATGTACTTAACCTAAAAATCATATTCACATAGGAATTCCATCCACCTGTGTTGTCTGGCATTTAGGTTAGGTTGAGAGAAGATGTATTGAAGCCTCCGATGATCTGTTTAGAGTTCAAATTTGTGACCCAATAAAAAGTGTCTCTATTTAACTAAGGCATGAACTACTACTGCAAGTTCTAGGTCATGGGTGGGGTAGTTGAGCTCATGATATTTAAGCTTCCTTGACTCATAAGCCTCAACTTGTCCTTCTTACATAAGAACACCCCCAATTACTTCTAGTGGGCATCTATGCAAACAATGAAGTTTCCTAATGGTTCAAGAACCACCAAGATTGGAGCATTGGTTAATCTTTCCTTCAGACATTGGAAAGTGGCCTCACATTTTTTTGACCAAACAAACTTTTTACCTTTCCTTTGCAAGGAATTAATGGGATGCACTATCTGATAGAAACCTCTGACAAACGTTCTGTAATACCCAGCTAGTCCCATAAAGTTGTGAACTTTAGGGACATTATTCATAGTTGGCCACTCCACTATGGCTTGAGTATTGGTTGGATCAATAATGATGCCATTCCCTGATATGACATGTCCCAGATACTTAACTTCTATCTGAAAGAACTCAAACTTTTCTGCATTGGCATAAAGTTGATTTTCCCTAAGGCACTGCAATACTTGGTGAAGATGAACCTCATGTTCTTCAAGAGTTTTAGAGAACTCTAATATATCATCTAAGAATACTATCACAAATTTATCCAAGTAGGTTCTTAAAACTCCATTCATTAAGCTCATGAATACAGAAGGAGTGTTCGTTAACCCAAATGGTACCATAGTGAACTCATAGTGACCATATCTAGTACAGAAAGCTGTTTGATGAACATCAGCTTCCCAAATTCTAAGTTGATGATATCCTGACTTGAGGTCAATTTTTGAAAATATTTTTTCCCCTTTCATTTCATCAAATATATCGTCGATGTGGGGTAAAGGATACCAATTCTTGATTGTGACTTTGTGGAGTTGACAATAGTCTATGCACAATCGAAGGGAGCCATCTTTCTTCTTCACAAATATTACTGGTGCACCCCATGGTGATACACTAGGTCTGATAAATCATTTTTCCAAAAGGCCTACCAACTGAAACTTGAGTTCTTCAAGTCCTTTTGTGGTCATATGGTATGGAGGTTTGGAGATTGGTTCTGCTACTACCACCAACTCAATTCGGAAGTCCATGTCCCTTTTGGGTGGCATTCTTGGAATTTATTTAGGAAAAACATCCAAGTACTCCTATAATAGGGGATGATCTAGTGATACCTACCTGCTTTCTCCTTGGTCCAAGTCCTCTACTGAGATTGCAAATAATTGGCATCCTTTGCACATGCACCTCTTGAGCTGCATTATAGAAATCATGCAAAGAGAGATGGGTCGTTGCACCCCAACAATCTTTTTAGGTCCTCCTAAGTCATCTGAATATTGAATGCTTTTGTATCTACAACCCAAACTAGCTTTGTGAGCATCCAACCAATCCATACCCAAAACTACTCTGTATGAGCATAGAGGGATTACTTAGAGATTTACTAAGATGGAAAATGGTCGAAGATCTAACTTGTAACTATGGACACAAGAGTCAAAGGTTATTCTTGCCCTGGAGGCTAGCTCAACGTACCACTTATTTTCCTACCTTACTACCTTTAGCCCACATTACTCTACTAGAAGAGGTGAAATGAAAGAATCTGTTGCTCCTGAATAAAATAGTATGGTGGTAGAGATACCCCTTAAAAAACCTGGGGTTTTGATGAATGTTCCCTGATGATTGTCTTGTCCATGGTCTAAGGTGGCAAATACTCAGTGAGTTCTTCCTGCATTACCTACTGTTGGTTCTGAAGAGGCTTGTCTATAACTAGCTATTGGAGTAGATTTATGAGGGAAATTAACTATAATGTGCCCATGTTGGCCATAAGAGTAACATCCATTCTTCTTGACAACATTCCTTCCTGCAGAAGGTGCGCTAGACTATTGAGAGCTACCTCGACTAGAATTCTGAGGCATATTCTGAGATGGCTGAGGGTTTGGGTATCGCTTTGCATGCTACCAGTTGTGAGGATTATTGGATTGAGAGCCCCCACTTTTATTATTGTTTCAATTGTAATTTTTGTTGTTGGTGTTGTTGAAAAACTTCCTTTTCTGGTGGTTTTGACTTCCTTTAGCAGGATAGTTTTTAGGTCCAGGTCCACCTTGAGCTTGATTTCCCTTGAAACCTGACCCAGCTTGGAAGGCATTACCCCCTTGGCCATGTGTCCGACCTCCTAACCCCAAGGCTATATTTTTTTCCTCAAGGTGAACTTTGATGATTGCATCATTAATTGTCTAAGGTTCAAACATTCATACACTACCGACCAAGTGACCATTGAGTCCTCTAAGGAAGCGATGAGTCAACATGGGTTCATCATCATTATATCTTGAGTACAACTTGAGTTCCAAGAACTTCCTCTCATAGTCATCGACTGACATAGTTAGCTACCTTAGGTTGTGAAACTCTTTGGCTCTTTCCCGTCTCCAGTCGTCAGATAGAAATTTGCCTCAAAAGAGTTCTAGGAATAGTTCCCATGAAAGAGTGGTAATATCTATGTGAAGCATTTCTCTCTTTGTTTCCCACCAAGTGGATACAATGTCTTCAAGTTAAATGAATGCAAATCAAGCCTTAGTATTGCTGCTATAAGGGTGGATGGAGAAAAGCCTTTCTAGTTATTGCAACCAAGTCTGCGCAGTAGATCCACCTTGAGTTCCCTTAAATGGGTTAGTCTTAGTCCTAAGGAGTTCTTGCATGTGAGATGCACATAAGGCATCTTCTTCCATTGCCTGATCCCTCCTCCTGGGACTCCTTTCCCTTTCCTCCTGGTTAGTGTTAGACTCCCCATGGTGCCCTCTATCTTGCCTTGCATTTAACCTCTGTAGTATCTATTGTAGGAGCTCTTGTAATTAAGCCCCCTAAGAATCTCTAGATTGGTTATTAGAATGATCCCCTCTTCCCTCATATTGTTCTTCTTCTTGAGAACTTTCATGTTGAGATCTAGGAGGGGTGTTTTGGGAACCTCCCCTTCTACCATGGGTTATAGGAGGCATCCTGAACAAGTAAGGAGAAGGATAAGTTTAAGGGTCCTAGTTTGATTTTAGTTTTAAGTTTTCCTAAGATGAATAAAAAGTTTAAGAAACATGGGCCAAATTCACTGGGCCCTAGTGTAGCAACTTAGTGCTCTGATACCAAAGATGTCATGCCCCGCAAGGGAACTAGGGAAGACAATAAAGATTCTCTTTGTTAAAGAAAACCTAAGTGATTATTTATGAAAAATTTTGAACTTTTAAAATAATTACATGAAAAAAACTTAAACTTAGTTTCCTCCCAAGTTTCCCTTCTATTTAAATGCATGATTCAATTCATTCAAGTCCATTAAGTAAACTAACAACAAGATTAACTTCTCAAGAAAATTACATCATATCATTATAAGATTCTTTATGAAATACAAAGTACTTTCATTTCAATTTTCCATTTAACACCATCTATATTCCTAAGTATCCTTTATGAACATTATAACTTTTAAATCAAATAGAATTCATCTAACTCCTTTGATACATTTCAAATATATTACATTTGATTTTTCAATAGCTTCTCTTAACTACAATAATAAAAACATACTACAGAAATTGGAATGTTACAAAATCCTTTTCTTTTCCCAACATACATCTTAAACATAAAGTTCACATATCCCTTTCCCTTTTCCTAAATCTACCCATTCCAAATACATCATTTTGAATTACATCAATGATTACATTCAACTCCTCATGGGAGGTAACAATAATTTTACAACATGAAATATAATTACAAAGCCTTCATTCTTCAAATCGGTACATAAGCAAGCATGAATCTTCAAACACTGCATCTACAAAAGATGCCTCGATAAAAATATTTACCACCCAAGCATGTGGATACCTAAAAGGTCCATACCCCCATGCTAGGAGATAAATGCCAAGCTCCACAAAGATTGAATAACTAGGCCAAACCTAGGGTTGTGTAACCTTTCCCAAATAGAAAATAAAAGAAGATCAAAGTATAAATCTTTCTACAAAAATTTCTAAGGCTTGGTAGAAACTCTAAGCAAAAACTTGAGTGAGTGTCATCATAGAGCCCTCACCCCTTGGGTTGTCCTGGTACTAGCCACTCCAGGCCTCGGCCCCCAAGTAGGCACATGCAGGATCAAATACCTTTCATACTGACAAACACCATTCAATCGTACCTACTCATAGGTAGCTTCTCCCACTCCCATCCATAGCCTTTACTAGCACTAATGGCATGGGCGAGGCACATTTAATCTTTTTAATTTTTGAACCCATTCCCATGAGCTTAATTACATTTTCACTTGTTAAATAACTCTTTAGTCTGTTATCCTGGTTCTAGCCACTTAGGGCCCCGTCCCCACACTAAGAGCCACTCACTAGGTGTCGTTAGGTTTTCCACCCTTAACCCACATATCATGATCACATCATACATGTAGTAAAAACACATGACAAACACATTTGAGAACTGCTACAAAGAATAGAAAATAACAAGATAGTTTATGAATGTTTTAGGGAAAATTAGGAACGTTTAAGGATGTTTAGAATGGTCATGATCTTCTTAGATAATGCTTACACAAAATTTAAACAAACAAGAAATGAACAAATTTAAGGTTTACACAAAATTTCATATACCAAAAGATAATGCTTCCTAAATATCATTCTAAACCTGAAATTTGACTAAGCCTGAAATGGACTAAGTTTGATTTTATTAAAATAAAAAATCTAGAAGTTGCAGCTTAAATCCTAAGAATCTGAAACCTATTCCAATCAATCTAAAGGGTACCTAATCCCTTTATACAAGTATCACTTAAAGTATACGGAATTAAAGTATCGTAAACTTATACTTAAATGTTATAAATGTTATACTTGTATAAAGCGAATATTATTAAAAATCCACATGTGAGAATTCTAAAACTTAAATAAACAAATATAGTTTTCAGTTATAAATCAAATATTTATAAATTACACTACACTATGAAATTCCTATTAAACCATTACTAAATTTAATAGTAATTTAAATATATTAAATTTAATATTACTTAACATCTAAAAACAAATAAAACAAACTACCATAAAAATAATTAAACTAAAAGTCACTTATTGGAGGGACCCTACGGGCCCCGCACACCACTAACTCATGCCCTACACGCTTCACTAGCCCATGGCCATAGCAGGGTACTGCTACTGCAGTACCCACTGCCCTAGTAGTTAGGTACTATCGTAGCAGTGCCTACTGCTATGGTTATATGCCATAGGGGAGTGGATAAGGTGGTGGCCCCACTTCCCAAACTTATCATTTCAATTTTTAGTTTTTTAATTTTTTATATTTAATTATTTTATTTTATATTATATTTTATTTGAAAAGAAGAAAAGAACTCTAAATTAATTTTGTTGAAACATATATTATTTTGATAGGATAATTCAACAATATGGCATATGCAATACAATAATATAGCATTTGTATAATGTATGGATGGCTAGAAAAAAAATATCATAATATATACATGATCACCAGTAATGCAATAATGTTTCACATACTACAATAATACATTAATATTTCAACATGCTATAATAATACATTATTGTAGACTACATTAATGTATCAACCTTCTGCAATAATATATTATTACAGAGTACATTAATATATTAACATTTTGCAATAGTAATACACACTACAATAATAATACAATAGTACACATATGTTTTGCAATAATAATAATACATACAAAAACATTCAACAAATCTAAAAACAACATTCATAATATAAAATAAATCTATTACTCAAGATGGATTCCAACCTAGAGTCCTGCGGAGACCCGTTGATGAAGAAGATCCTTTCCTCTCAGTCTCTTTCTAGCAAACCTTAGACTCCTTCTGGATGAAATCTCTAGCCTCCACCTGAACAACCAAATGCCAAACTAAGGGAATAATGAATTTATCTTCTCACCAAGTATATTTTTTTTTCCTATAATCATAATTCTCCTCGTATTATTATTTCTTCTCCAAAACCAACTCCCTTCACCCAGGAAATCTTTCCTGTATATAGAATGGAGGAGGTGGTTTCACAGGTAATCCAATGAGTGTAACCATCCCAACCATCTATCTGTTAATAGTTAAGCTTAAATAATAATATTACTGCCTTTTCCGGAAGAGATATAACTATACTTATCTATTACTATAATCAAATTTATGTTTCCTATACTTTAGGGAAGGTAATAGTAATTATTATTTATAACACATTTACCATACCATTAACTTTATCTAATTATTTATTAATATAACACCATAATTACTTACTCACCAATTATATAAATATATGTATGCATATGCATATGTGTGCACCCATATGCCTATGTGTACATATATTATTTTTATTACAAATATTATTGAAAACATAATACTATTATTATAAAAGGTATTATTTTCTAATCCATATTCTTTCCAAATTCTAATAGCGATATATAGGATGAAACATACCATTATTATGAAATTTTTTATTTCTATAGACCTCTTGTTATTATGATTATTATAAAATAATACCATAAAATTATTCATTATTATAGATATTAAAATCACAAATTTCAATCACATCCTAACTCGTTCCTAACAAGATATGCTAGTACATAAGTAGCCAATATTAAAGATATATTACTAAATCATACCTCCAATGAACAATAATTTACGTCAATAATCTACTAACAACATTGAACATACCATGAAGACAAGAACTAGCTACAAGATCCATAAGTCCAACAAACTAAGAGATCACATAATACATCCACACAAGGGATTGACTCAGGAACTCCCCACCTAAGGATTAAAGGATCAAAGGTAGAGTTCCTTCCTATGGAACTTGGTGATATCTTTATAACAACAACAACGATCGAGGATTTTGAGGGATCACTCAGACCTATGAAGCCAAGTGGAGATGATACCCGCTACCTACAATCCTGCAACACTAAGAAGGGATACATATATATACATATGGATATACAAATTAGATATATACAAGCAGATGACCAAGATCGATACATCATGTGGACCTCAACTAAGTGAGTAACTATGACTTCGTCTTGAGTCATAAAAACACATCAGACACATATCCATGAAACATAAAACATCATGATAATGGTTAGATTCAAATCCTTGAGTTAGATCCATAAAACATATAAAAAGAGATGGTCTTCTAATCTCATAACATATAAATGATAGCCATAAATGAGCATATCCATCATATCATCATCCATAAAACATAAATATAAATGTATAGTTCTAACCATCATAATAGAATGTCCAAGTTAGAAAGTCCAAGTATCACCATAGGAGAGGTATTACACTCTGATTGATTAATTGGATTGACAATCTGGGCTTCTTGTGATTTATCTTCCTTTGATGACTTAGGAGGATTTGGAAGAGAAAAGGAAGATCCATTTTTATCTCTCCATTAAGCTCTTGGTTGTTTCTTTTTAGGCTTAATGATAGGTTTTAAAGGGAATTATTTTGCCCAATGCTCATATTTTTTACAAGTGAAATAGGCAAAGGGGAGGGCCTCAAACTCCACCACTTGAATATGAGTTCCTAGCTTGGAGTTAATAGTAATAACTTCTGGGAGGTTTGCCTTTTGATTTATGTTGACATAGACTCTAGCATACACTAGTCTTGTCTTTGCAGCTATCATTGGATCAATTGATAGGCGTTCCCCAAACAGGCTGGCCAACCCTTAAAAGCAATCTTCATGGCAGTATTCCAGAGCAAGACCCTGGAATCAAACCCACATTGGGGCTGATTCAAACATATCCATATTAAGATCAAGTTTAACCCCCCATTTCTGAAGAGCCAAGGATGATTTACTAAACATCCAAGGACCTTCGCACAAAACATCAAAAAGGTCTTTAGAGTTGGAGAACTCGATGGTGAAAAAACCTTTTGGCAAGGAAGCTATGTCGACTTGAACCTTAAGCTTCCATTTCCTTGCAACAAAAACCCTTAGTGCATTTATGTTAGGTCTCGGCCCCATGAACTTTCCTACAAGCACTACTACATATGAGGTCAAATTCTGATGACCATTTGTCAGATTTGCAATGCTTATTTGTCAACATTTTGACAGATGGGTCCGTCACCATTTTTGCGTAGGAAATTATGATAGAAGATGTATCCATCAATTTATCGACACCATCTCACGTCGGAAACTTGCACATGGAAAAAAATTCATTATGGAATTTTTTGTGGTTCATCCATCAGAATTTTGACAAAATGACCTATCGGAATATACAATCTTTGTCGGCATTAACTGTCGCAAACATATCCTTTTCGACATTATACCTATTGGAATAGTGACAATTTCCACCTAATTCTGACAGATACACCTATCAGAGACATGGCATTAATGTCAAAATTTCTATCAAAAATTGACTATTTGTGACACTTAAACTATCAGAAGAGCAACAGTCCTTCAACATTTCTCTAACACGTTCCCTGTCGAACGTATAGCATTACTGTCAAAACTATTGTCATAAATTAGTTTTCTCTGATAGTTTATCTATCGAACGTGTAGCACTTTTGTCAAAATTAATTATTAAGTGTTGAAAAACCAACGGATATGCACATTAAAGATAAAACAGCTCAAGAGACCATCATAGGTTCTCTCTTTCTTCGGTCTATATTATTGACAAGAATGTTTTACCTTTCATTAGCTCATCAAATCTGGGGATTTGAAAGAATTTAATAAAATATTTTCATGAAAACGTATATTATTTAAGTTGACATTGCATGAATTTATCTACTTCACGCACTTGTAGAGTATGAGGATGATGATAAAGAAGCATGGCCATTATCGCCGTCCTCATACTCTACAAGTGCTTGAAGTAGATAAATTCGTGCAACGTCAACATAAATAATATATGTTGTCATGAAAATATTCTATTAAATTCTTTCAAATCCCCGAATTTGATGAGCTAATGAAAGGTAAAACATTCTATCAATAATATAGACTGAAGAAAGAGAGAACCTATGATGGTCTCTTGAGCTGTTTTATCTTTAGTCCTAGCTACCTACCGATTGTCGAGAATAATCACCACCTTGCATTTATGTACACTGCACAAATTGATCCCAGTCTCGTAAAAGCACTTTACACTTGTGCATCTCATCAATACTAGAGGCCTAAAGTAATTTTATACAATCACTAGCACATTTCATGCATCAATGAGAAATAGTATCCAAAGTTTCTAGATAACCATTTTTGAGAAGAGGAATGAGTGCAAGCCAAAGAAGGGATAATTCCACAACAGAAAGGAAGACATCTTTTTAGCCTGGGTCTGGATCCTACCCCAATTGTAGAAGGATCCAAGGCTAGTCTAGAAAGATGTCTTCCCATTCTATCTGCAACATTGTGTCCATCCATGATCTCAAGAATATCATCATCTTTCTACTCTTCATTTTCCAAATATATCACTTCTTCAAGTTTACAGAGTAATCTTATTAATAAAAGAACTCTTTCCAACATTAGGGTACCTAGAGATCAAAATAGTTGATGTTATTGGTGCTTGTGCTCAAGGATATCGATTCACTATTTTGAAAGGGCCAAATCATTTTTATTTCATTTGTAGAGAAAAGGAGTGGGAGAAAACAAGAGGGTGAAAGTTGATCAAGCATGAGAGAAGGCATTGCATTTTATTTCACCATGAATGCTCTCTAAAATGACCAATCATGTTTTCTATTTGATTTTTTTTGGTTTCTTTTTTCCCATATTCAGTAGATAAAAATCATGGCGGCAATCACTTAGCCATCTTTTTGATGTTCCAGGTATTTTACAAAGATGCAGATATGTGGATTTATCATTCAATTGCTTGTAGTTATTGGTCAAATGAAAATATTTTGTCAAGTTGAAAGGGCAAGATATCAGTTTGGTGTTTTCAATTTATGTTAAAAGTTGATTTGGTAAAATCCTCAAAAAACACACTACATGTTCTAAAATGTAAAGAAGTTGAATGTTAAATGTAAGATATATATCTCATCCATAGTAATCAAAAGAAAGGACATGAAACTTATAAGGAGATTTACCAATCCAAAAATATAAGCGAATAGGAAACATGATTGGTACCTTATGAATTGGTTTTTGAGGTGCACAATCTTCATCAATCTCTTGAGAACAAGACCCCTCCTCAAAAAAAATGCATTTAATAGATTAAACAAATCTAGAAAACTGAACCAATGGCATGTTTAGAACAAATAAATAGATTGATAATAATTTTCTAAAAATTCTATTATGTTTAATACACGCAAAAGGACCAGTCCCAACAATTCTTAAACATACTTTATCTGATATGATAATAACATGCTAATTAAACTGATAAAGGTGTTATATGCATTTAATCTGCCAATTACTAATTACACAAAAAATAAATTACAAAACTGACAATGGCATGTTCTTCATGTGGTACAAGGAAGATTTGGCTATGAAAAAAAAAAGTGAAATGACCTCATTATTTTTATTTCGATTAGATAGAGGAGCGAAAGCTGAGCACAAGAGAAGGTATGTGATTTCTTCATCTTCTGAGCATCTGGCATCATATCCAACTGCAAATTTCAAATGCATTGCATTTTATTTGATCATGAATGCTCTTTGAAATGACCACATTCTCCTGGTGTCGTGCCCTAGCCCGTGCTTTATCTCCATTATTTGATATTATTGGTGCTTGTGCTCAAGGATATCGATTCATTATTTTCAATTGTTTGGATCATTTAGAAAGTTACATTTCTTGACTGTTCCTCTAGTACATAGTTAGGAAATGTAATTGTCTAATGATTATATCTAATGTTGAATGGATTAAATGCTTTATTCTTTGTAGAAGTGAATAGAAGGAATAGTGTGTATTAAATACAATCCAGTCACTTATTGAATGCTTTGGAGACTACTGGTTTGACTATCCATGCGCTACCAGTGACTGAGATTCATTAAAGGATACCAAACCCTTCATTTTGGGGTTATTGTGTGTGGATTCAAATGTAGGTTTCATTTGGTTAATGTTTAGAAGAGATCAATAAAGTATTTAAGGATAGTCTTACATGTTTGGAGAGATTTGAGAGGCACTTATCATGATTGTACCCTCACAAACATCCGCATAGACTGGTTTTACTAAGTTTCCTTTCTCTATTTTGAGGTTTGCTTTCTCTATAATAGGGGTATAGTCAGAGGGTTCATTGAAAAAATGATGCTTTGAATGGTTACTTTGAATATGAATGATTTGATATAGCATATTTCTCATTTTACTTGAATTTTGGAATAGCTTGTGCAAGGGTGAAAGTAGTTTTGATCATTTTGGTCATGACTGTTCCTCTACACAGTCAGGGAATGTAACTGTCTAATGATTATATGTAATGTTGAATGGATTAAATGCTTTATTCTTGGTAGAAGTGAATGGAAGGAATAGTGTTGGTGTTAGGCTTCATTTATTATTGAAATCAATGGTTTCCAAGATGTGTTGAAGAGTTTTTTGTTGGCATTAAGTTGTGTTTGTCATTAGTGACAACACTTATTCAGATTTTGTATGCTTACTGAGCTCTCCGAGTAGAACAGTTCTTACCAAACAATCCGTGGTAACCAAGCTTTGTAGTGCTTACCGAGTTATCAATTCTTGTGATACGAAGCCAATGTTAACCAAGTGATGAGATGAGTAGTGTTTACCAAGTGCTGGCATGGTAAACATGGAATTCAATTTCTATTGAGTGACACTTTATCTATCAAGTCTCCAGTGTATACCGAGTTTGAAACTATGATTGAGTGGTTAGTATGGACCAAGCCTCCACTTCTACCGAGGGCATGATGATGTTGAGTAATGCAGTAGATGATGTGTATTAGAAAGTCACCAAGTCAATTTACAGAAACCATGTAACTACATTTGGGTCGACTCAGTAATACTTGTGTTAATTTGTATGTTAGCCAACTTTGTAATTATTTTATTTTGGATTGATATATAAGTAATGTTTTGTATCACATCCAATGTGTGTGTAAGTGTGTGAAATGGAATATATGAAAAGTGTATAGTGAAGATGCATGGAAATCAGAGATAAGTGAATTACAAAGGGCTACAGCAGTATAAGGAGCAGCAGAGACATATTTATCATAGAAGGTGATTAGTACATCAAGGAATCTCAATCAACAAATTTAGTTGAAACTAAGAGATCTATTGTTTCATCCTAATAGGTGAATCAACATCAAATCCTTTAACAGGGTAGACTTAACAGTCTTTTGTAAAATCTCTTTACCCAGTGCATACTTCATTGTATGTTTGTAAATCCTCTAACAAGGTGGACCTAGCAGTCCTAATTGCTCCTAATGGGGTAGATCATTAGAAGTGATCATTGTAAGCCTTAACTGGCCAGCTTTATACCGCAGTATTGAAGTTTTGTGGGTATCATCCCCACCCTAGTTTTACTTTCTATTTGGAAGGTTTCTGGGTCACCAAATCATTGTGTTCAAGTGTTATGAGTGCTTTTATGTTTTTAGTTTCTCATGCATGTAATCAAATCAATAAGATAAATGTTATTTGGAATATTGTTAAGATCTACAATTTATAAAAAGTTTTGAAGTTACTAATTCACCCCTCCCCTCTTAGTAACTTGGCTAGTCTTGAATATTTCCAACAATTGGTGTCAGAGCTTTGTAGTTCTCAGGATAAATTTTGACAGCTTGAGTAAAGATCCAGGACAATGGAGATATTCAAACTTAACAAAGCAATTGAAAATGAAAAGCTAGATCTGGAAATGGCCATAGCTCAACTCAAGGAAGCAAAAGAGCATCTTTCCCAATCCCTAAAAAGAAGGAAGGAACTTGCAAATCAGATGAATGACCACCAGTATGTTGAAGAAAAGATTGAAGATTTTTTCCCTTCAAGAAGCTTAGATGAAGCAAACAATGCAATCAAAGAACTCCTAGAAAAGAATGGATCTCTGCAAGAAGAAGTAAGAAACTTAAAAAGAGAACAAGAAATTTAGTCAACAAGATTATGTGAAATTTTGGAAGAAAGAAACAAGATGAAAGATGAAATAGATGGAAAGAACAATGAAATCTAGAATCAAACTCTTCAGCTAGAAAACCTTATTAATCAAATCTCCAATGCAAATGAAGAAATCTTGACTCTAAGATCAGAAAATGAAAGGATAAGAGAGGAGCTGAGATCTGAAAAGAAAATCAATTTAAGATTGGTGAATGACCTAAACACTGAAAGGCAAATAAATGAGAGAATGATGAAATATCAAGAAGATATGAATTAGCTGCATGAACAAAACCTTCATAAGCAAAAAGGAAAAGCAGGACTTGGATACAAAGAGGAAGGTGAATCCTCCAAACAAGGTACTCAAAAGAATTAGAAACCTACTTGTAATCACTGTGGAAAAATAGGTCATACTTCAAATAAATGTTGGAGCAATGGAAAGACAAAACTCAATGGAAAATGCTACAATTGCAATTAGAATGGTCATAAAGCAAATGAATGCAAGAAGAAACCAAGATTTGAAGGCAAATGTCACAAATGTAACAAACAAGGTCACAAGGCATCTGAATGCAGATCTAAAACATTCAAACCAGCAAAACAAATTGTGAAAGCAATATTTGGTTGGGATTAAAACACTTGGTGTAGGTGTCATTACTATGGAGAATATAGACACATTGGCATAAATTGTGTAAGGCATCACTTGAGAAAAAGGAATACTACCATAAGATGTTATGCATGCACTATACTTGGTCATATAACTAAAAATTGCATGAATATATGCAGAGTTGAAGATGAAAAGAAAGAAAAAGCAGATAGCATTAGGAAGCAAATGAGACAATAGTGAATTCCTAA
Source organism: Chamaecyparis obtusa (assembly GCA_027943335.1). Lineage (NCBI taxonomy): Eukaryota > Viridiplantae > Streptophyta > Pinopsida > Cupressales > Cupressaceae > Chamaecyparis > Chamaecyparis obtusa. Next base: position 192,871 of record BSBK01010165.1, on the reverse strand, counting down.
ACCTACCGAGAAAACCAGTCCAAGTAATGAAGTCACTCATGAATAAGGTGGCTCTATCAATTCCAACTAAGTCTCCAAGAAAGCACTGGAACTGTATCTTCATAGACAAATTCCAAACAATTCCAGAATTGAAAGGAAGAAAGATCCAAATCAGTATGCAAAATATAGAAGGATCACTAAGAAGGTCTGTATCAGTTTCCACCGAGCAAGGTTGGGAGTATCCAAATTTCATGAGGTTAACAAGTACGGTCGGAGGAGTATGAATTCTTATGATCACTGAGTTGTGGAGTCTTCACCAAGCAATCAATGCAATAGTGGATGACAACCTATCCAATACAATGCCAAACTTACCTATTTTTGTACTGAGCGTTAATGGAAAAGTTTTAACAAAAAGCATGAAATCAAGTTCATTCTTCACCACAAATTTTACCATATTGAGAGCACAAATATTTATTAGTGCGACCAAGTGATTTGAAGAAAAATTTGCAGCAGAAATTTTTTGAAGAATTTTCTTTGTCCATCGAGCTACAACCTCCTTCTACCAAGTTGCAGTCTCCAGCAAATACTTCAGCACCTTCTACAATTTTGAGTTCTACAACAGTAAGTACTTCAATTTTGGATACTTCAGTAATTACTTCAGTTTTTGATACTACAGTTGTGCATGCTTTAGTTTTGGATTCATTAAGTTTTCCAATTAGTATTTCATCAGTTGGGGCTACATCATTTTTTACTGCAAATCCTACTATATCTACAATAATTTCTATTCTAAATTTAAAAGCATTAAGTACAATGACATTTGGACCTAAGGCTCAACTGAGTACAAGATTTTTTAGCAAGAGTGAAGTCATAGAAGAAGATATAGATTTAGATGAGGAAATAGAAATTCCAAAATGGGATTTTGAAAATCTTACTACAGACCAAATGCAAATAGTTGGTGAACTCCTCCAAAAGAAGGCAAAGCAGAAGAAATTAAAAGAGGAAAGAGACAAGGAGTATAAGATCTTAGAAGATGCCAAGAACATTCTAACAAAGGCTATAGGTGTTGAAATTGATTCCTCTCAACATATTTTGTTGCAGTTGGCAGAGATAGTCACTAAGTTCAATGAGGACTCTTCTGGTCAAGAAAAATTAATTGAGAAAGTAGAAAAGAAGTTTGACAATAAAGTTCTTGAGCATATTTCTTAGCAAATAGCTATAAATCAGGCAAAGCTATCTTTAGTTTTTTCAAACATTGAATCCTCCTACTCCAATGTAACATCACTTTTTGACAAGATATGTAGTGTTGCCAAGTTCACTAAGGAAATTAAGGACAAATGGAATAAAATTGATAAGGATCTGAAGGTCAGTGCACAAAAGCTGCAACTTGAACCTAGTTCAAGTTCTGCACATCATATGAAAATCAGATTCTTATCTGATATGCAGTCAGAGTTATTGAAAGAGGATACAATGCAGAAGCATATTGTTCATTGAAAAACATTGATCCATGAAAACAAATTTTCTATTGCAGACCACATGATTGAACTCTCTACAGAAGTCCAAGTTGCACTCCATACATGCAAGATTCTGCAAGAAAATTGGGACAGAACTCTGGCAATAATTATTAAGGTACATTCTAAATTTCTCTCACATTTTGGTATCTCTGTGTAAATTGTTTGCATATACACCTTTGACATTATTGTAAAAAGGGGGAGAGATATGAGAAAGAGGAATATGAAAGGGGGAGAAATAGGAGAAATATGAGGAGATATAAGATATTTGTATATGATATGATATGTATACTGTATGACATGAAATGTATATACAGTAGAATGACCAAGATAAATTTTGAAAAATCTATATCAGAATCAACATGATTTTATATATAAGTTTTGGACAATAAGTGTTTTTTTCACTAATGCCAAAGGGGGAGATTGTTGGCATTAAGTTATGTTTTTCATTAGTGACAACACTTATTCAAATTTTCTATGCTTACCGAGCTCTCTGAGCAGAATAGTACTTACCGAGCAGTCTGTGGTAACCAAGCTTTGCAGTGCTTACTGAGTTATCAATTCTTGTGATATGAAGCCAGTGTTAATCGAGTGATGAGATGAGCAGTGTTTACCGAGTGCTGGCATGGTAAACATGGAATTCAATTTCTACTAAGTGACATTGTATCTACCAAGTCTCTAGTGTATACTGAGTTTGAAACTATGATTGAGTGGTTAGTATGGACTGAGCCTCCACCTTTACCAAGTACATGATGATGCCGAGTAATGTAGTAGATGTCACGTATCAGAAAGTCACCAAGTCAGTTTATAGAAACCATGTAACTACATTTGGGCCGACTCAATAATACTTGTGTTAACTTGTATGTTAGCTGACTTTGTAATTATTTTATTTTTGATTGATATATAATTAATTTTTTTTATCACATCCAATGTGTGTGTAAGTGTGTGTGAAATGGAATATATGAAAAGTGTATATGTGAAGATGCATGGAAAGAAGAGATAAGAGAATTACAAAGGACTACATCAATATAAGGAGCAGCAGAGACATATTTATCATAGAAGGTGATCAGTACATCAAGGAATCTCAATCAGCAAATTTAGTTGCAAGTAAGAGATCTACTATTTCATCCTAACAGGTGAATCAGCATCAAATCCTTTAACAGGGTAGACTTAATAGTCTTTTGTAAAATCTCATTACCGAGTGCATACTTCATTGTATGTTTGTAAATCCTCTAACAAGGTGGACCTAGCAGTCCTAATTGCTCCTAATAGGGTAGATCATTAGAAGTGATCATTGTAAGCCTTAACCGGCCAACTTTATACTGTAGTATTGAAGTTTTGTGGGTATCATCCCCACCCTAGTTTTACTTTCAATTTGGAAGGTTTGTGGGTCACCAAATCATTGTGTTCAAGTGTTATGAATGCTTTTATGTTTTTAGTTTCTCATGCATGCAATCAGATCAATAAGCTAAATTTTATTTGGAATATTGTTAAGAGATAGAATTTGTAAAAAGTTTTGAAGTTACTGATTCACCCCTCCCCTCTCAGTAACTTGGCTAGTCTTGAATATTTCCAACATTTTCTCCTTGTTTAATGTTAACTATTCCTACACAATCCACTCATACAATAGTAAAATTCTATGTGGAAGGGATGGCTGATAGTGTTCCTTCAGGGAAGGGGGATTGTGAAAGACTTGTTATCATTTTATTATGTATTTCCAATATGTTTGGTTGTAGGGAAGACCGGGAGAATGAAGGATCACTCACTGATTGCATGATAACCCAGTTTTGAAGGGTTAGTGGTTGAGGGGATAGTCAAAGTCCCAATGATTGGGCCATTGGAGGACCCTATTTCTTTGTATTAATTTCTATTCAAATTAGATGCATGGATTTCTTGTGAACTATCAGCTGCTATGTATCCTGCAACTACATCCATAAATCTGCATATACTTCTCTATGATTGTAAGCCACTTAGAGATCAAAATAGAGAAACTAAATCAAAATCATTCTTTGTCCTATTTACTTTTAACAAAGTCTCAACTATCAATGATACAATATACATTTGATTCCCTAAGCTATCAAATATACAAATGGTGCCTACTTAGAAGCTCACAAGGAGAATGAAGGATCACTCACTGATTGCATGATAACCTAGTTTTCAAGGGTCACTAGTTGAGGGGACAGTCAAGGTCTGGATGATTGGGCCATTGGAGGACCCTAGTTCTTTGTATTAATTTCTATTCAAATTGGATGCATGGATTTATTGTGAATTATTGGCTACTATGTATCCTGCAACTACATCTGTAAATCTGCATATACTTCTCTAGGGTTGTAAGCCACTTAGGGATCAAAATAGAGAAACTAAATAAAAATTGTTCTTTGTCCTATTTCCTTTTAACAAAGTATCAACTATCAATGATACAATACATTTGATGCCCTAAGCTATTAATATAAATGGCACCTAGATAGAAGCTCATGAGCTGTCCATTTCATAACCATAGTCAACATTTCAAAAAAATGGATATCCTTGAGCACAAGCACCAATAACATCAAATAATGGAGTTAAAGCACAAGCTAGGGCATGACACTGGTAGAATGCAGTCATTTTAGTGACAAAAATTTACAATGCGGTCCTTTGGTGTGTATTAAACAAAATATAATTTTTGGTATATTATTATCATTCTATTTCTTTGTTGTAAACATGCCATTAGTTCAATTTTTTAACTTCACTATTGCATGAGTGGATTGTGCAGGAACAATTAACATTAAACAAGGAGAAAACTCCTCAACACATCTTGGAAACCATTGAATTCAATAATAAATGAAACCTAACACCAACATTATTCCTTCCATAGTTGCAAGATACATAGTATTCGATAATTCACAAGAAATCCATGCATCAAATTTTTATAAGGATATCCTACTAATCAATAGGAATTTTCTTGAGATGACCAATGATTATGCATTTTGATGGTAGTGTGCTAGTTCAAAAGGATAATATAAACCTGAAACAATTTTTTCTGATTTTCTCAAACTATAAATGTGGTTAAATGGAAAATATTGTGGAAAACCCACAAACCAAGCTAGCAAATGATTGTACATCAAATTACTCGTATATTCATTCAAATATTGCTATGCTTCAGCTACCTGACCTTTGAGCTTCATCTAGAGGAATGTGTAGCTTTAAGATAGAGTTACTTCTTGTGCCTTACAATAGGGTGGAATATGATCAAGATTTGTTTAGGCTATATCTTTGTTAGTCCCATTGTTAGGTTCTTATAGTTCATGGTTTGAATCTATTATGGTTGTGTAAGGCATTTTTAGATGCTCTTTCTAACATAATTATTGGACACCATGATTGGAACAACTGGTTGTTGGCTATTGTACACATGAATCATATCTGTCAATGGTTCTTTGCGTTCAAGAATTCATTGATCAATCTTTGAGATTTATTGTCCCAGCTTTAAAAGAGTGATAAAAGATATAGTTAGTGCTATCTTTTCCAAGTGTTTTGTGGGTGCCATTATCTTCTATGAGTAATTGCTAGAACCAAATTATGTTCTTTGCCTCTAGTAAATATTGTAGACACAACCATCTTCTTGGTGAAGGGTTTCTTCCATCCCCGTGAGGCACTATTGCATGGTTTTCATTCCCTTGTAGTATAATGAACCTAATTTAATACAAGTGTGCACTATTTTGGGTTCCACAATTTATGGTAGCTACACTATGGTTGTTAGCCTAATTAAGACAGCCCTACCTTTGCATATAATAAGAGGCCAACATGAAACAAACATCTAGAGGTTAGGGGGTTGTTCCCTATCCATAATTTATTATTTAAGTGCTAAGTGATGATGGGTATATCGTGTAATTCATACCTAGTGTGCCTCTTTATTTCTGTCCACATTTGACATTAGGAGTATATGTTATGTTATAAAATAGTAATGAAATCAACTATAGGTCAAATCTAATCAAAATTGCAATATAAAGATTAAAATAGATCTTGAAGAAATATGGGAACCATTTTTGACAGATATTGTACAAACAAAGAAAATACTCCAAAGAGGAAATGCTTCAATGTGGAACAATTGAAGGACAATATTTTACTTTTATATGCACATCTGCAATGTTTTTGATATATTTATGAGATAACAAAATCATAGAAAGAATATCATATAGAAGAAAGTAAAGAATAATGATCATACTTTGAGATATTGTGGAAAATTAAAGGAAAGAATGCTTTGTGGGGTTATCATGCAATCACTGAGTGTTCCTTCATTCCCCTCTTCCAGTGACCCTTCAAAACCAGGGTATCATGCAATTGGTGAGTGATCCTTCATCCTCCTAGTCTTCCCTACAACCAAACATATTGGAAATACATAATACAATGATAACAAGTTTTTCACAATCCCCCTTCCCTCAAGGAACACTATCAACCATCCCTTCCACATAGCATTTCACTATTGTATGAGTGGATTGTGCAGGAATAGTTAACATTAAACAAGGAGCAAACTCCTCAACACATCTTTGTTGTAAACATGCCATTGGTTCAGTTTTGTAATTTTTATTTTTTTTGTGTTAAATGCATTTAAATGGAACATTAAGCATAGTAATAATATGCTTATTCTATTAGTAATTGTAGATTAAATTCCCATAACACCTTTATTAGTTTAGCATGTTATTATAAGATACTAAAGAAGACCTACTATTTGTCAGAGAAATCTTCACTATCCCCCACAATGAAGACAATGAAGATTGACCTCCTGCCCCACAACAAAGAACATTGTAATAAGAATAAGATAGTGCCAAGAAAAATTTTCACAAATATGAAACATGAGGAAAAGTAATAACATTAACATTGCCAAGATTCACAGCATTAAATTTCACCTATGAATGAGTTTCTGCAGTGGGTTGCCCAACATCAAAAATATGTTGAGTTGCATTTGAGATGTAACTAAGAGTATCATGTAGAATAGACCCTAAACTTTGAAAGCGTTCTCCAACCTGACAATTCAAAATTTAATCTAGGCGAGCATCAGTAAGTGAAATAAATTATAGACATCAACATCAAAATCATCATAATCATTAGACATAAATTAGAGACATCAACATCAACATAATCATAATCATTTAGAGGGTATTCATTTTGGTCCTTGGATAGTACTATGTTTCTTCAAAGTTCTTGTGATGCTTCTAAACTTTAAAGACATATTTTATGGCTTAGTGATAATATAGATTAGTGTTTTGTTTTCTAATGGAATGTTATTGATTGTTCATTGTCTTGAAGAAACTTTTGATTGATTTGACAGCATGCAAATCATAGCCAAAGACTTGGGTGATCAGCATACAAAAATAAAAATTACCCTTAGGAAACAATGATCATTAATATTCATTAATGGTGGGTGGTGATTCCTTGGTAATAAAGGCATTGCCAGCATTCATCATCTTAACCAAGTCATCGGTGGTGATCCTTGAAATATCACAATTAGTAAAAGGAAATAACAACATAAGTCATGGGTGGTGATCCTTGAATTTGGAGGGAGGAAGAAGGAAAATTGGAAAACAAAATATGGAATAATCAGGTTGGAATTGGAGAAGAATTTAGAAATAAACTTGAATTAGAAAAAAGCCAAGCTATCTAGTTCTTTGTTTGAGGCTGGGTTCTAATTCTACTTTTGTTCTCCTCTAGGTTTGACTTGGGTTCCTTTGGTAGGAACTTGGGTGCCTGGGCCAATCCTGGGTGCACCTGCAGTATTATAAATATGATACACAAGGTATTTTATTCATAATTTTATAGGCTAACTCATTATTATGGTAACATGGGTATGACCACACTCCATGTCTTATAATGGTACCTGACATGGAGTGTGGTTCAAATGAAGTTGAACCAAATGATGACCATGATGACTATGATCATGATGAAGATAAATATGAATATTAAATCTAAAATATGGCTTGTAATTTGAATTTTCATTGTGAATGAAGAAACTATAGATTCAAGATGACTCATTCTATGTTGTAGTATATTTGATCCCTAGATCTACCATATTATATATGTGTAGTCTATTAGGGACATTTTCTTCTCATCCATGTATCATAGCTCAGTGAGAGTTCTTAGGAGAAAGACAAGATGTTAGTGGGATATGGAGAAACCAATATTAGAACACCACTTGAAGCCTTGCAATGTTGAGAGTGGGATAAAAGCTACACTTGAGACCCTATATAAGGAACAAACTTATTGAGCTTCACTTTGCTTCGAGAATAGTTTTATATTCTATACTAAACATGGCCAACCATGTGAAGATGGAAGCTCATTCGACCCCACCCCCCCCCCCCACCCCCCCGCCCCTTAACATCACTCTAAATTCCCCGTTAACATCTAACATTCATTCGTTATTTCATCCATTAATAAAATGTAACATTCATTAATTATCACATGATAACATTCATTCACACATTAATAAATGTGACATTCATTAATTATCACACGATAACATTCATTAACACATTATAAAATTTATGAACATTCACTACCACATAATTAAATTCATTAGCATATAAAAATCAGTCATTATCAATTAAGGTGCATAGATGAAAATTATTTCTTTTTTTTCTTCAGATTTCTAGTTTTTAAGATGTAATTGTTAAGATGAGTATCGATATCCTCATCATGATCATCTACCCTCCCATTAGATCTCAATGCACACCTAGTTCTCTATTGATGAAAAGGGGGGTCATCTGCAATAACATATAAAAGGGTTAAATTAAAAACATTTTATTATAATTAAAAACATTTTAAACGTTTTAAAGTATTTCAATACTTTACAGGCTATAATTGTATAGCTCTTTACCTGATCTAGTCACATCATCAACATCGAGGTCAGTTTGTCTAGCCTCGGCCTCAACCTCAACATGCTCATTAACAACAACCTCTACACTCTCTACAGTTGCAATACAAATTGTTACATTAATCTAAACACCAATTGCAATTAAATTTATATTACTGTAATACCCCAAAAATGGGCTATAAGTTCATTAATCTCCTACATCTTCAATTCAAACGAAATCGACATCAAAGTCCTAACCTAAGGCACATCTAAACATCATCAAATCTAATTGATTATCTTAAATTTTGCATCGGGGAATATTCCTAGTAATATTCCTAATTATCTTAATTATCTTTAATTTTATAATTATTTGGCAATAAATCACATTTATCCTAAAGTTTGATTAATTGAATATTTTCATATTTAATTAATTAGATTTAATATTTGCCACTTAATTGTGTAATTAAATTTAATTATATCTATTATTAATTGTATTATTTAATTTTGACAATAAATCTAATATCATATGAATAATTGATTAAATTCTTATTTAATTAATTAAAGCAAGTTGTCATTATTTAATAATATAGTTTTTAATAAAAGTTTGATTAAATAATTGATTAACCCATAAATCAATTGTTTTATTTTTAAAAGCAGTTAAGTTGGAAATAAATCACTTTATTATTAAATTAATTCATAAATAAAACATGCACAATCATAAAAGCAGACAACTATCAATTATCAATTAAAGCTAAACTCTATTTTGAGTTAAAGCTTAGCTTTTGCATGTTTTTGTGACTTAATTATCTATTATTATCAGATAACTCAAAAATCAAGATGAGTTAATTTGAGTGATTTATGGCTTTTATCCATGCACCTCCAAAGCCCTGGATTTCTATAAATTAAGGCTTTAGCTCTTCACAAATCATCTCATATTTTGCACAATCACGTTGGAGAATTGGAGGCTGAGGAATCAACTTGCAAATTCAAAGCTTTGTGAGATCAATTTCAATTGCATAGTTTTTATATCTTAGCATAGAATTTCATAGTTTTCATATCATTGTTAGAATCTTCATTGTTAGATCATTTAGCATCCATAGCATATTAGTTTATCATTCTTTATTGCATAGAAAATATCAAAAAAATAGCTTAATTGCATTTATATTTCATATCTAGAATTGCATTCAAAATCCTTCATTTAGGTGTTGTCTAGGTCACTGATCTCGATAATAATCTGAGAACATTAATCTCGCACCTACTAGAAGGCAGTAATCACTTGGTTAGATAGCTTTCAATTTTGCACGATTTCAATTTTAGCTAACCTCTAATGTTTTAATAAAGTGTTGTGTCTACAGATCAGGTACAAATTTCACACACACATTTTTGGCGCCCACTGTGGGGCAACCCACCTTTGCATGCTGGTTTTGATTTTTTTTGGGAGCTAAAACCCCAAAGTTTCAAAGATTTAATTTTATCTCCCAAACGCCTTGGATTTTTGGTCTGAAATTTTTTTTGTAGATTTGTGACATATCAAAAAAGCTACAGTAAAAAATTTAGAATTTTTGGAGATGTTTTGAATTTTTAATAATTTTTTCTTCAAATTCTAGAAAAAATTAATATCTGACACAAATCAGCAAATTTTTTAGAAATTCTTATATTTTCAGAAATCTCTTTAAATTTTATAGGGGGTCCATTCTTTGTTTTTTAAATTTGGATATGATATCATAGCTCAAATAGTCAATTTACAAAAATTGGTCTGTTTTGATAAAATGGGTCTCTAGGGCACAAATGAAGAGATTTTTCTAAAATTTTTACATTTTTGGAAAGCTCTCTATTTTTTAGTAGGGGTCTCTATTCTGAATTTCTATTTTTGTGGCCAAAACCATATCAAAAAAAATTAGATCTTGTTGACTAGGTCAAATGCCGCAAAAAAAATAAAGTTTTGTGATGGGTATGCACTTCTTTTTTTTACATGGTTCAATGAATGATATGAGTTGTCATTTGGGTTAATTTTTGGTTATTATTACTAATAATAATTGATTTTTAGAGCTAACCCTATGGTTTTCATAAGTTGAATATATTTTGCATATCTTGTTTGCTTGTTTGCTTGTTGGAGAGTTCGTCACTTGCTTGCATGGAAAAGCTCAACAAAAATTGCTAAAAATCAGGTAGAATCTACTAAGCGCATTGCGAGGATCATGAGGTATTCTCCTTGTTCTGAAAACATTTTGATTTGGGACTTAAAATAAATCTCTTATGTGTCAAGCTTGTGTGCATCTTTTCATGCTTTTGATCTATTTCTACACACTTGCATAATTGATACTAGGTTGTGAACCCTTAAGGATTCATTAAGTAGTCTTAGAATACTTGTGATTGATCTTGATTGCTATCTTGGGTTATTAGACTCGCTAATCCACCGGCCCCTCATTTCCACCCCGTGGTTGCAATCTCAGCGCCATAAAGGGGAGGGGTCAACAGGACAGAAGCGTTAAATGTTCCACTTGGCAACCCTTTTGTGCTTTTAGGAACTCACTTGTTTTCTAAGTTGGGGACTCATTTTTAGCTTGTGTGAGGTGTTAAGTGTTCCACCTTGTGGACTCATCTCATATTCACTTTAAACGTTAAGTGTTCCTCTTTCTACTTTTTGGATGCTTTTGGTAGATTTGCTTTCGGAACATACATCTGTGCTCACATAGTAATTAGGCCCTATGAACACTATTCATGATTCTTGAAAGATTGGATTCCCAATGAAATCCTTCTTGACGACAAAATCCTTGTAGGTAGGGAGGATACTTAGTGCGTTTCACATTCAACTTGGTTAGTGCATCCTCTCTTATTGATCGACACATTCTCTCTCCGGAGAGGTTGATAGATCACGTAGGGTTGATATCACGAGCTTTGGTGAATCAAAATTGGTTAGTGTGTCTTCTCTTATTGATTGATACATTCTCTCCCCGGAGAGGTTGATAGATCATGTGGAGCTGATATCACAGACCTTGGTGGAACAAAACTTTGTCTTAGCGTGTCGGATTAATCTGCTTATTTTTTTTGGGTTAAAAGGTTAGAGGTGTCAAAACCTTGAATCTGGAGCCAAGTCCCCTTGTGGTATAAATCTATGAGTCATCTTTAGAGAGGGTTAACCGTAGCAGACAATCCCTTCACAGGGAAAACTGTGTTGACGGAACCTCAAGCGGTCATAGCCATTTTCGCCGTGGTAGTGACAGCCGTTATATAAATGTCCTTGTGGAAGAAATCTCCATGGGTATGGTTCATTGTTGGGTTGTCAGATCTCCCTAGCAGCTCTTGAAGATTAAGTTCTCAGACTGTGTCAAAACTCTGGTGCGCCAGGATTGGAGTTCACCCCTTTGAATCATAAAAGTTGCAGAGTCAAACCATTACTAAAAACCCTAGAGAGGCCAATTTTTCATTCTCAGGTATATGTGTGTTATTGCAAAACTTTTCAAAACATACACAATTAGTACTCTCAAGGATTAGCACAATTTGGTCACTTGATTGTTCATGCACAAGGTTGCTTTTTCCCTTGTTCATTATTTTCAGACGTGCTTGGAATCACTTGCTTGCTGTTCTGCGTGCTTATTTATCTACTTGGCTATTAAAAACAATCAAATTTGGTATAACCTTCAAAATCTGGACAATACAATTTGCAAACAATCCAAAACTGAAGACCTTAAATTTTGCAAAAATTGACGTAAAGTTCTTTCTGGAGTCAAAAGTCATTTCAGGAAGTCAAAAGACGTACGAGTTTTGTCAAGTGTCATTTCAGTATTACCCAATTGTTGTATGAGTTTAGCAACTGTCATTTCATAGACTACCCAGTGTCGTACGAGTCTACAAAGTGTCGTTTGGAAAAATTTGAGAAAGTTGTCAGAAATTGTCAAATTGCAAGATATCCAATGTTTCCATCCTAGTTCCAGAATCTGTCAAAATATCATTGTGTCAGGAATAGAGCAATAGCTATTGAGAATCAGTACACATGTCTCAAAGAATCAGTAAACAAGAGGAAGAAGCTCTGATCGCCACTATAATGAAACAGATACATGCTATGCAAGTCCAGCTTGACAAACTTGGGAAAGAAAAGGAACCTCTATACTCTTTTCCATTTGATAAAGACTTGTACATGTCACCATGCCCCCGAAAAAAAATTGAGCAATATCATACCTCTTCCACGAAGAGTGACACATCTAGCTTTGAAGACTATGATGACTATGATGACAAAAAATGTAATGATACCTATGACACCTCTGTTCCTAAGAGTCCTCCTCATCGTTCATTCCTGCTTACTACAAATGGGCCATCACGTTGGATAGATCATGATGGTGATCCATATGATTCTGATTATGAAAGAGACTTTGATGATTTCTATGCACAATACCTAGATGATCCATCTATTTCACTTGAGGAAGAGAAAGTTTACCACGCTGATTATAAACATGCATACTATAAGGATCTCTCCTCTAAGAACTCTCAGGCTGAAAATAAAGATTACACTCTCAAGCAAGATCATGTTAATGTTGGACCTTTGTCTTGTGATGGTTCCCTTCCATCCCCTACTTCCTCCAATACTCATACATTTCCTAAAGCTTCTGAGTCTTTCAAATCTTTCACAGAACCTTCATCCGACACAAGCCCTGATACTTTTCATGTGGTTCCCTATAGTTATCCTCCAGGGCTACCTATTAAAGAAACTCAAGCTATCCTTCACTTGGCTGCAAAGACTTTCAATAATGATAAATCTAAAGAGCCTAAGCCTTCATATGCTATAATCCCTACTTCAGCTAGTGCTCCACCATCTCTTCCAAAGTCATCTATACAATCCCAACATGCTTCCTTGTCCTTAGAAGTGGCTCCATGTCAAGAGGACTCTAAAAATGATAAAGAAAAGAACATAAAGAAAGATCAAGATCAAGAACCCTCCATGTCATCCACTCCTTTTCCCGATGTCTCTTATCCGCTTCATGGCTCTTTTGATCCTATACACCCTTTTTCATGCATTCCACCATGTCTTAAGTCTTCTCTTAAGCAAGATCAAGCTACTACTTACACTAATGAGCTTATTGACAATCAAAATGACCTTACTACGCTTGCATTTTCCAAAGATGATACTTCCATTAAGGTTGGTAAAAATGGTGTTCCTTCCAATGTCAAGCCTATTGAAAATCAAAAGAAAAATTATGCACTTGTGCTATCCAAAGATCCTTGTCAAGATCAAAGTCTTCCATCTTCTTGTTCTACCACTCCATGTTCACTTTCACTTTCTACTCTTCCTAAGTCTTTGCAAGCTTTGAACAATCCTATCAAAGAAGGTGCTCATATTCAAGATGTCCATGATTCTATTGAAGATCCTAATGCTCACTCTAAAGATGTTGATATCCTTGGTTGTCATATAGATGCTGATGAACTTATTGATTATCCTTTTGCATCTTCCACTTCCATCCTTGGACCTCTTCCACCACTACAAAGATCTTCACGCATTCCTTCCATCTTGGGTCCTTATGTCCCTTCACTTTCCCCTCCTAACTCTCCTAATTTTCCATCCATCTTGGGTCCTTACATACCTCCATCTCCCATCTTTCCTCAAGATCAACATAGATGCATACCCTTGAATCCTTTTCATCCACCCACCCATCTAAACCATTCGTATCCTCCCTCTTCCACAAATGCCAAGTCTTTTGGAAGTAACTTGAATGTTCAATACAAGAAAAAGAAGCAATACAAGAATCCATCAAAAAAAGAATATCACCATGTCTCCTCTCATAGACATGGAAGCATAAAGTCAAAAGAAATATCTAAGAAAAAAACTACAAGACAAGTATGGGTTCCAAAATCCATCATTCAAGATATTCTCTCTAGATCATCAAAAGGAAATAAAAATCCTAAGGCTATATGGATTCCACAGTCTCTCTTGAAAGATTCTGGTGTTGAACAAAAAGTGAAATTGACATTCAAGCTTCCAAAGGCTTCCACTACATCTCCTTCCAAAACTATTCTTCCATTCCATGTGCCTAAACCACAACCTCTGCTATCCATTCGCCATATTCCTTCACGTATTCCTTCATTCACGTTTCCTCCACCCTCTCACCACCCTTCAAGGTATGTGTTGATGTTGAGCTTTCCTTCCTTTCCATCTACCCTTTCACAATCTTTCCATGCATTATCCTTCTACCTCCTATCATTTTTCCTCACTTGCCTATTCCTCCTATCTTCTAACCTCACTCGCTTTACATAAAATCTTATCCTCCATTTTTCTCTTTCATCTCCCTTTCTCTATCAGCATCTTTGAGTGTGTCATTTTGAATCCTTGGCATATCATGGTTTATCCTTTCAAGGAGCATTATCTAAAAAGCTTGCCTTCAGCCAAAAAAGAAATGAAAAATAAAAAAATATTGAAAATGTGCTTTGGTGAAAACTTGGAAACAGGCACCTTGGTAACAAAAGTAAAGAGAAATAAATTCATCCTATGGTGAAAACCACTCCCTTGTGGCACCTTGGATAAGTACCATGATGAAAACCTGGCAATCAGGCATCATGCGTAGTTCTTCTACATATTTCATCCATTTCATCTTCTCTCTTTGATCTTGACAATGTTGATCTAAAAACAAACATTTGGCTATTTTGTGAGTTGTCTGATGATGATCTTGCTTTCAATCCCTTCCTGTTTAGCCTTCATATTTATTTTCCTCCATTCATTTTCACTTGTCGCTATCCTTTTCCCCTTTGGTCTTGATCTAAGAAAGAAAGAGTAAAACATGGTGCTATGAAGCCTCTTGACATGTCTACTCCTTTGGATTGCATCATTTCCTGCTCTTGCATTATGATTTTGTGACTTATCCTATGCTAGCCTTTCATTGCTTGTCCAAATGCGCTTTACATGACAATTTTTCCCTAGCTTGAGTATTCTTGAGGAGTTTTCCCTTGAGGATTTCTTCCCTTCATTCTCCTTCATTCTCTTGTCTTCCATCTCTTCCACCAGCTTGCTAATCCCTCTTGTTCTCCACCTTGCTAGACATTGGGACTACACGATATGAGCTTGCTTGGGAGTTTCCAATAGAAAAAGATGCTATCAAGTATACCAAGTATCAGAACAATTATCAAAATTAGTATCAGAATCAGTATCAGAACCAGTATCAGAACCAGTATCAAAATCATTATCAGAACAAGTATCAGAACTAGTATTAGAATAAGTATCAGAACCAATATCAACAAAAATATCAGAATCAGTATCAAAACTAGTATCAGAACGCCTACAGGGGCTACACCTTTTACTTTAGTTTATGGGTCTGAAGCGGTACTTCCTATTAAGGTTGAAATCCCATCACTCAGAATCAGAATGCATGGACTTGTCACTGATGAAGACTATAGAGTGTCTAGGTTACAAGAACTGGAACTACTAGATGAGCGCAGACAAGTAGTGTATGATCATCTCAGAGTATATTAGAAGAGAATGTCTAGAGGCTACAACAAGAAAGTCAGACACAGAGAATTTTAGGTTGGTGATCTAGTCTTGAGAGAAAATCCTAAAAATCAATCACATCGAGAACGCAAGGGGAAGTTCGAACCCAATTGGTTGGGTCCCTTTGTTATCACTGCTACTTTTGGCTCTGGTGCCTATCAACTCTCAATGACTGAAGGAGAACAGCTCCGAGAACCAATCAACGTTCTCCATCTAAAGAAATTTTATGCCTAAGGCATTCAATGCTTGGTAAATGTCCTGAAAAACAAATCTTAAAAATCAGAAAAAGTCCTGAAAAAATGAACATCTTGGTGAAAACCTAGCAATAGGTGCCTTGATGATTCACAAAAAAATCAAAAAATATCGAAAGTACAAAAAAATTTGAAAAAATGAAAAAAATACAAAAAAAAATGAAAAAAGAAGAAAAAAGTGCCTTGGTGAAAACTTGGAAACAGGTGCCTTGGTAGCAAAAATAGAATCTCTATCAAGATGGTGAAAACTCGGCAAACGGGCACCACTTGTTCCAAAATGCTCCATCTATCAGCACAATCTTGGTCTTTCCCAACTTTCAGTCTTGCTTTAGTTTGTACATATCTCCCGGTTTGTTTCTGCATATCCTGGTTTCAATAAGTCAGCCTGTACACCAACTAGCTCAAGCGTCTGCATCCTATCAATGTTCACACTTGGGGGCAATCAATGTCATATCCTATGGTCTCCCATGTATCTTAGACGTGTCATATCCACTCAGAGTCCTTTGAAGCTTCAAGTTGAGTCAGTCAGTCAGTCTCGTCTCCAGAAAGGATTTTGCATCTACAACAATCAAACATCAAAACTCAACTGAAAACAATCTGTGCTTCATGCTTTTATCTCCTTGTATGCTTACTGATTCGCATTGAGATTTTTGCATATTGTGTCCCTTCGAGCTCTTCAATGATGTCCTTTATAGGATTTAGAGAGTGATGACTAGGGGCATAATCTTTTCTTTTTCTTCTGCTTGTATGTGAAAATCTAACAGCTTTGGAAATTTTGGATTGAAATGGTGTCCGACTGTAAGAGCCTCTATCTCGAATTGGATGGCCATGCGTACCTCGACCATTGATACCCAGACAATTCAAGGAAGTTTGATCTAACTATTGTCTTTTTGAAGTGAATTCTTTCTCCTACTGTGAAACGCGATCTTGCCTAAGGATGTGAACGATAAAGGGTCACTACGGGTAATTCACATTGGATTTAGAATGATCTCTTGACTGTTTGATGTGTTTGCAACGCAAGGCATACTCAAGTCATCACGACGTGTATGTTTTGATGCTTGTACAAATTGCTATATCAAAATGGACATGATATTTAGGTCATCCTAGCGTTTGTGCCTTGGTGCTTATATCTGATCCAACATTCCGAAAACAAATCAATATTCATATATCCTTGGTTGTTGACCAGTGGGTGTTGTATTGATTCTTGCGCATACAAATCGATATTCATATGTCTATGGTTTCATGGCTAGTGGGCATTGTATTGATTTATCCAGTTACCTAAAAGTTCAATGATGATAACAAATCGACACATGATCAGTGACTAGGTCCTAGGTCTTAGGTTGCATTTTATTTTGCATATCTCATTTCATCTTGCATGTCTCTTTGCATTTTGCATGTTTGCATGATCTCACAATGGCTAAATGAACTTCAATGCTTAAACAATTCTTCAAATCGCATCTTCAAATCTAGCAAGAGTTGAATCTTACATGAAGGTCCATCCAATGAAATAGCAGGTAGAATCCTTTTTCGGGATCAAAATCAAAATCTGAGATCATTTATCTTATTCACTGCTTGCATAATCAACCTTCAATCATCACAAAAATCTAGTATTCAACTTAACTGATTATCTTACATCAAACTATCAAAATTTCAGCTTGGTCAACCATGGTCAACTCATGGTCAAACCTAGTCAAACTTGGTCTTTTGGGACCTTCCAACGATGTAGAATGCGTTCTCGAACGTATATAACCACTTCTCAAATCAATTAACATGCTTCTAAACCATTTAACGCTGACTTCTCTTGTCAGATTTTAATTTTAATCCTGAAGGGGGCATGGTATTGCATATCATTCAAAGTCTATAATCAAATTTGAAATCATATCTTTATGGAAATCATATCTTCCTCAGTAAACAAGATAACAGTCACGTCTAGTTACTGATTCATCAAAAGTCCTCATCGCTCGGGGCAAATCTATCAGCACTTGGGGCATATCAGATTCATCGATCCATATCAATTTGGTATTCTCCTAATCTTGTAAACTGTATCAATTTTTGCAAACATCAGATCATAGTGTTCTTTCCTTGGTTCTTCGACAACTGAAGGGTTTGGATGTGATACTTGCTAGTTCTGCTAAGACAATCGAGTCTAGAACGGGTCACTCACTTCTTATCAATCCTAAGGTTCAGAATTAGACATTTTGACACTTTTTCGCAATCATAGGTTCATTTGCTGCTACAATGAACATTATCTTTGGTCATTCAAGACCTATTATCTCCATATCAATTCAATATCAATCAACTCCTATCTCAATATCTTTCAATCAGTTTCTATCTTGAGATCGGTTTATCTTTTGAATCAGTTTCATATCTTTATCAAACACAGACTATCTTTGAACCACTGCGCTTCGCATAGTAATTCAAAGAGGGGCAAAATGTAATACCCCAAAAATGGGCTTTAAGTTCATTAATCTCCTACATCTTCAATTCGAACGAAATCGACATCAAAGTCCTAACCTAAGGCACATCTAAACATCATCAAATCTAATTGATTATCTTAAATTTTGCATCGGGGAATATTCCTAGTAATATTCCGAATTATCTTAATTATCTTTAATTTTATAATTATTTGGCAATAAATCACATTTATCCTAAAGTTTGATTAATTGAATATTTTCATATTTAATTAATTAGATTTAATATTTGCCACTTAATTGTGTAATTAAATTTAATTATATCTATTATTAATTGTATTATTTAATTTTGACAATAAATCTAATATCATATGAATAATTGATTAAATTCTTATTTAATTAATTAAAGCAAGTTGTCATTATTTAATAATATAGTTTTTAATAAAAGTTTGATTAAATAATTGATTAACCCATAAATCAATTGTTTTATTTTTAAAAGCAGTTAAGTTGGAAATAAATCACTTTATTATTAAATTAATTCATAAATAAAACATGCACAATCATAAAAGCAGACAACTATCAATTATCAATTAAAGCTAAACTCTATTTTGAGTTAAAGCTTAGCTTTTGCATGTTTTTGTGACTTAATTATCTGTTATTATCGGATAACTCAAAAATCAAGATGAGTTAGTTTGAGTGATTTATGGCTTTTATCCATGCACCTCCAAAGCCCTGGATTTCTATAAATTAAGGCTTTAGCTCTTCACAAATCATCTCACATTTTGCACAATCACGTTGGAGAATTGGAGGCTGAGGAATCAACTTGCAAATTCAAAGCTTTGTGAGATCAATTTCAATTGCATAGTTTTTATATCTTAGCATAGAATTTCATAGTTTTCATATCATTGTTAGAATCTTCATTGTTAGATCATTTAGCATCCATAGCATATTAGTTTATCATTCTTTATTGCATAGAAAATATCAAAAAAATAGCTTAATTGCATTCATATTTCATATCTAGAATTGCATGCAAAATCCTTCATTTAGGTGTCGTCTAGGTCACTGATCTCGATAATAATCTGAGAACATTAATCTCGCACCTACTAGAAGGCAGTAAATCGCTTGGTTAGATAGCTTTCAATTTTGCACGATTTCAATTTTAGCTAACCTCAAATATTTTACTGAAGTGTTGTGTCTACAGATCAGGTACAAATTTCACACACACATTTCTAGCGCCCAATCAATTTTTTTATTTTTTTTTTTAATTTATTTATTTATTTTTTTGGAAGAAGGCAAGCTTTTTAGATAGTGCTCCTTGAAAGGATAAACCATGATATGCCAAGGATTCAAAATGATATGCTCAAAGCTGTTGATAGGGAAAGGGAGATGAAAGAGAAAAATGGAGGATAAGGTTTTATGTAAAGCGAGTGAGGTTGGAAGATAGGAGGAATAGGCAAATGAGGAAAAAGGATAGAAGGTAGAAGGTTAATGAATGGAAGGATTGTGAAAGGGTAGATGGAAAGGAAGGCAAGATCAACGTAAACACACACCTTGAAGGGTGGCGAGAGGGTGGAGAAAACATGAATGAAAGAATACGTGAAGGAATATGGCGAATGGATAGCAGAGGTTGAGGTTTGGGCGCAGGAAATGGAAGAATATTTTTGGAAGGAGATGTAGTGGAAGCTTTTGGAAGCTTGAATGTCAATTTCACTTTTTGTTCAACATGAGACTCTCTTATAAGAGACTTTGGAATCCATATAGCCTTAGGCTTTTTATTTCCCTTTGATGGTTTAGAGAGAATATCTTGAATGATGGATTTTGGAACCCATACTTGTTTTGTATTTTTTTTTCTTAGATATCTCTTTTGACTTTATGCTTCCATGTCTATGAGAGGAGACATGGTGAAATTCTTTTTTTGATGGATTCTTGTATTGCTTCTTTTTCTTGTATTGAACATTCAAGTTACTTCCAAAAGACTTGGGATTTGTGGAAGAGGGAGGATACGACTGGTTTAGATGGGTGGGTGGATGAAAAGGATTCAAGGGTATACATCTACTTCACTTGAGGAAGAGAAAGTTTACCACGCTGATTATAAACATGCATACTATAAGGATCTCTCCTCTAAGAACTCTCAGGCTGAAAATAAAGATTACACTCTCAAGCAAGATCATGTTAATGTTGGACCTTTGTCTTGTGATGGTTCCCTTCCATCCCCTACTTCCTCTAATACCCATACATTTCCTAAAGATTCCAAGTCTTTCAAATCTTTCACAGAACCTTCATCTGACACAAGCCCTGATACTTTTCATGTGGTTCCCTATAGTTATCCTCCAGGGCTACCTCTTAAAGAAACTCAAGCTAACCTTCACTTGGCTGCAAATACTTTCAATAATGATAAACCTAAAGAGCCTAAGCCTTCATATGCTATAATTCCTACTTCAGCTAGTCCTTCACCATCTCTTCCAAAATCATCCATACAATCCCAACATGCTTCCTTGTCCTTAGAAGTGGCTCCATGTCAAGAGGACTCTAAAAATGATAAAGAAAAGAACATAAGGAAAGATCAAGATCAATCACCATGATAAGGCTTTAGCTCTTCACAAATCATCTCATATTTTGCACAATCACGTTGGAGAATTGGAGGCTGAGGAATCAACTTGCAAATTCAAAGCTTTGTGAGATCAATTTCAATTGCATAGTTTTTATATCTTAGCATAGAATTTCATAGTTTTCATATCATTGTTAGAATCTTCATTGTTAGATCATTTAGCATCCATAGCATATTAGTTTATCATTCTTTATTGCATAGAAAATATCAAAAAAAATAGCTTAATTGCATTCATATTTCATATCTAGAATTGCATTCAAAATCCTTCATTTAGGTGTCGTCTAGGTCACTGATCTCGATAATAATCTGAGAACATTAATCTCGCACCTACTAGAAGGAAGTAAATCGCTTGGTTAGATAGCTTTCAATTTTGCACGATTTCGATTTTAGCTAACCTCTAATGTTTTACTGAAGTGTTGTGTCTACAGATCAGGTACAAATTTCACACACACAATTACTACACCAATCAATTTAAGATGTTTACTTGTATTACTATGATGCACATCCTCATTGTCATCAACACCCATAGGTTGTGTATGGCAAGAATTAGTAGGCTGCATTTCAATTTCATACACATTCATGTTATCATTTTTTTCTTACTTAAAACAAATTTACTCACTTTATGTTGGAACTTAACATCAAATAAACTAATTGGTAAATAATTAAATTTGAAATATAATCTATTTAGCTTACTTACCTCGATGGATCCATCAATAGAACCTTGTGCACTTCTTATTCTTTCTGCCACAGCTTTATAGCCTTGTTGGAAGCCAATTCTCTTGTCCTCTTCTATGAGACTTATATTGAAATCCGCACCCTGCATTTTTGCTTGGCATCGTCAAATTTTATTTTATTGTTTCATCAAAATAGAAAAAGATTTCAAATTATAAATAAATATTTAAAGATCAAAGAATTATATTCAATGTTAAAAGCCATGTAAAGATTGTGTTTTTCCAACTCTTACAACTCATGCAGCAATTTTCAAATAATTTCCAGAGCCTAGCTTGTGTTGCCCATGCTTTTGCAATCTTCCCTTTGTTTCCTTTGATGTGTCAAGAAATCTATGAAGAGATTGAAATATGTTAGTTCATATAAATATGAAGATTATTTAGTACACAATTACATTCTTAATAGTATCACATACCTTCTTTTGTTCTCTGGTGGTGTATTTCCTTTTTTTACTTCAATTTTCTCATTCGCATCCAAAATAATAGATTTCCACTCTAAATTAAGAATGCAAGGGGGGTACTGGTAATGTGCATTTTTGGTTAATGTACACCTGTACTAGTCCCTAGTATACCTCAAACATATCTTAGCTCTTTGAAGGAGCTTACCCTTCTCAAATGCATGAGGTCCAAACAAGTTTGTCATACTCTCTATGAGATCATCCTTTAACTTTTTATTTTGGGTTTTCCACCTTTTAACAAAGAAAATAGTGTTAGATTAAAAAATGGATGTAATGATAACTATCCTAGCAATGATATGAAATCAAAATAGTGGATTGGGGTTTTAGTTCGGATATGATGTTTCACCCTGTACAGATGGTGGGTTCAAATATCCCCAACCACTCATCATTAAGTTTACTATAAAAAACATCATTCCCTACAAAATAATCATGGGAACATTAGTCGAAGGATATAATAGTATAAAATAAGAACACAATAGATGTAAGCTTCTCATATTGAATGCAAGGTGTAATTAACATACGATTGTATAGTAAAAGAGAGGTCCAATCTTTAAAGTACTTGGAAGTTTTTCTATTTTCAAGGGAAGTCCTTCTTCAGACACAAGCAATATGCAATCCTTCACTATTCCCGTACTAGCAATACTAGTACATTTAGGAAAATCACCATCAAGTGTTGCATACCCTGTTGCATAAATTGAATCCATTACAAAATGACCCTAAGAAAAAACACTTCAAGGGAAATAAACATATATATAACGATAGAGAAAATAAAATACATGTACGAGTAGGTGGTTTCATGGCATCTATGGCCATGCTTTGTGTTGCCGACATTGCAGGATGTGATACATCTGAGCCTGCCATCATATGAGGCAGTGATAGTAAATGATCATTGACATGTGCTGAAGAGTAAGATTGTTAGAGCATAATAAAACCAGTGATTAGCATGGACAATATTGTTAGAGAGTAAAAAAAATATAGTCCAACATGTGATCTACCTAAACCAGCTGTAGTACCCTCATCATGGTCACAAGGATCAAAATTACACAAAAAAAGATATAAAAGAAACACATCCGCTTATTTTTTAATGACATAAAATACTACTATAACATAAAAACTATTATTGAACTTTTTTTATAATTAAAAATTACATTAATACTTACTCAGTAATTTTGAGATAGGTGCATCAGTTTAGTTGCCCTCTTTTGTGACTCAAGATTCAGAGGGAATATAGATGCCAATTCAGCCAATCTATTTCCAATTTTGTGGAGGCATTTTTTAATTGTAGAGGCCGACTCATCACAAGCACTGAAATCAACAACTAGGTCCTTGTCAAAGGACTCCTCTTCAGGGACTGCAGGTTCCTTTCCCTTTCTCTGCTGACCACCTATCTATGACAACAATATTACTAACACTAATAGAATTAATTTTGCTTCTATCTAATTTTTAGTTCAATAACAAAGAGGTTTACCTGCTGGGAAGAAGTGCATGCACGATCATCATTGTCCCCACTATGTGGTTGCTCCATATTGTGGTCTTGTGTTATTATTTAAATTTAACCAATGATTAGAAAGGACTACATTAATAAATTTCATTAGAAGATGATGATGGAAATGAGGTGGATGGTGAGGAGACTCTCTAAATGTGGTTGGAAAAAAAACTCAATTATTTAATGGTACATAGTATGTACTTGCACCCTAATGATAGTGACATCGTTTGTATCTATGCGATTCAAATTGTCATCAATAAGCAACTCTTCCCTTGCACTTATTTATTTTATCATACATACAAATACATGATTTCCCTCGCGTGCCTCAAATATGCAATTGGGTTGCTTAATAGTTGACAGAGGTCACGTGCTATTTATAAAACCGAAAATATTCCCAAATTCTTTTGGCTTTCCGTTAATGTATATAGCCACTCTTTTACTTTTCTCATTGTCTTTTTGTTGAATATAATTTGCTGAGAGTGCATACCTACGCATGCTTTTTTTATATTAAACAATTCCCATCCAACTTTTGTAATCGTAACAAGGTCCAACATACTCCATCAATTCAAGAACTTTTTTGTAAGAGACCTTTATGCCATCCATGGAAAATAAGCTCAAACCATGTATTGACGATGGTGCAATATGATATATCTTGCCTTTAACACTAAAATCAGTGTTTATTGGAGGAAGCTCCTTGGGGACCCATTGTTTCTGTAGATTTTGGTACCTAGAGGGAACCTCAATGTTGCCTTTGCTCTCATCATCATAAGAACATGACCCCCCTTGAGCAAGGAAAAATTTCATGCATCTATTGAATTTTCTTCTAGTCTTTTGACCTATAGTTGATCTTCCTAATTTAGACATACTAAATGACTCACTTTTTTCGCTCGAGGAAGACATATTTGAAAAATACCTATTTGCTACTACCTGCACTCCATCAAATGAGAGAGATAGCAAGTAATGTGAGATATTTTGAAAAATGTGAAATACATTAATCTCTATAGGGTGTATTGACTTATACCTATCGATCCATGAGACTATGTGGGATGCTCATGAAAGGAGTCTAGGTACCTATAGATGCAATTCAATTATCTAATGTTAGCTAAAAAACTTATGATACATATTGTGAGTTTGAAGAGAGTTCATGCCATGTGTGATAGAACCTACTTTATCTAATATGGTGCATTGTTAAACAAATTAAGGGTAGAGTAGTTATTACTTAGTTTTTTGTGGGGGACAATGAAGATATGTCTAACAAATAGCAGGTCTTCTTTAGTATTTCATGAATTTTTACCACATATACGGTTTCAAGTCTTTGAGTCTTGGAGAAGAAGAATGGTGTAAGTTGAATAGATCAGAGTGAATGGGGTGTTGAAACATGGTGAATAGACCATGATGAGATGATACTTGATGTCATGACTAAGTTTCCCTCACAAACATCGGCATAGACTAGTTTTACTAAGTTTCCTTTCTCTATTTTGAGATTTCTTTTCTTTGTCATAGGGGTATAGTCAGAGGGTTCATTGAAAAAATGATCCTTCAAATGGTTACTATGAATATGAACGATTTGATATAGCATATTTCTCATTTTACTTGAAGTTTGGAATAGCTTGTGCAAGGGTGAAAGTAGTTTTGATCATTTTTATCGTGACTGTTCCTCTACACACTCAGGAAATGTAATTGTCTAATAATTATATGTAATGTTGAATGGATTAAATGCTTTATTCTTGGTAGAAGTCAATGGAAGGAATAGTGTTGGTGTTAGGTTTCATTTATTATTGAATTCAATGGTTTCCAAGATGTGTTGAGGAGTTTGATCCTCGTTTAATGTTAACTGTTCCTGCACAATCCACTCATACAACAGTGAAATGCTATGTAGAAGGGATGGTTGATAGTGTTCCTTGAGGGAAGGGGGATTTTGAAAAACTTCTTATCATTGTATTGTGTATTTCCAATATGTTTGGATGCAGGGAAGATTGGGAGAATGAAGGATAACTCACTGATTGCATGATAACTCCACCAAGCATTCTTTCCTTTAATTTTCCACAATATCTCAAAGTACGATCATTATTCTTTACTTATTCTATATGTTATTCTTTCTATGGTTTTTTTATCTCAGAAATATATCAAAAACATTGCAGATGTGCATATAAAAGTAAAATATTGTCCTTCAATTGTTCCACATTGAAGCATTTCCTCTTTGGAGTATTCTCTTTGTTTGTACAATATCTATAAAAAATGGTTCCCATATTTCTTCAAGATCTATTTTAATCTTTATATTGCAATTTTGATTAGATTTGAACTATAGTTGATTTCATTAGTATTTTATAACATATACTCCTAATGTAAAATGTGGAGAGAAAGAAAGAGACACAATAGGTATGAATTACATGATATACCCATCATCACTTAGCACTTAAATAATAAATTATGGAGAAGGAACAACCCCCTAACCTCTGGATGTTTGTTTCATGTTGGCCTCTTATTATATGCAAAGGTAGGCCTATCTTAATTAGGCTAACAACCATAGAGTAGGGGCCATAAATTATGGAACCCAAAATAGTGCACACTTGTATTAAATTAGGTTCAGTATACTACAAGGGAATGGAAACCATGCAATAGTACCTCATCGGGATGGAAGAAACCCTTCACCAAGAAGATGGTTGTGTCTACAATATTTACTAGAGGCAAAGAACATAATTTGGTTCTAGAAATTAAACCTAGAAGATAATGGCACCCACAAAACACTTGGAAAAGATAGCACTCACTATATCATTTATCACTCTTTTAAAGCTGGGACAATAAATCTCAAAGATTGATCAACAAATTCTTGAACACAAAGAACCATTAACATATATGATTCATGTGTACAATAGCCAACAACCAATTGTTCCAATCATGGTGCCCAATAATTATGTTAGAAAAAGCATCTACAAATCCCTTACATAGCCATAATAGATTCAAACCATGAACTATAAGAACCTAACAATGGGACTAACAAAGATATAGCCTAAACAAATCTTGATCATATTCCACCCTATTGTAAGGCCCAAGAAGTAACTCTATCTTAAAGCTACACATTCCTCTAGATGAAGCTCAAAGGTTTGGTAGCTGAAGCATAACAATACTTGAATGAATATAGGAATAATTTCATGTACAATCATTTGTTAGCTTGGTTTGTGGGTTTTCCACATAATATTTTCCCTTTAACCACATTTATAGTTTGAGAAAATTAGAAAAAATTGTTTCAAATTTATATTATCCCTTTGAACTAGCACACTGCCATCAAAATGCATAATCATTGGTCATCTCAAAAAAATTCCTATTGATTTGTAGGATATCCTTATAAAAATTTGATCCATGGATTTCTTGTGAATTATCAACTGCTATGTATCCTGCAACTATGGAAGGAATAGTGTTGGTGTTAGGTTTCACTTATTATTGAATTCAATGGTTTCCAAGATGTGTTGAGGAGTTTGCTCCTTGTTTAATGTTAACTGTTCCTACACAATCCACTCTTAAAATAGAGAAATTCTATGTGGAAGGGATGGTTGATAGTCTTCTTTGAGGGAAGGAGGATTGTGAAAGACTTGTTATCATTGTATTGTGTATTTCCAATATGTTTGGATGTAGGGCAAACTAGGAGAATGAAGGATCACCCACTGATTGCGTGATAACCCAGTTTTGAAGGGTCATTGGTTAAGGGGACAGTCAAGGTCCAAATGATTGCACCATTGGAGGACCCTATTTCTTTGTAGAAATTTCTATTCAAATTGGATGCAACTTCATCCGTAAATCTCCATATACTTCTCTAGGGTTGTAAGCCACTTAGGGATCAAAATACAGAGACTAAATCAAAATCATTCTTTGTCCTATTTCCTTTTAACAAAGTCTCAACTATGAATGATACAATATACATTTGATGCCCTAAGCTATCAAATATACAATGGCACCTACCTAGAAGCTCACCAAGAGAATGAAGGATCACTCACTGATTGCATGATAACCCAGTTTTGGAGGGTCACTAGTTGAGGGGACAGTCAAGGTCTAGATGATTGAGCCATATGAGGACCCTAGTTCTTTGTATTAATTTCTATTCAAATTGGATGCATGGATTTATTGTGAATTATCAGTTGCTATGTATCCTGCAACTACATTAGTAAATCTACATATACTTCTCTAGGGTTGTAAGCCACTTAGGGATCAAAATAGAGAAACTAAATAAAAAAAATTCTTTCTCCTATTTCCTTTTAACAAAGTATCAATGATCAATGATACAATACATTTGATTCCCTAAGCTATCAATACAAATGGCACCTAGCTAGAAGCTCATGGGCTATCCATTTGATAACCACAGTCAACATTTCAAAAAAATGGATATCCTTGAGCACAAGCACCAATAACATCAAATAATGGAGTTAAAGCATGGGCTAGGGCATGACACCAGTAGAATGTGGTCATTTCAGTGATAGAAATTTACAATGGCATCATTAAACATATATGCTAGTAATATCAACAAATGTGAATCCAAACATTTGAATACAGTGAATCGATATCCTTGAGCACAAGCACCAATAACATCAAATAATAGAGATAAAACACTAGCTACGGCACAACACCAGTAGAATGTGGTCATTTTAGAGAGTATTCATGATCAAATAAAATGAAATGCATTCGAATATGATGCCAGAGGTTTGAAAGATGAAGAAATCACATACCTTCTCCCGTGCTCAGCTTTCACTCCTTTTCTCCCGCTCCCTCTATCCAATCAAAATAAAACTGATGAGGTTGTTTCACTTTTTTTTTTATCTATACCCTGAATCTATCAAAATTTCGATGGTCAATTAAACACCCATTGGAATATCGACATCATCGGGGCCTATTACAAAAAAAAAAGACCAAATTCGTAATAAAAAGTTACCCATCAGAAACTTCTATCAAAATTTGGCCCCAAATGTAGTACTGAAGCATGTTTTTCATAGAGGCTATAGTATGATCAACTAGAGAATTAGGAAGAGAAATGCTGAATAATCCCTTCTTAGGATCAGACATGTTTCCAACTAGGGGGAAAGAAGATTTCCCAGTAGGTTTCACACCAAATAGAGGATTCCAACTATCTTTAGCAACATTTTCAAAGAAAGTTTGACCATCAATCACTTCAGTAGAAGACTTACCGACAACTTTCCTTGCCTTTGGATCTTCTTCTTAGTTATGGGATCTTGGAAGATAGTTTTCCCCCTTATTCTCTTTTGTGGAGCCCTCGACTACTACATCTTTCTCCTTTTTCTAAGTTTCTAGCACGGGAGATCTCTGAACATTTTCGAAGGAATCTTTCATGCTCATATCATGATTTGAAAATCCCCTTTACCCACCTTCATGGGACCGATTCCAATCTGGGTCTTTGTCCCCTTCTGCATCCTTCTCACCTCCCTTGGAATTCTTGATGCCTGCCACTGTATTCGCCTGAGATCCTCCTGCAATAGGATTCCCGGCCGAAGAAGGATTTGAATTTCCTCCATCCGCTCGCTCTCCTCCTTCGCTCACCATAATTCCTCTTAAAAGATATTAAATGGTAATAAATTTGAAAAGGAATGCGTATGGTATGTACTTTCTTTTTATAATTTTAATAATAGCCAATGACTACAATGAATAATTTACATGTTGGTCCTTTTTTTTTTTGTATATAAATTTTTAACATTGGATATATAGTATTGATCTATATATATAGTCGATGATGGAAAACATTACATTCAAAACAAATATTTTACTATATATTTTACTATCTACAAGTTTGAAGACTAATAATTTGTAAAATCATGGACATTACTCATTAGATTTATATGATATTCATTGCTAATCGCAATCTTTTGTTTGAATGGATGGTGCATGTTCGCAAGGAAGAATTAGAATCTTTTTGAACATACAATAGTCATTCATTCAAGATGCATCGATGATCAACCTTGCATCATAGTACCGATGACCCAGTTAACACTTTCGATGGAATACAACTGTTAGATGCTCCATCTAACAATCAATATTATTTCCTTTTCCATAGTTGACATAAAGGAAGACATCGTCACCTCCATAATGGATCAATGGTAATTTCATGATTGCAAGGGTTCTTAGATTCTTAGGGGAGATATGACAATCGTCAGATCGATCATTCATTGTTAATCCCATAAGTTGTTGGAAATTGTGATAGCTGGGACATCATCATTTGATGTAAGAACCTACCTGTCATTCACCCATTCTCCTCCCATTTGTGATATATTTGAGATTTAGCCAACTTAATTGGGAGATATTGACACCAATATTATCTACACTTCTCCATAAAAGTACTCTAGTCGACAAAGAAAGCGGGTTTTGAAAGTTTTAAATAATAAATCCAATGCCATTTCATTACGAAATGCGACATAGTTAATGGAGAAATTTTATTTTGCACCACTTATTGCTGAAGTTTGAAACTAGCCCATCGATCTCTTGTGGAAAATAATCTATCAGATGGTGTATGTTTGCAATGGACAATCAAAATCTTTGTGAGCATATGACAGCCATTCGTTCAAAATGCATCGACAATGAACCTTTCATCATAGTACCGATGACCCAGTTAACAATGTTGATGGAATACAACCATTAGATGCTCCATCTAACAATCAATATTATTTCATTTTCCATAGTGGACATAAAGAAAGACATCATGGCCTCAATAATAGATCGACGGTCATCGCATGATCTCAAGGGTTGCTAATAGGCTTAGCGAAGACATGACAAGCGTTAGATTTTTCATTGGCTAATGATCTCATAATTGGCTAGTAACGGTGATAGCTAGCACACCATCTTTTGATGGAGGTGCCTACCTATCATTCAACCATTCTCCTCCACTTCTCCATATTTGTTCTGTAACCGACAGACTATTTCAACATTAGCTGAATAAACTCAATGCCACATCTCTAAATGTATTCTTTGCCACTGTATTAAACAATCGTATAGGAGGAATGAAGTACCACCTCTGACGAATATGTCAAGGCTACAAAAAGGTAAAATAGATAGGAATGAACAAATAAGCAAGGAGTGTCTTGTAAACCGTGAACCTAACTCTGGTTCCTAACGAGTTAAATCATAACCCTGCACTCTGTTCACACATCAAAAATGTTGCATTTTATGGTCTTTTCAAAAAATATGGATGATCCTAATCATTTCAATTGTCTTGCATGTGTACAGAGAATTCGATGGCCCTAGATCGGTTTAACCCAGGGGGATGGGTTTCATATAAGAAATGCCTTTAGCATAACAAGTACATACATTGAACCTTATATGAAATTTGATATAAATTTTTTCCCTCTTATCTAAGCACACGTTTGGAGGGTTGGGCCCACAGAGGACTTGAATTTCCTCAATTACTATTAACATCACATCAAAATTTCTAAGACATCTCGAGATGAGTAGTTTTGTCAAATTGAAATTATTTGGTTCCACAATGAACTTGAACCTTTTCATCGAGCATTAAAATTATTTCTTGATATCAAATTAACTCATGAATATTGTAGTCATTCAAAATTCAAGTCTTTTAGTGGAGAAGCACAATTAGATAATGGGATTTGTAGTCAATAAATTCAACAATGTAAAAATGTTGAAAGCGCCTGGCAATGAAAATGAGTCGTATTGGAAAATACAAGGAAAGCTCACCCATTCGAAAAATATTTTTCTAGATTTTCTATGGACCCCAAAATTCAATGAATCTTAGTATATTTGATGCTACAACTTTTTCCTCTTTGTGTAAGTGCCTACTTAGAGGGAAGTCGTAAAAGGATTGAATTGTTTATTCATTATCATTTTTGTTCTGACATGTTTGAGGAGAGATATGTGTATTCCCTATCATTTTTTCTTGCACATGTTTGAAGGTCGACACTACTGAGGGATTTTAGGTTTCTCTAATAAATCACTATTTTAAATTATTTTTTATTTTATGCATATTTCTTAAAGTATGGTATGAAATTTATAGCTCACGTTTATGTAATGTTGTCTTTAGAATTATATATTATAAATAGTTTTAAAAGTTCTTAAGAGTTTTAGATTCAGTAGTTTGAGGAGACAAATCTTAGCTATTAGGCTTGTCTCACTGATTGGGAAGATCTACATCATTTGAACCTTTTTTTTGACTTGTAATGTTGTTATCTTTATTATTATTACTCATAGAAATAACTTAGGTATCATGTTTGTGAGAATAAATTACACAAGTTGTCCAATATTACATTGGTTACACCACCACCACTGGATTAAAGGTGAATGGGAAGATTGGAATAAATCATAAGCATTGTAACAATGAGTTTTGCATTCAGGTGGCTAGGAATAATATGAATCAAAGAATCTGGATCACATGCATTACTTATACCACCATACTGGCATTGTCAAGGCAATGATTGACACATGTTAGGAGTTGAAATCAATAGAATATTCATAAAGACACAACATTTAGTACATTAGTGGTCAAGTAGCCCTTCAACTTGATAAATTCAAGTAAAACAATATTAGCTTGCACATATATATGCATGAGAATATTCATTATAATAAATCATGGAGTAAATGTACTAAGAAATGCTAATCAACAAAACACCTTGGAAATAAAGCATAATTTTTATGTTTCCAAATGTTGAACATGATATATAATTTAAATGTGTTAGACCTTGCTAAAGCTTATATGAAATTAATGTCAATCTCTTAAGATCAAGAATCATATGTCAAGATAATGGCTCAAGACTAAAGGGCTTCATTAAATTATGATTTACAATCTAAGTAAGTAGTCTTTAGAACAAAAAAACAAAATATCCTTTATAATTTCCTATGTTTAACACTAAAAGGATAATGATTAAGGATTCCAAAATGAATCAATTATGAACTACTAGGAAAATTTTGTAGGTCCAATGTGCCAAACAAAGTGGCTAAGATTCCAATAAAGAATAGTTGATCAGATATGTTTAATTAATATTTAAAGCTAATTTTTCTACTGCTAAAAAATATTGAAAGTTAGAGGGTCTAGTTCTCACCAAAAAACTATATGTAAATAAATATTTATTTTCTCTGGTTTCAATATCCCCGATAGAAGACATATATAGCCAGTGCATGAAAAAAGAAAAAAAAGTTTTCGATGTATATTTTCTTTGTTATAACATTTTAAAGTCCAACTTGTCTGAATTCAATTGTTTTCATCTCCCACCATGTTTTACCTATAAAATGTATCTTAATAAAAAATATTATACATTCTCGAAGATCCATATACATGTCTTCCTCTAGTCATCCATATATTTTTAATTTTTTTAAATATGATTCAATATTTTTTTCTTTTTCTAAATCAACCTCTTCTCAAATGTAAGAATACATACATGTAGTATTTTTCAATTAAAATATACTAAATCTAATTAAAACATTATAAAAATATATCATCAAATTCTTAACTTTGACCTCTACAAAAGGGTATTTTTAGTTTTTTGAGTAAATTTAATTTTGATAGAGAAATTAGTTATAGAAGTGAGAAGTTCTAGAATTCTGAGGAATTTGGTTATGTGGTTTCCAGTTAGGATGTCACATAGGATGTTTCACGCAAAATAGTTTTAGCTGAAAGGGTTCTGGGTGAAATGTTTCAGACCAAATTATTTAGGCCAACTTGCATGGTCATGTTAGCGATCTCAGGAGTAGGACCTCATATAATCTAGGGAGTTTATTTTATTTTTACTTTTTCTTTTTCTAATTGTAACAAAAAAAATTGTTCTAATGTTTAATTGATTTTTAAATAAAATCAATATTTTTTCATTTTGTTGCGTGGAGAAAAGCTACATTTTCCATTAAAGGGCAGCAGTTTTTATAATGGGATAATTCTTAATTTTTTTTTGAAGTAATTTGATTTTAAATTTTTTATTATTTTTTGTATATTTTTAAATATTTAAAATTTCAAAGATCCATGAACTTATAGATATTATATATACAAGTTTTTTTATTAGTTATTGTATCATCTTCAAATGGAAGCACTTCCATGATAAGAGCATTTAGCCCTTTGGGTAAGTGGTTTGGGGTCATGTCAAGCCCCTTGATCAAGTCTTTGCATGTATTTGGCTTTTCTCCCCTCTTTCCACTTCTTCCCTGCACTTGATTTCTTCATTCTAGGTGAAATTAGCGTTAGGATCTTAAGGATTCTACTAATTTTCCCTCTTCCATGGCTCTATTTTCTAGGTAGGATGTAGAAATAGATCCTCCTAGCCTTCATCATAGTAATCATAGGATTTTATGTCTATCCTTGACATTATGTCCTGTTCTGGCATCAGTTCTAGGTTTTTGGGCATCCCTGGGACCTCCTGACTTAGTTCTGAGTCAATCTGGGACCAGGGTCAGGGTTGAGGTCGAACCTGACTAGGTCAGGGTCAAGTTAAAACTTGACTAGGTCAGGATCAAGCTCGAACCTGACTAGGTCAAGTCCAACCTCAATTTTTCCCCCTTCCTTCAAATCTCCAATTTCCATAATTTCTAGGCATCAGGCTTTCGGGAGATTTATTTTCCCACCTCCGGATCAGCCATTTCATGTTTTGGGATGGTAAATCCTTTAATTGCATTTAATCTAGGAATATTTTCTAAAGGTTAGGACCTAATTGGGATTTAATTCTCCAAGGTGGCCCCTCTAGAGGAATCTGCCCTAGTTCACTATAAAAGGAGGCCATCCTCTCTCATTTTCATATCCATCTTTCACATCTCAAGTGCTCAAGCTCTCAAGTGCAAGAAACTCTTCAAGAATTCAAGTGTTCAAGCATCCATCCATCAAGGAGATCCATTGTTAGCCATTGAAGGATTCAATCTCTTTGGAGCCCCCTTGAAGATCCATTCTTCTCCATTCATGGAAGCTTTCTCATATGCAAATATCAAATCAAGATTGGTGTTGAAGATCAAATACCATTGATTGGAGACATCTTACATTCATTCCTACTTGTGGATTTTAGGATTCGAATCCTCTACAAGGAATTCAACATAAGCAAGGTGATTTGTTTCAATTACTTTGTTTATGCACAATACATTTCAATTCAATTTCAAGGTTAATTCCTAAATTGGGGTTTGACCAAGGCAAACCCCTCATACAATAAAAACCCCCATTTTATTGTAGGTACAAGTGTGGAATTTTGGATCTGAGAGCAAATTTGGATACCCTTTTCAAAAAACTTCTGAGATCCGTGAACAGAATTTGAATCAGACTTCAAATAAAGAATGTAGTATTTGACCTTTTATGAGGGTTAAACCTGTGTTGAGCCATCTTGGAGAAATATTTTTGGGTTTTCTTTGTCTCGGCATTTCCAGTCCAGGATAGGTATCATATTTTCCTTAAAGTGTACACAGACATCAAAATTCAACATTTTCTAGATCTGCCCTAATTTGAGGTTAGTATTTGTATTTCAATTATTTCATATTTCCAAACATAATATATGTATCCTCCTCCATAGGGAAATATTATATTTACTCTCTCTCTCTCTCTCTCTCTCTCTCTCTCTCTCTCTCTCTCTCTCTCTCTCTCTCTCTCTCTCTTCCATATTCTTCACAAATTGATTCAATTGTGTATTAACCTTTTGGTTGATCAAATTGGATCTCTTCTTTGGGAAATTTGGGTTTGAGAATAGATCTCATCTTTCCCCCTATACATTTGAATAGGTTTGAATCCATTTTACATCTATTCATTTTGGTGAACCCATCTAGCTTACTCTCTTTCTGTTTTGGTGTTAGATTCCTCTCTATTCTTATTTTGGAATTGGATACCTTATTGTGCTATCCTTTTTACCTTGTTCATATTAGATTTTTACTTTGTGTTAGATCTTGCATGCTAATTAGATTTTATATTCATGCTTTATGTATCTTTAGTTTAGTTCATTTGCATTACATTAGTTTATGAGCTTTACTACCACTAGTCCTACTTATAACATTTCAGTTAGAAGAATTCGTAGACTCATGGGTGCTTTTGATCCTAAATCTTCCTCTCCTTTCCTTAGGATCCTGGATGATAACTTGATTCTTCATGATTGCAATCCTCCTATGGAGAAAAACTCTTCTCACTCATCTCATGATGAGGATGATGCTTTAAGAGTTCCTCCTGAACAAGTCCAAAAACTTTCCACTAAACTTTATAAAATGGGTAATTGGCTTCTACAAGAAAACCATAATCAAGATTCCATTCAAGCTATAGAGGCTCTTAAGAAAGTACTCCATGATAGTGATCAGGGTGTTAACCTCTTGCATGGTATTACTCATCTTGTGAGTTCAAATGTTAAACCTTTAGGTCAAGAAGCTCAAGATTTAGGGTTGATTCCTCCTATCACTAGTATTGAACCTCCTAATCCTCTACCTAGTATTCCTATCTATACTCCTCCTTTGGTGATTTAGATAGTTCCCTCTATTCCTATGAGTGTTCCTCCTATGTCCCTTCCTACATCACAACCTTCATATCAAAATGTTCCTTTCACTTATTCCAATCCACTTCCAACTGTAGTTCCTAGTGTTCCTCCAGTTGTGTCTTCTATTCCTACAGCTTCTTACACTTTACCTAGTGTGTCTAATGTTGCTACTCCTCCTATTTCCTCTAATGATTCAACAATCATTAGTTTGGCTCAAACTGTATCATCCTTACAACAACAAATCACTTCTTTAACCCAAAACAAGTGTAGTATTCCTACATGTGACATGGGAAGTCCCTTGTCCTGGGATATTATTCGTACTCCTATTCCTCAGCAAGGTGAGATGCCTCATCTTGAGAATTATAATGGAAAAGGAGATCCTGCTCATCATGTTAAAACATTCCAAATCCTTTGTAGTGATTATGCTCATGACCATAGGATTTTAGCCAAACTATTTTCTAGAACTTTCCATGAAAAAGCTTTACAATGGTATTATTCTTTGCCTCCTTATTCAATTGATTCCTTTCCACAAATTTCTAATGCCTTTATTCAACAATTTCAAAATAATATTGGTCTACAAGTATCTTTGACTAATTTAATGCATTGTAAACAAAGTGCTAAAGAAAAATTAACTGAATTTATTGGTAGATTTAAACATTTGCATGCTCATATTTCCTATCCTATTCTTGATATTGATATTCAATGTATGTTTATTTCAAATTTGCAAAAGGATATTAGAGATAAGATTCTGCTTATTGAATTTACCTCTTTTCAACAACTTTGTGTACCACTTCATCATTATCAATTACAAGTGAGTCAATTTGAGAGAAACACTCCAATGGCTCCTATTCCAGTTGATAAGAGTGATGCTACTCCTAATCCAAACAAATTTCAAAAATTCAACAACTATGTTAAGATAAACAAACAAGCGAATGCAGTTGCTGATCAGGTTGTTGTTGCATCTCATAATGCCACTTCTACATCCATTGCTTTTTGATTAAATCATACATTTACTCCTCTTTCTAAAAATTTACATGCTATTATAAATAGGTTGTTAGCTGCTAATATGATTACTTTACCTCCTATTTGACCTCTTTTACCACTACAATTGCATCTAAATCTTTTGATCAAAATGATTTTTATCAATATCATCATTAGAATGGTCATGATACTAAGAGATGTTATTCTTTAAAACATAAGGTTCAAGATCTAATTGATTCTAAGGTTTTATCTGTTGATAATTTGGATAGTAGTGGGAATCAATCTATCTCTCCTCCTAATCAGAACCTTCAAAGCTATACGAACCCTTTGCCTATGCATGATACTAATACTATTGCTCAACCATCTAATATGGAAATTATGTATGACTCAAAGATGGATGATCTCAATCATGTTGTTAATCAAGTGGAGCATCTTGATCAGTCTATATCTCCACCTCACCCTCAACCTCACCCTCAAACTTAGATTCAACCTCCAGTTCAATCTCAACCTCGACCAAAACCTAAACCTAAAATGAAAACTCAACCAAAACCTTGACAACAATCTAAGAATAAAAGAACTCGGGAACTTTTGATTACCTTTGATGACTCTCAGACTATTAAAGCTCCTCATGGTCCCCTTTACATTGCTACTAGGATTGCTCAAATACCTATTCCTGGTTGTCTTGTTGATCCTACCTCCTTAATCAGTGTTATCGCTAAAGAAAATCTTTTTATGAAAAGTTTACAATCTAACTTCTATGATACATCAGATGTGTAGATTCAAACTTGCAATGGTTTTCTTTATCCATCATTTGATTCTATTACTATATCGGTTGAACTTTGTTGAAAGATTGTGAACACTACCTTTGTTGTTGTTCCTACTTCTGATCAATTCCAAGTTAAGCTAGGTTTGCCTTGGTTGACTGCCATGCATTTTGTTGCTTCACCTATCCATAAGTGTCTTAAGTTCATTCATGATGAAGAAGTGAAGATGATTAATCATAGTTTATATCAACCTTCCAGGCCTAGAGATTGCACTGCTCTGGATTTCTTTTGGCCTTAATTACCTAATTCATGTCCTCCTCAACCTGATAATCTTTTTTGATTATATCAAGCCTATAAACATCATAAAATCCTTGAATTAAGTTCACATCCTATGGATCTTAATCGTGGTCTTTTACCTATGTTAGCACGTGCAAAAAATTTCATGGCTCTAGCTCTTTTCCCCTCATCTCTACAATGTTTTTCATGTCCCTGGCATAAACCCTAAGGCAAAAAATTTAAAAAATCTAGCCGTTGAATCTTTAAATTTTAAAATACCCTAGCCCTATTGTAATATTGTGTTACCTTTTCACAAGTCACTTAAAACCTTATAATCCACATGTGCTAATTAAAATGACAAACTTTATGGTTTGCGGTTAGGGTTCATGTGTCAGCAGGTCCCCTTTTTATATTTCCTAACTCAACGGTTGATTTTTCCTAAGTTCCCAGTGCCCTGTAGGTTTTAATTTTTCCTAAGTCTTGAGTTTTAATTTTTCCTATCTTTCAGCTTTGTATTTCCTAGACCCAGCTCTCTGATACCATCTCCATCTGATAGTGGGCGTTGTATACACCTAAAAATGGTCACCTAGACTATTAGCCCCTTTTGCTAAATCATAAATTGTTTATTCTTGATCAAATCCTAGTTCTATCATTTATTCGATTATTTTCTATGGGCTAACCATCTTATCCTAAGTCTTTATTTATTAAAAGGAATATTCCCTCCCCTTTTAATAAATAAAAAGCTCCCACTTTTCCTCTTATCCTAAGTTGCACAAATAAAGCATTATTCTTGTTTTATAAAAAGAGAAAAGTACTTTTTGTCTCATATGGACACAAAAGTCAACTCTTATTTTCCTATTGGAGGATACTTGTGCACAAGGATTGCTCCTCTTTTAAGCTCCACCATTGATTAAATCTTTTGCCTCTTAATCTCCATGGACCATTCCTTTTTCATTCCCTATAAAAGGAGAGCTCTCTTCCTCATTTGCACACACAATTTTTATGTTATTGTTATGCTACAGGTTTTCTAGGTCATCTTGGAGCTTTTGGAGATATTCTTGCATCTAGGGTTTGAAGATTTGGAGCATTGTTGGCATTCATCTTAGATCTTCATCAAAACTCTATCTTCTTGTCTTCATTCTTGCATCATCATGGCTTTCTTGCTTCATAGTTAGATTTCATTTCTTGCATCTTTCATTTTCATAGCTTAGCTTGCATTGTACTTTCATTTCCATAGCTTAGCTTGCATCTTCATTCTTAGCTAGCTAGCATTGCATTGCATTTCATTTGATTCTTGGGGATATTGGCATTCTTTCCCTTGTCTTCATTGAATCTCCCATTGCATGGTTTACTAGCAAGGTTATTGGCTAAATAGCTCTAGCTGAGAGCATTCTTAAAACCCTTGCACTCCATGCCTAGGGAGCTATGGATCGATTTGTGAGGGCTCATTCTTGAGTTTCATTGCATGTAATGATCCATAGAAGTGTGACACAATTATAGCACACATTTTTGGTGCCCACCATGGGGCAACCCACCTTTTGCATGCTGGTTTTGATTATTTTTGGAGCTAACCCTTGTGCAGATTTGTTTGGAGATGAAAAAAACCCTAGATTTGAAAGATTTGACCATATCTCCCAAACGGCTTGGTGTCCTAGTCTGAAAATTGTTTTGTAGGTTGACCACATATCAGAGAAGCTCCAAAAAAAAATTTCAAAATTTTTGGAGGTAATTTGTATTTTTTATGATTTTTTCTTTATTTTTCATAAAAAATCGATTTTTGGCACAAATCAGCATATTTTTCAGAAATTTTTATATTTCTAGAAAGGTCTTCAAATTCTACAGGGGGTCCATTCACTGTATTTTTAATTTAGAAATCATATCATAGCTCATTTGGTTGATTTATAAAATCTGGTCTGTTTTGGTAAAATGGCTCTCTAGGGCACAAATGAAGAGATTTTTCTGAAATTTTTATATTTTTGGAAAGCTCTCTATTTTTTGATAGAGGTCTCTTTTCTGGATTTTGATTTTAGGGTCCGAATTCATGTGGTAAAAATCAGATCTTGTTGACTAGGTCAAATGCAAAAAAAAAAAAAATTTGTGATGGGTATGCACTTATTTTTCATTGTTCATTGCATGATATGAGTTATCATTTGGATTATTTGCTAGTTATCATTGCTCCTAACAATTTATTTTCAGATCTAACCTTAGGGTTTGCATAAATTGGATATATATTGCATATCTTGTTTGCTTGTTCTCTTGTCAAGTTGTGGTTGTAGGTGCTTCTTGCTTGAAATTTGCTAAAATCGCATGTCAAAGAGGGCTACTAATGGTTTTTGCAGGGCTTCCCTAAGCATAAAAACCAAATCAAGTGCTTGTTTAATTTCTTTCTTTATTAAGTGTGGCATATACTAGTTGTTTCCTTTCATAGGCACTTAATACCTTGTTGTAGAAATTTTGAGGTGGTAGGAGAGTATGCTCTTCACCCTTGTGGTGAAACAGAAATCTTGACCCATCTTGGGATTTTGAAAGTAAGGGGGTAATTAAATCTTTACTTGGTGTGTTTGGGAGAGATTCTTGAGATAGGGGAGTATGCTCTTCACCCTTGTGGTGAATCAAAAACCTTGAACCTCAAGAATTAATCCACTCTTTGTTTAGCTTAGGATCCTTTAGCAGGCCTGCTCTTGAGCAATCAAGAGGAACGACCCAAGTGGGGAAAACCTTGTCATCATTTTCCTTGGTGGCGAGTGATTCCAACTCACTATAATCTCAAGGCTATCGAGGACACAAAACCTTGGTAGACATAGTACTTATCTTCGCTTGATGTGAGTAACTTGTGGGATTGTGACCATGAGGAAAGCATTAAGCAAGAATGCTTAAGGTACTCTTGAGGCCACGAGGTCCTAGTCCTTTATGAGGAGCAAGAGGGGTGCTATGAACGGAATCCCTTACTATGAACCATTAGATAGAGGCCACCTTATTTTAGCCGCTTAGCTTCTTGGTGCAAGGATTGATCCAAGTGGACTTACCCGGATCACCCCAAGACACTCACCATATGTGTTTCTTTGGTTGTGTTTTTGACACTTCCATGACAACGCCAATATCTCTTGTGGGCAACCACTTGGTGTGAGGTAAGGGAGCATCAAGTTGTGGGCCAAGTTGTTAAGTAATGAGCCTTTTCCTTCTAGGTAGTAATTGCTTGAATTGTCTTCGATTGTGCTATGCTCGTGTAAACGTTCTCAACATTCAAACACACGGTAGCATTCATAAGGTTTTCTATTTTGATATCACAAGTGCTTGTCTTGGCAAGGTTGCTTTTGCCCTTGTTTCAAGTGTTCTATGACATGTTTGATCCTACACTGTTTGCAAACCTGTCTTTTATCTGCTGCTACTATTTGTCAAACTGAAAAATTACACTGTTCAATCTACAAATTTGGTCCAAGCGCTTCAAAACTGAGTTTTTCACGTTCACTGGTCAAGAGTCATATGATATTGAAGTATCCTTTCATACCCTCAACCAAGAATCTTGAGTCATTTCTACTGTCCTGTCATTGTTGCAATTCAGAGTTGCTAAACTTGCACTTTAACCTGCTGTAGAGTGTCCTTTTCTGTTCTTACTTGAAACTGGTTTGTTACTTACATGCTTAGATTTGTTCTAGATTGAAACAAATGAGCTAAAACTTTTGGATTTGAGCTTAACAAATGCTACTCTTGATCACTTGTCGCATCATGGTTACCTCTCTAGCTACTTGCTTATTGAGCTTCTTGCTCGCTG
This sequence comes from Chamaecyparis obtusa, assembly GCA_027943335.1. Taxonomy (NCBI): domain Eukaryota; kingdom Viridiplantae; phylum Streptophyta; class Pinopsida; order Cupressales; family Cupressaceae; genus Chamaecyparis; species Chamaecyparis obtusa. The sequence goes on along the minus strand of BSBK01010165.1, from coordinate 150,936 downwards.
CTCGGCTTTAGTCAATTGATTGCTGTAAGTGCTTGAGCACTTTTGACGAGTCATCTCTCTCTATTGTTCTACTTTGACAAGTGATCTTTATTAGCTTTGCTTATCTCAAATCTGAAAAACTTTGTCTCATTCTATTAGTCAACCAACATCTCTTTTCATGCCGGTTACAACTCGGTCTCAATTTGAGCAGGAGAGTCATCCTCCATTCAATTATACACAGTTACCTTGTCCAACTAGACGTTCAAAAGCACCCATTAGCAAAGACAGTTCTAGTTCTGACCAATCTGAAAAATCTAAGGCTACACCGTGGTACAAAGGAGGTTTCCTCTTTTCCGCATTCAAGACCCCCAAAAACACAGACAGTGTCTCACTCACTTTGACTGAACAAGAAAAGTTTCAACTCTTGCAAGAACACTTTGAGTGTAAGGATAATCAAGCGCGCTTAGAAAAAGAACACAATCAACAAAGGATGGATGCTACTAGGCGCATGGCTTATAGAGGGACATTTCATGAGCAACCTGAGACTAGTAATCATGAGCATAGACCTCTTTTTAACAATGGCAACAATGACAACACGCCACCAAGATCTCCTCCAAGGCCAACTTTTGCTATGCCTTCTTCACCTCCTAGACCTCCTCCCTCTCAACATGAGGCAGAGGCTAATGATGAGATTTATAGTGAGGATCTTATGAGATGTGAACAAGATGTGGATTTCCAACGAATGATGCATAAGCTTTTAGAGCGTAATGGTGATCAATATTTTCAATATATGACTTCTAGAGGATACAAGCTTCCTCCCGGGTATGATGTCAGACAAATTGTCCAACAAAGAGTACCAACTGAATTGGAAGTCCTTCAAGAAGAATTACGTCGGACAAATAAATGCCTTACCCAAATGGCATTAGAAAGAGAGCCTCCAAAGGTCTCTTTTGTGGAATCAATTTGTGCTCTTCCTTTTGATAAAGATCTATACATGGTCCCGTTTCCTAAGGATATTGAGGTTCCTAAATATGACAAGTATGATGGAAATGGTGACCCTCATGACCATGTGCGTCATTTTTATGCTCTTAGTATGGACTTTTTTCATGAAGACACATATCTTCTACGCTTATTCCCTCGAAGCTTAAGAGGCCAAGGTTTGGAATGGTTTGCGAAATTGACACCACCGCTTAAGACTTTTGATGAGTTAGCTCAGCGATTTACCCAGCAGTACTCTTACAACATCCAACAACCTATCACTGTGATAGATCTCGGTAATCTAAGACAACATCAAGGTGAGCCATTTGCAACTTACTTACAACGTTGGAGGTCATTGTATTCTCGATATCCTCGTCAGCTACCCGAACGAGAAAAAATTGACATTTTCGTCAACACACTTGTGCCTGAGCTATTTTATGATCTAAGGAAGAAACTGTTCTCCTCTTTCAATGACATGGTTGAAAGTGCATATCGAATTGAGGATGTAGCTATAAGAAAAGGGGATATTGTTATTAATAAAGATGCTAAAGGCAATGGTAAAGACAAGAAAAAACCTTGGAATAAGAACAAGTATGTTGTTAATGATGGGGTTGTTGACGCTCCTAAAGTTAAAGAGCCTACTTTCAATCTTTCCAATGCTATCTATGAAGCAAAACAACAAGAAGCTGCCAACGCTCACAGTGCTCCTAAACCTCAATATGCAAATAAGCCTAAGAAGTTATTTCGAAAGTGAGTCTATACCAAGTTGGCAGAACCTTACGATGTGATCCTTAAGACTTTGGTTGACAATGGATATCTTATGCTTCCTGATAAACCTGGTAACTGGGATCTGATAAATAAGCCTGATTGGTGGAGAGAGGATCATTACTACCATTATCACAGAAATAAGGGACATCCAACAGATAATTGTTTTAGGCTTAAGGATGATATTCAGGATCTTATTGAGAATGGCACAATCTCCACTGATGGCTTAACTAAAAATTCTGATCACACAGCTTTCAAAGATCCTCTACCTAAGCATGATAAGGGGGAAACCTCTCAAACACATAAGAAGAATCATGATGCCAAGATCAATTACATGTATCCTTCTAATACGCTTGTGATTAACATGGTAGAGCCCATTGAGAGTGTTCTAATGATGAGGTCTCAAGATGATAATAACACCAATCATGGTAAGCCAAAGTTAGTCTTGCAAACATGTGGTAGTTCATCTTCCCGAAGTGAGACACTGAATGCTGTTACTAGGGGGCAAGCCAAGATTGTCCTTAAAACTGCACAAGATCCCAAGCAAGCTTTACCTTCCAAACAAGTGGCTCCTTCAGCCACCCCTAGCTATGATCTTGTCCAACATTTACAAAAGACACCAGCACAGATATCTATCCTTGAGTTGCTTCGGTTATCCTCTTCGCATAGAGAGATTCTTGATAAAGCTCTACGTACAACATGTGTTCCCAATGACATTGATCCAGATCAATTTCAGGCTATGGTCAACCACATTTCATCTCCGCTATCTCTCTCCTTTTCTGCAGAAGATGACATATCTATTGATCACCCACATAATCTAGCTTTACACATTGAAGTTCTAGTCTACAATACCCGAGTCCGCCGAGTCCTGATAGACAATGGTGCAGGGTTAAATATTGTTTCTTTCAATGTCATACAATGATTGGGTTTGTCAGAATTGGCTGTGGATTCCAAGAAGAAGATTACTATAAAAGCTTATGATGAAGTGGAAAGATCTTCCAAAGGTCTTGTCACGCTGCCTGTCCGAGTGGGCCCTATCACGAAAGATATTAGCTTCCAAGTATTGGACATCCCACTCACATATAACATTCTTTTGGGTCATCCTTGGATCCATGACATGCAGGCTATTCCTTCCACTTATCATTAGTGTGTCAAATTTCCATACAATGGCACTAAGGTTGTGATTCCTGGAGACCATACTATTGCTATCAATGCTCTTGCTGCTACTGAAAAATTTGTTCCTCATTATGAACCTTTTGTTGATCCTAGTACATCTCTAGCTACTGCTAAGAAATCACTTAAGATGATGAGCCTTGGTATGGGTGAATATAAACTAGGTTCTTTTGCTTCTATACTTGTTTCTCCTAGGTCATATGGGAGACCTTCTGATCAGATGCAGCCTTCCACTTCTACTATGGTGATCTTTGATACTTTTGTTCCTTCATCCGTTCCTTTAGAAGCAGAAAGAGAAGAACAAGCTATTCAAGAGTGGATCTATAGAGAGGATTCTAGAAATACTCCCATGCTTAGTAATTCAGACACAGATACAGATGAGTCACCGCTACACACTATGGCTCAAATGGGAGATGATCTTCCTTCTACTTCACTCCTTTGGGATGAAGAATGTATATCTACTGATGATATGGATGTTGATATGGTTCATTCTTGTAGTAACCATCCCGACGTGGTTGATGGGTCTTGTGTGGGGTCTGATGAGTTTGTTCCTCATATTGCCTTAGTGGACCACACTGGTTCTTCTATGACAAGTCTAGATCTAGCTACTTTTGGAGCTTACCCTATAGGCTCAACCTCTCTTGTTACCAGAGATGACATCCCTCGCATAAATGCTATTGAACCAGTCACTTCATTTCATCTTGCATCAACACCTGTTACTTCTTCCACCAGTGAACTAGCAACAAAAAAGGTCAAATCAGCAATCAAACATCATAGTCATCAATTCAAAAGAAAAGAGCAATGGTCGGATGGTGAAAACCACATTGTGGCAGTATCCGCACCTAAGAAAAGTAAAAATAAAAATCTGCTCAAAAATAATGAGTCTCAAATAAAAGATGACAAGCTGATTCTCTACAGAAAAATGGTGCATTACTTCAAGCATGATCTCATAACTGTTATACTTCAGCCCATTCCTAAAGCTGAGAAAAGAGTTGCTTATGCCTTGGTTACTTTGATATCCATCTTACAAATGAAAAAGCATAAATTTTGCTTCAAGTTCCTGGTGGATGAATTACGCTATCCTGCTCACAAATCTTACAATCCTACCATCTTTTCATATCTTCCACCTCATATTCCTCTGGCAAATCTACCACGCCATTCCTTCTACCATCCCTTACACTTTGCCTTTGTCTCTGGTGACTTGTATAGGAAGGGTCTAGATGGAACTCTCCTTAAGTGTCTAGAAATAGAGGAGTTAGAAAAAGTGCTAGCTGAAATCCATGATGGCATATGTGGATCACATTCTAACGATCCTCCGCTAGCTCAGACATTGCTTAGGGTTGGTTATTATTGGTCGAACTAGTTGAGACCTCCTATCATCATAGCTATAGCATTTGGGCCTGGGGCCTATCAGTTCTCTACATCAGAGGAAGCAGATTCTTGATGCCCATTTCTATCTGGGGCATCCTTTGTACATATTTTATGATCCTGAAAAAATTCCAAAAAAAAATCATATATGATGCTGAAAAAATCCTAAAAAGCATATAAAGTACTGAAAAAATGAGCATCCTAGTGAAAACCTAGCAATAGGCACTTTGATGTCTCACCAAAAAAATCAAAAAATTCAAAAAATTCAAAAAAAAAAATTGAAAAAGTGCCTTGGTGAAAACCTGGAAACAGGCGCCTTGGTAGCAAAAATACAAAAAAATTATAAAAAAGTCCTTAAAAAATCTATCAAGTGGTGAAAACCTAGAAATAGGCGCTGCTTGAGACCCTTTGCACCTATGTCTATCAGTCTTGTGTGGCGCTCTTTTGCTCCACTTCTCGCTTTGCCTCTCCTAGCCTGGAATTGATTCTTGTCTTAGTCTAGAGGGCATATGTTGCTTTAAGCTTATCTTGGGTCTCTTTGTGCATCTGGGTTTCTTGGGCAACTTAGTTCCAATGGTGTTTTTCAACACCATCCCAATGGTGTTTTTCAACACTACCCTTGTGTCGAGTGTTTCTCAACACTTATCAGATGTCCTACCTGCAGTCTAGTATGATGTGATATTTCTCATTTGCAGATGCAATACTCAAAGTTTGACTCTATGACCTACACACACGCACTTGACTTGCTGAGATTTGTTTGAATTTATTTCTTTGCATGCTGTCTATGATGATTTCTTTGCTGAGTGGTCTCTCCCTGAGAAGTTTTCGATGATGCATAGCTAGAAGACGGAGGGTATGAGAACATGTTTTATTGCTTTTTCTGCTTGTGGGTATATTTTGTTGATCCTAACTGTCATGAGCATTTATGCTGGTCTTACTTGACACTGTGGATTGACAGGGTATTATCCTTGACTATTTTTGTGCAAGTGCATACTTGTAGCCATCTTGACTTTCCTTGTGTCTCGATGCGAGTATAATCTTGCTATATTAAACTTAGGTAATCTCACTGTGCTAGTCATCTTGACCTACATGTCTTTGATGCCTAGGTGAGATTTCCACATTCCTATCTGATAAAGATCATATAGTTATGCTAGTGTGTATTGTATGATCTTGCGATGCTATCAATAACGCTTGATGATGATATTAGATGTCTATTGGCTTTGTAACCTTGCAAGTAAACCACTTTTCATGTAGCTTGCATTTCTTAGGTTCATGTTAGTTTAGTTTTTCATCTTGCATATGGAGAGAGATCTCCTTTCATTTTTCATGGACTTGTTAATCAGCTGCGCTCACCTTTCACTTCTTTCCGATCATGTATTTCACTTTCTTGTCTTTCATCTCACATCATTTTCTCTTCATTTCGGGATCCAAACCGAAATCCACATTCACCTTGACCCTTTCTCCTTTTCCCGCATAGTTGGCTAACCTTTTGAGGCCTGATCCTTCGATCTTCACTGGGGCATTCTTCACCTCTTCATCCCCATCTCTTTCAACCTTCTAGTCTTTCATTCAAATCCCAAGTTCCAATTCCCCCCTCTATGGCATTTACGGTTTGAGGGACCGATAGGTTCGTGACCCATGTCCCATGTGTGGGGCATCCCTTCATTGGTTGATGGTTATTCTATTATCTTTCATCTTCGATTATGATTTCTAGTGATTTGATCATGTCTCTCTTGCTTCTGCATTCCCTCTACCCGGATTTCGCTTTTGATCCCGAGGGGGCAGACACATCATATCTTATTGGTTATCTCTTTCCTAAGTGTTCAGTACTGTCGCTACCAGGCTGACCATGCAGGATTTGCTATTTTTCTGCACTTCATTCTTTGGAGTCAAATCACTATTTGCTTGCCTTCTTGGCTATCTCTTACTTTCTTAGCTGATCCGAGTTGCTTTGTGATCCCAAATCGATCTCACATTTCAACTTCATTCTTTGACTACATGTGTTCCCAAATTGATCACACATTAGTCAAAGAGGGGCAAATGTATACACCTAAAAATGGTCACCTAGACTATTAGCCCCTTTTGCTAAATCATAAATTGTTTATTCTTGATCAAATCCTAGTTCTATCATTTATTCAATTATTTTCTATGGGCTAACCATCTTATCCTAAGTCTTTATTTATTAAAAGGAATATTCCCTCCCCTTTTAATAAATAAAAAGCTCCCACTTTTCCTCTTATCCTAAGTTGCACAAATAAAGCATTATTCTTATTTTATAAAAAGAGAAAAGTACTTTTTGTCTCATATGGACACAAAAGTCAACTCTTATTTTCCTATTGGAGGATACTTGTGCACATGGATTTCTCCTCTTTTAAGCTCCACCGTTGATTAAATCTTTTGCCTCTTAATCTCCATGGCCCATTCCTTTTTCATTCCCTATAAAAGGAGAGCTCTCTTCCTCATTTGCACACACAATTTTTATGTTATTGTTATGCTACAAGTTTTCTAGGTCATCTTGGAGCTTTTGGAGATATTCTTGCATCTAGGGTTTGAAGATTTGGCGCATTGTTGGCATTCATCTTAGATCTTCATCAAAACTCTATCTTCTTGTCTCCATTCTTGCATCATCATGGCTTTCTTGCTTCATAGTTAGATTTCATTTCTTGCATCTTTCATTTTCATAGCTTAGCTTGCATTGTACTTTCATTTCCATAGCTTAGCTTGCATCTTCATTCTTAGCTAGCTAGCATTGCATTGCATTTCATTTGATTCTTGGGGATATTGGCATTCTTGCCCTTGTCTTCATTGAATCTCCCATTTCATGGTTTACTAGCAAGGTTATTGGCTAAATAGCTCTAGCTGAGAACATTCTTAAAACCCTTGCACTCCATGCCTAGGGAGCTATGGATCGATTTGTGAGGTCTCATTCTTGAGTTTCCTTGCATGTAATGATCCATAGAAGTGTGACACAATTATAGCACACAGGCGTATCTTCTCATGATATGTGTCAGAGGCTTGCGAACTTAAGACATCCATTGATTCTCTTTTATGATAAAGCTTGTCAAATAGGTGGGTCTGGTGACACGTATAAAAAAATGGCAGGCTCTGATTAGTCCACAGGTGAATGATTGGATGTGATGTCAGTGGGACCTAAGTTCGGGCTTGCCAGTGGGCCCTGACATTATCAAACGATCAACAATGGGTGTAAGTTCTCATGGAATTTGTCAGTGCTATGAGATCTTATGCCAGCCATCAATGTTACTTTACTCTTAGGTGGCAGTATTAAGGTGGGTCCAATTGCCAAGTGGTTTTTGTGTGCCACAGTGTCCTGAGTTGTTTCCTTTTCATTCATCTACATGGTGGTGAGTTGGATTGTGTTAGTAGGGCCTACAGTGAAGGCTTTTCAATCTACGATTGGCACATGATCTTAAGGAATATTCATTCCCCTTGAGATCATGCACCATCCTTTGATTTTGTTCCCTATCTTTGGGTTGTTAGAGGTGGGAGTAGATTCTTCAATCGATGGTTGGCATGTAAGTGCATAGAATATTCAAAGTCTTTCAGATCTTGCGCCAGCTGTTTGATCTTCTGGATAGCTTGGTGTTCTTAGTTGGGCCATTTTCTAGGTGGTGCATAGTTGTTCAGATCTTATTGGTCAACGTGAGGAGTCAGTAAAGTGGGGCCGCTATCAGAAAGCTTGTGACGAGGAAAAAATCTACGGTTGGCATAAGCTCTCATGGAATTTGTCAAAGCCATGAGATCTTACACCCGCCATCCATTTTCAAAGGGTTAGAGCGGGTGGGTCCTATGTCACTATGACTGGGCATGAGCCACAAATGAGATAGCAATAGGTGGCACAAGGCGGGCCCAGTTGGGGTCTAAGGTTTAGCAGAGCGGATAAAATTTTTAGTAGTGTCGATAAAGTCAAAGTGGTTCGCTCATTCGCATGTTTCAAGGGTGGTTCTCTATTTTTTTGACGATTCAGCAAAGGAAGGTCACATGGATGCTAAAATTTTTAGCTAAGGCAGAATGTATCTCGCAAATTGGTGGAAGTCCTTTATCGCCAGTACACCAAATTTGACTAGGCCATTTTTAAAAGATAAATCATAAAGCCCACGAGATGAAAGGATCAGATGGTCGTGACTTAAAGTCGATGGAGATTTAAATATGGGCCGTCGTTTCTCTACAGGTGCCAAGATGTAGCCATTTGATTTCAATTTCAAACTTTTGAAGGGTTTCCTATGACCAGAAGGACTAGTTTTCAGTGCAGTAGTGATTGGTTTGGTGAGAAATGATCTATTTGTCGATTGTAGTGTGGTCCAGGGTGTTTTGTGATCATCTATAGGGTTAGTACTGTGCGGTTTTGAGCTGAAGGCATGTCGCAGGGTTGATATTTTTGAGCGTTGTTTATGATTCTCAGTACCTTCATAGAGAAATTTTCATGATTGAGGATCGTCCTAGGATTTCCTCTCTCCTGGTTGCTTGTGTTTCCCACCCCTACAATAACTTTTTGACGATTTCCTTTCGGTTGGGTGGTTGAAACCCTATCCCTAAGTCATCTGTAGCTTGTTGCAGAATTCCAAGATGACTAGGGGAGTATAAGTTGTAGAAATTTTGATTTTGCAGGGGTTCCAAAATCTTTTCTTTTGGTCCCTGGTTGTTGACAATATTATACTGATAGAGGAGTTGGGTATCTTGGGTATTTTTCCTATCCTTGTGTTCTAATTGTGTATTGATCCTAAATATGTTAATGAGAATACTATTGAGTTCCAATCTTGCATTTGTGTATGTCTTCTTGTCTTGGTTCTGAGCTCATATATGTTAATGTCACAAAGTGTGTTAGCATATGGTAAACAAAGAGTATTGTGAAGTCATCTCTGAGTTCCTAATAAAGTTAGGATTAAAGTCTTTTGGCTGGGTTCAGTGAGTTTGCAACCAAGTAAGAATCTGATGTCCTTGTGTTTGAGGGAGAGCGGTAATAGGAAAAGCACTTATCCTGGATTCCATTATGTTTGAGTTAGGATCTTTAGCTGAGGTATGCAATTAGGTGACTCTTTGCCCTAGGTTAAGACATTGGTCCATCCTCTAGAGGAATTTCATTGTCATCAGCCACACACAAACATTCAAATGATAAAATCTTTAACAAATTAATATGGGGTATAGTTGTATATTTTTTTGAGACTCCTTTGGAGAAGTGAGTCAAGAGTACACCCACCTGAGCAATAAGGCTCAAAGTGTAGGAGGATCTCTTTTGATCCTTGTTAATTGGCCCTCTTTCTTGTAGACTTTGGAGTGGTGATAGAGTCAAAGTGTTATTTAAGTTATCCATCAAATTATAAATATACAAGTGAAGATCAAAGGGGAAAACCAACAGAATGGTGACTCTGTTGGGGAGAGTCTAGAGAAAAAGGTTGTCAAGTGCACTCTTGTTTTCTTGTTGTATTTCAAGTAAACATTTCCCATCTATGTGGGTTGTGACTCAAAAGGTTAGAGCCAGTGCTATATATTGTAAATCATGGACAAGAGGAGGAATACTAGGTCCTTTGTCAGAAAGAATCCAGAGGTCACTCTAGAAAAAATGCCTAGATAGGAGAAAAAGAGTTGGATTAGAAGGAATGGTGAGTCTACTAGTGCTCCCATTAGAGAACAAAGAAATACTAGAGCTAGAGCACTACATGTCTCCTCAAGTGAGGATGGTTCACATGACAGAGTTTCTAGATCAGATGGTGGTCGCTCTGAAGATAGATTTTATGATACCTCAGAAGTTGTATTTCAGGACAAAGGTCCATTGCCTATAGGTCAAGATGAACAAGCTAGAGAGATGGGTTTGAGGATTGATTTAGATCTTGATGAAGATAATTTCAGAAGAGAACCCATGAGACATAGGCAAGTCCACTTCCCATATCAAAATCTTCCTAATATGGATGTGTCATCAAGTTCTAATGACATTATGGTAGATCCTAATGATTTGAATGCATTAAGGTTGCAGTTGGCAGAGTAGGATGCCATACAGAAGAGGTTACAAGAGGAGAGAGAGGCTGAAAAGGTGAGTGCTCTAATAGAAAGGCAGTCTCTTCTAAGAAAGATCAATGAAATGAAGGAGAGAAACAAGATACTTGCTTCTGCTCCTAGAACTTTGCAGCATGATGTTTTTGGTGATCTTGATGCCTTGAGGAGTGAGCAAGAGCGCTTACTGCAAGATCATGAATTTGATAGGGAGGGCCCTATGGTTAGACACGTGCAAAGTTATGTACCTTTTCCTAAAGATAAAGATGGGTGTGAGATCACTACGCCTACTATTGTTGCTAGTGAGAAAGGAAAGTAGAAGGTGGTGGGACATCATACAAATAAATCATTGACAATATCTGGGGTCCCATGATGCAGGAGCATCCTGGGTGTAAGAGCAATCTTGCATCACCCAAAAATATTTCTATTTTTGAATTCAATAAGGGTTATTTTGTGCAGAGCTGCTATTTATGGAAAGTTACTATTTTTGGTAATTTTCGTATGTGCTCAGAATGATCTGATTTCTTTCTTGGAGGTTCATTTTGGTCATATAAGTCTGCCAGTAAAGTTTCATTGCCAGATCAAGTGTATATTAGAAGATATTGAAGATTTTCGGTATTGGCAGCAGGGTACAGAAACTTTGAACTCAGTTTTGAAGGCTTTAGAGGCCCCGGATGAGGTCGAAAATTTGCGTGACGGGCGCTTGCGCGGGTCAAGCCTGTAGAGCGCTTCGTGGCGTTTCCGAAATGGGGTTATAGTGGCCGAGCGGGTCAACTGGTGATGACTTATGGTCTTCGGAAGTTGGGCCACCCGAAATGGCGAAAAATAATTTTCTTCAAAATTTCTGTTCGGGTTTCAAAGGTTATCTTGAGCCGGCTATGATGTAATAAAATGTAAAATAAAATAATTCTAAGTTTGGTCGGCCTTATTGGCTAAAATTCTGGAACCTTCCCAGGCGGTGGATAATTGCCTATATAAGGAAGGCTGTATTATTGTCTTAGGCAGTTCAGAATAGTTCTGGGTATTGATTCGAGGCTTTGTCCTACAGAATATTGCAAGGAATGCCCATGTGGCTTTGCACATTGTAATTCTGAAAGTTTGTAATTCCACATTTGTGGAGATAATAAGAAGCCAATTTTCTGTTCTTGCATATTGTTGTTGTTTCTCTATTTCTGTTATGTGTTTGTGGTATTAAGGGGAGCACCCTTCATCAAGTGGTATCAGAGCCAGGTTGTTCTTGAGTGTGTAAACAGATCGCCGACTGTGAGGCAGTTTGCACCAGGACCGTGGCTAGGGTTTCAGCGCACATCGCGAAAATGCCTCCACGAAGGGAACGTGGCGGAAGAGCTGGTGTTGTAACACCTGAGGTTAGAGAGCTGCAGAGACAAGTGCGAGCATTGCAAGAAGAGATTCGCAGAGGAATGAATCTTAATGTCAGAGATGAAAGCGAGGATGAAGCCGAAGAAGAATATCAAGAAGGAGAAGTTGAAATTGTGAACCAGGAGGAAGAAAGACTTTTTCGGGCGATTTCCAAGATTGGGAAAAGACCTAAGATTGAGGTTCCTACATTTTCTGGAAATCTTAACCCAGAGGAATTGATCGACTGGATCAATGAATGTGAGGAATATTTTGAGTATGAAGATGTTGAAGATCCTGATAGGGTCAAATTTGCGAAGGCCAGATTGAAAGGTCATGCGAAGATCTGGTGGCAAGAAATTCAATTGGAGCGAAATAGAAGAGGGAAAGATAAAATCACAAGATGGGATCGGATGGTGGACAAATTGAAGCGACAGTTCATTCCTGTTGATTATGAGCTTGACCTACTAAAGAAAATGCAGAGTTTGAAGCAAGCAGGGAGATCTGTTCAGGAGTATACAGAGGAGTTCTATCGACTTCTCATTAGAACAGGCCATGCAGAAGCTGATAAGGAGAAAGTTGCCCGATACCTTAATGGGTTAAGGCCAAGCATTCAGGAGGAGCTGAATCTGGTTCGAATGAACAGTATTGAAGAGGCATACCAGTTTGCCCTAAAAGTGGAGGAAAAGCTGAACAAGAAGTTTGAGAGCAGACAAAACGGAAGAGGTCGCGGTGGACGATCTGGTGGACGGTCATATGGTGGCCGAAATGAAGATCCGAAAAAGAAGGATGAGGCCAGTAGCAGTCAAAATCAGCGAGGAAATAATTCCAATCGCTTCCAGGATCAGAATAATAGAGATCAGAGAGGAAGAGGAAGAGGACAAGGATCTGGAAGAGGTGGCTTCCGTGGAACATGTTTTCACTGTGGAGAAGAAGGTCATAGGGCATTTGAATGTCCTCAGCGCCAAGGCAGAACAGACAGGAGAAATGAAGGCCAGGCCAGAGTTGCACATGTCGATGAAGATGCCAGATCATCAAATTCTGAAGATGCTGAAAGAGGAGAAACGTTGATTAACAGAAGAGTCCTATTGAGTGGTGAGAATGAACCTGAGCAAAGAAGGAGCCTGTTTCGCACCAGGTGCAAGTGTGAAGGTAAATGTTGTGATGTGATCATTGATAGTGGAAGCACTGACAATTTGGTGTCAGAAGAGATGGTGACAAAGCTGAAGCTCAAGAGACAGAAACACCCACATCCATATCGGATTGCCTGGGTACAGGATGACCACAAGGTCATGGTCAATGAACAATGCCTAGTGAAGTTCAAGATTGGCGGATACCAAGATGAGGTATTGTGTGATATCATATCTATGGATGCATGCCATATGTTGTTGGGTAGACCCTGGCAGTTTGACAGATGTGCTGTACATGATGGCCGTGCGAATACCTATTCCCTGACAAAGGATGGAGTGCGACGTAAGCTAAAACCGTTGAAGGAGACTGAAGAAAAGGTATGTGGTAATGCAAGGATAACTTTTGTTGATGGAAGAAATTTCCTAGATGGTATGAGGCATGAGCATGTATGTTTTGCTTTGATTCCAAAAGCTGGTAAAGAGGAAGTAGAAGATGTTCCTGTAGAAGTTGCAGATTTGTTGAATGAGTTTCAGGATATTGTATCCGATAACGTGCCTGATGGATTACCACCAGTCAGGAAGATCAGTCATCAGATGGACTTGATCCCAGGAGCGAGTTTGCCGAATAAGGCAGCACACAGAATGACACCTGCAGAAAGTGAGGAGTTGAACAGACAAGTGCATGAACTGTTACAGAAAGGATTGATTCGAGAGAGTCTGAGTCCCTGCGCTGTACCAGCGGTATTAGCACCAAAGAAGAATGGAGAGTGGAGGATGTGTACAGATTCCAGAGCAATAAACAAGATCACAATCAAGTACAGGTTTCCATTGCCACGAATGGATGATATTATGGACTGTTTGAGTGGAGCTGTGTATTTCTCAAAGATAGATCTGAAAAGTGGATATCATCAGATTCGGATCAGAGAAGGAGATGAATGGAAGACTGCCTTCAAGACAAAGGAAGGACTGTATGAGTGGTTAGTCATGCCTTTTGGGCTAACCAATGCACCGAGCACTTTCATGCGGCTCATGAATGAGGTTCTGAAAGAGTTTCTGGGTAAGTTTGTCATTGTTTACCTAGATGATATTTTGATCTTTAGTAAGACATTGGATGAGCATATGATGCATATTCGTATGGTATTTGAGAAGTTGAGAGAAGAGAAATTGTTGATTAATTTGAAGAAGTGCAGTTTTGTGAAGAAAGAGTTAGTGTATTTGGGATTTGTAGTTTCAGCAGAAGGTCTAAAAATGGACCCAGAGAAGGTACAGGCTATCCTCGAATGGCCTACTCCAAGGAGTGCTACTGAGGTAAGATCTTTTCATGGTCTAGCTAGCTTTTACAGAAAGTTTATCAGAAATTTTAGCGGTATTTGTGGACCCTTGACTGAAACAATGAGAGGGGATAGAAAAGAGTTTAAGTGGACTAAAGGAGCAGAAAAGAGTTTTCAATTATTGAAACAAAAAGTTACAGAACAACCTGTTTTAACACTTCCAGATTTTAATAAGGTGTTTCAAGTAGATTGTGATGCTAGTGGTACTGCGATAGGAGCTGTTATGAGCCAAGAAGGTAAACCTGTTGCTTATTTCAGTGAGAAGTTAAATGATGCCAAGAGGAAATATTCTGTTTATGATCAGGAATTTTATGCTATAGTTCAAGCATTAAAGAAGTGGAGACACTATTTGCTTCCTAAGGAGTTTGTTTTGTATACTGATCATCAAGCTTTGCAATATTTGAATAGTCAAGGAAAATTGAATCAAAGGCATTTGAAATGGGTTGAGTTTTTGCAGAGTTATACATTTGTTTTGAAACACAGGAGTGGAAAGTCTAATAGGGTTGCAGATGCTCTTAGTAGAAGGCAACTGTTGCTGACAGAAATGCAGATTGAAGTGGTTGGGTTCAAGGAACTCAAGAATTTGTATCCAGAGGATCCTGATTTTGGTGAAGCTTGGAAAGCTTGTAAAGAACCTGTTACTCTAGACAGGACGAAATGGTTGGATTTCATCATCCAGGATGATATGCTATTCAGAGGGAGTCAGTTGTGCATTCCACGAAGTTCTATGAGGGAGAATCTCATCAAGGAGAAGCATAGTGGAGGATTGGCTGGACACTTTGGTCGTGATAAAACCCTTGCTTTGGTTGGTGAGAATTATTATTGGCCACAATTGCAACAAGATGTGAAGAAGTTTGTACAGAGTTGCAGAGTATGTCAGATGGCGAAAGGAGTGAAGCAGAATACAGGGTTGTATCAGCCACTACCTGTACCAGAGAAGCCTTGGGAGGATATCAGCATGGACTTTGTTCTTGGTTTACCGAGGACTCAGCGGGGACATGATTCAATTTTTGTGGTAGTTGACAGATTTTCAAAGATGGCACATTTTATTCCCTGCAAGAAGACTAATGATGCTGTTCATGTAGCAGAATTGTTTTTCAGAGAAGTAGTGAGACTTCATGGTTTGCCAAAGACCATAGTTTCAGATCGGGACACTAAGTTTGTTGGATATTTCTGGCGTACATTGTGGAAGAAGTTGAAGACAGATTTGAAGTTTAGTTCATCACATCATCCACAGACTGATGGACAGACAGAGGTGGTGAATAGAAGTTTGGGAAATTTGCTGAGATGTTTGGTTGGAGATAAGCCAGCAGGATGGGATTTGATTTTACCACAGGCAGAATTTGCATACAATAATTCTGTCAACAGGAGCACTGGTAAATCACCATTCCAGATTGTATATGGAAGTAGTCCAAGAAATGCATCTGAATTGAGAAAGATAGATAAAGGAGAAATAAGTAGTGCTGAAGCTGAGGATTTTGCAGAACACTTGAAGAACATCCATGAAGAGGTGAGGAAGCATATTACCAAGATGAACGCACAGTATAAGGCTAAGGCAGATGAGAAAAGGAGGCATAAGGAATTTCAGGTTGGTGATGAAGTCATGGTTCATTTGCGGAAGGAGCGGTTTCCAGTTGGTACATATAACAAGTTGAAAATGAAGAAGTTTGGACCATGCAGGATATTGAAGAAACATGATTCAGGAAACGCATATGAGGTAGAATTGCCTAGTGAGCTAAATATTTCACCAGTGTTTAACATTTCAGATCTGACAGAGTATCATGAAGGAGGTGTTGAAGATGAGATCACAGCAGCACAGTGGAGTATTCCAGCAACTAGTTCAGACACTAAGGAGATCGAAGACATACTGGACAGTCGTGTTGGTAGAAGCACAAGGAATAGGACATATGAAGAGTATTTGGTCAAATGGAAAGGACGACCTGTAGAAGATTCATCGTGGCTAACAAAGGAGGAGGTTAACCATCTTGGTTTTCCTCTGCACACCTAAGTCGTGACAGGGTCACTTCTCAAATTACCCTGGGTGTCTGATGCAGGAGCATCCTGGGTGTAAGAGCAATCTTGCATCACCCAAAAATATTTCTATTTTTGAATTCAATAAGGGTTATTTTGTGCAGAGCTGCTATTTATGGAAAGTTACTATTTTTGGTAATTTTCGTATGTGCTCAGAATGATCTGATTTCTTTCTTGGAGGTTCATTTTGGTCATATAAGTCTGCCAGTAAAGTTTCATTGCCAGATCAAGTGTATATTAGAAGATATTGAAGATTTTCGGTATTGGCAGCAGGGTACAGAAACTTTGAACTCAGTTTTGAAGGCTTTAGAGGCCCCGGATGAGGTCGAAAATTTGCGTGACGGGCGCTTGCGCGGGTCAAGCCTGTAGAGCGCTTCGTGGCGTTTCCGAAATGGGGTTATAGTGGCCGAGCGGGTCAACTGGTGATGACTTATGGTCTTCGGAAGTTGGGCCACCCGAAATGGCGAAAAATAATTTTCTTCAAAATTTCTGTTCGGGTTTCAAAGGTTATCTTGAGCCGGCTATGATGTAATAAAATGTAAAATAAAATAATTCTAAGTTTGGTCGGCCTTATTGGCTAAAATTCTGGAACCTTCCCAGGCGGTGGATAATTGCCTATATAAGGAAGGCTGTATTATTGTCTTAGGCAGTTCAGAATAGTTCTGGGTATTGATTCGAGGCTTTGTCCTACAGAATATTGCAAGGAATGCCCATGTGGCTTTGCACATTGTAATTCTGAAAGTTTGTAATTCCACATTTGTGGAGATAATAAGAAGCCAATTTTCTGTTCTTGCATATTGTTGTTGTTTCTCTATTTCTGTTATGTGTTTGTGGTATTAAGGGGAGCACCCTTCATCATCCCACCACCTAATTCAAATAAGGACACAGAAATGGAGAGAAGAAGAAAGAAGATGAGGACCTTGCAAGAGAATTAGAGAGGGCTGAAGTTGAAGCTTCCATTGCAAAAAAGAGAAGAAAGATCCAATTCTTGAAGGCTTCATCAGCTAATGCTCTTGGCCCATCTGCTACTGAACTAGGTATGCCATCTATGACTACTGCTATTCCACTTAGTAATGCTACTAGTTCATTTCCTTCTTCATCTACTAGGATAGGTGCAGATCCTAGGCAGCATTCAAATGCACAAATAAATGTAGATGCTAATGTTGATCCTAGGGTTAACACTAGTTCAAGCTTTCAAAGAAGACCTATGCAATTAGAAGGCTATAGGCAAATTAGTTTTGATGGAATTCTTGGCTATCCAAATGCTTTTCCGAATGATATTAGAGATAAGGTACCTAAGTTTGTTGGTAATAATGCTATTAGTTGTGAGGAGCATCTTAGGTTGTTTGTTGATATGCTTAATGATTATGAGGTAGAGCATGAGGATGTGGTCATGAAATTATTTGTTCAATCTCTAATGGAGGATGCTAGAGATTGGTTCAAGAGGCTTCTTGATAAATGTATTGATACTTGGTATTCTTTTGAGAGATGTTTTAAAGAGCAATATGGTGATAGGCCTAATGCTAGTTTCATGTTGAATGATTTCAATACCATAAGGAAAAACCAGAATGAGTCTGTAGCTAAATTCAACATGAGATTTCAAAAGGGTATGCATAAGTTGTTCCAAGTCATGCGGTTAGATGACAATGTTTGTCTGACTACATATTTCAATGCATTTGATGGGAAGATGGGATATTTATTGAGGGACAAAGAACCAAGAACTCTTAGGGCTGATTTTAGGATTGCTGTCAATATTGAGAAGAACATGAAAATATCAGGAAAGTTGGGTGGAAAGAGAGATCACACAAAGTTGTTTGGGGATAAGAAATACAAAAAAGAAAATGATAAGAATGTTGGATCTAGGAGGCAAGAAGAAGATAAATTGGATAAGGTTCTTAATGCATTGAAGGACTTGAAGGCACCTGAAAATAGGAACATCAATGCTCCTACCAATGAAAGGCCTTAGTTCAACAACAATTTCAATAAGCAGAATAGATTGCAGAACTACCCCTACAACACCCAATGGAAGGATGGAAAGCCTATTGTCCCTACTGCAAGAGGAAACAATGACAGAGGTGTCCCTGACCCTCTACATAAAGCTTCAATAAATGTCATGGAGGACATACCTTGGTGTGTTGCATGCCAATCCCCTCATTCTGCAGAACATTGTGTGGTTGCACAATCTATGGCTGCAAATCAAGATTGTGGCAATGAGGAGATAGATCAAGAAGAAGATCAAGATGATGTTGGATGGAACATGGCTTATTCATATCTAGGATATGAAGATGATTCTAATTTTGATGAAGAGGCAGATGTAAATGTGAAGAGACACAATCAGGCCCTTTTTCATCAAGAGGTTTTTTCTGATAGTGAAGACATTGATAGGGAGACATGTAACATGAACTCTTCTTCTAAGCCCGTAAATTTGAGAAGACCTTCTAGAGAAGAGATGGATAGGATTACTATAGAAATGATTGCCCAAGTGCAAACTAGAGGCATGGTGGCAAGGAATATAAATGAGAAAGCTGCAGGAATGTTTATAAATAGTACCAACTCTGGAGAAACTAATGAGAACAAATCAAAAGGTGATCACATGGTGAAATTCAAAAATGCAAAGGGTAAGAACTGTGAGCCTAAGGGAGTTGGAATTGAAAAAAATTCTAGTGAGATTGAAAGGCCAATTAACACAATGGCTAAGATTGAAAAAATGGGGGTGGCCAATACACCTAATGTGTCAGATAAGCAAAAGGATATTAAGGCAGTGCAGATTGAGATTCCTTCTTCTGCTCCTATTGATATGCTATCTGTATTGTCCCAAATTACAATTAAGGTTCCATTGTCAAAGTTGTTAAGGATCCCTGAACACAAAGACAAAGCTATTGCATGGGTAGGTAATGTTCATAAAACTGATGTTGCATGTAATGGATCTTAGGATAAAGCCTTGAAAGGTGTTTCTGCTCAAGGAATTATGTCTCAAATTCCTCCAATATATTTGGATAGTTTTTTCAATGCCAGCCTTGAAAATATTCATCCATTCTTTTTAAGTGTTCTTGTGAATGGAATGAAGTTGAGAAATTGTATGATTGATAGTGGTGCCTCTAATACTATCATGCCTTTCAAAATAATGGAGAAGTTGGGCCTTAAAGTTGATACAATGCAAGGTAGGTGTTGTGCAATGGATCAGAGGGAGGTACCAGTTATCGGGACTATCAATGCAATGCCATATAGGTTGGCAACATACGCATAGAAAGAGTTAACAATGAGTGTTTTGGTGGTGGATATCCCTCCTCATTATGGGATGATGGTATCTAGAAGGTGGAGTGATGCCGTGGGTGGAAGTTTACAGTGTGATCTTTCCTATGCCACTTTCAAGATTGATGATCAGTTTGTCAAGATTGAACGAGAGCCAAGAGTATGCCACATGATTGAGAGATATATTGATAATGAAACTACATGTTTTGTGGATACTGATATTAATGCTTTTAGGGAAAAGATCCCTATATTTGAGAATGAACCTATTTTGTCACCTATCTCTATTGAGGTAAGTGCTAATTTTGTGAAGGGTGATTTATGGGTAATGTACTTTGATGGTTGAAATTGCAAAGATGGTGCAGGAGCAAGTATTTTACTTATTTCTCCTGATGGGAGCACCTACAAGTTTTCTTTCACATTGAATTTCTTTTGTACCAACAATATAGAAAAATATGAGGCTTTGTTCTTAGGATTGAGGTTCGCACAAATGCATGGTATTAAGTGTTTAAGTGTTGTTGGTGATTTTGAGTTGGTGGTGTCCCAAGGCAGGTCAGTATATGCTTCCAAGATTAGGAGGTTGAAACAATATAGGAATGTAGTTTGGGATTTGGTTGAACACTTTGATGCCTTCAATATTGAGTAGAAGGATAGGAGTAATAATAAGATGGCTGACATGTTAGCCAATATTGCAATCAATCCCAATGATATTACATTTTTTGGTGTCTCTAAAGTTGAAATTCAGGCTAGGCCTAGTATGCCAGATAATATTGAGAATTGGCAAGTTTTTGATGATGATAATGATATCTTGAAGTTTATGAGTTGTGAGGATCAATATCATGGTCAGGAATTTGATTGTTCAGCCTTGGTTGAATCAGTAGAAGGAAGGAAGCTTGTCCTAGGCAATGAGATCATTCAACTTAAAACTAACAAGGTGCCCAAGGGGCTTGTTGTTTTGGAGACTGTCTTTGACAACCAGGATAGAGTTCAAAAGAATATCAAAAGAGAAGATCATGATGATCTAGAGGAGATAAATCTTGGAACACATGAGACACCTAAGAAAGTATACATTGGTAGAGATATATCTCAAAAGGTAAAGAGACCTTTGATTGAATTGTTGAGAAAATTCAGGCATGTTTTTGCATGGTCATATGATGACCTGAAGGTTTATAGAGAAGATTTATTTCAACATGTTATTCCATTAAAAGAAGATGCTAAACTTTTCCAGCAAAAATAAAGGCCTATTAATCCCACTTTGGCACCCAAGATGCAAGAAGATTTAATGAAGTTGAGAGATGCTAGCATTATCAAGCCTATAAGGCATTCTTCTTGGGTATCAAACCTTGTTCTTATGAGAAAAAAGAATGGTGACATCAGGCTTTGTGTGGATTTCAAGAATTTGAACATGAGCTCATTAAAGGATAATTATTGTCTGCCCAATATGGAAGCTATGTTGTAGAGAGTAACTGGATTAGAATTGATGTCTATGATGGATGGTTTCTCTAGCTAAAATTAGGTCATTGTTAAGGAATCAGAGCAATCCAAGACAACTTTCACAACACCTTGGGGGACATATGTTTATGTGAGAATGTCTTTTGGTCTCACAAATGCTGATGCTACTTTTCAGAGGGAAATGGATGTTCCCTTTTCAGATTTCATAAATGATTTCCTTGTTGTATATCAAGATGATCTAACTTCTTATTCCAAGAAGGAAGAGGACCATTGCACTCATTTAGAAAAAATATTTGTGAGGGCCTTGGAATTTGGCATTTCATTAAACCCAAGGAAATGTGTTTTTGGTGTCATAGAAGGTAAGTTGCTTGGCCACTTAGTTGGGAAGCAAGGAGTGAGAATTGACCCTGAGAGGGTAGCAGCCATTGATAAAATTTAGAGACCAAAGAATGTTAAAGGAATTGAGTCCTTCTTTGGTTAGGTCAATTTCTTAAGAAGATTTGTGACAAATTTTGCAGAGGTTACTAGACCTATTTCTAAGATGTTGAAGAGGGGATCTGTAATCAATTGGGAAGGTGAGCCTGATGAGGCTTTCAAAAATATCAAGCAGGCTATCAAAGATGCACTAGTGCTAAAGGCACCTGATTGTAATGTCCCAATCCATATCTTTTCCTTTGCATCTTTTCACACTATTGCTGAAGTTCTGTTACAAAAGAATAAGGATGGTTTTGAGTAGCCTATTGCATTTTTCAGTTAATCTTTTCAGGCTACAAAATTCTAATATGATATAAATGAAAAACAAGTTTATGCACTTGTGAAGGCAATCAAGGCTTTTAGGTGTTACTTGATAGGAGTAGTTGTGATTGCTTTCATGCCAAGTGCATCTGTGAAGGATATTTTCTCACAAAAGGAGGTGTTTGGAAGAAGATGTAGATGGATCAATAGGATCCAAGAATTCAATGTTGAGATCCAGATTACTAAGTTGGTTAGAGGACAAGGATTGGCAAAACTGATGGCCCAATCCAATCTTGATGCAAATTAGGTAAATTATTCTGAAATTGATTACACATGTGATATGGATGATTGTATTTGGTATCAAGATATTATTTATTACTTGAGAAATATGAGATGTCCAGTAGGAATGAATGATAATCATAAGAGAACATTGAAATTATAGGCCATCAAGTATGTAATTGTGAAATGTAAACTGTATAGAAAAAATTTGGATTGCATACTATTGAAATGTGTAGATGAAAATTAGGCTGAAGTATTTTTGAAAGAAATGCATGAGGGAGTTTGTGGTGGGAATTAAATGGGTAAAAAAATTTCTCATAAGATCTTAAGAGCAGGGTTTTGGTGGCCCACAATCTTCAAGGATGTAGAACAGTTGGTGAGGAGGTGTGATGCTTGTCAAAGGTTCTCTGGTAAACTTCAATTTTTAGGAAATGTGCCATTAAAACCAGTAGAAGTTCAAGCTCCTTTCCAACAATGGGGAATTGATTTCATAGGGGACATACCAAACAAGTCAAGTGGAGGACACTCATGGATCTCAGTTGCCACTGATTACTTTAAAAAGTGGGTAGAAGCTATACCTACAAGAAATGCTACTAGTAGGGTGGTAATTCATTTTTTGATGAATAATATTGTTACAAGGTTTGGGTGTCTTGAGAGAACAGTAAGTGATAATGCCATGTGCTTTAGGTCTACTGAATATAAGGACTTTTGCAAAGTTTTGGGAATTCAGATTTCTAATTCCTTGCCTTATCATCCATAAGGAAATGGTCAAGTAGAATCTACTAATAAGAGTTTGATTAAAATATTAAAGAGAATTATTGAAAAGAATAAGAGGGCATGGAATTCAAAGCTGCCATTAACTCTATGGGCTGATAGGGTAACTATGAAGAGGGCAATTGGTTGTGCACCATTTGACCTAGTATATGGAATTCATGCAAGAATGCCTCAGAATAACTTGTTGGAAATGTATAAATTTATTCAGCTATATGATGAAGACATAGATGATGAGATGTAGTTGAGAATTGAGGACCTCATTAGGTTGGATGAGACTAAAAGAGAATCAGTTACAAGGAATGCCAAATTGCAGTTGCAGGTTAAGAATTTATATGATAAGAAAACTGTTGACAGAAAGTTTGAGCCTAGTGATTTGGTGTTAGTTTGGAATGCCAGACTGGAGGATAAGGAGAAACATGATAAATTTGATCCCATCTGGTTAGGGCCATATCTGATTCATGAGAAATGGGGCCAAGATTCATACATCATCAAAGAGTTAAATGGTGATATTCTGGAGTTGCCAATTCATGGACAATTCTTGAAGAAATACTTCAATTGAGGTATTCTACTTTCCATGAACAGTAGTCAAGTTTGTATATTTTTTAAATTTCTATAAATAGGCTGCTTACCCCTACCCTATTTTGTCCCGGTCTGTCATTTTTTGGTCCTATTGCTTGCTCTACTCTGCTTGTTCCCTGTTGTCTGCATTTTCCAGTGGGATGGTCTACTTCAAACCAGTGATTCTAAGTCCTTGCTATGCCTATAGGAGGCATACATCCCCAGTTAGAGCTACTATTAGCATGTGCAAAAAATTTCATGGCTCTAGCTCTTTTCCCCTGGTATCTACAATGTTTTTCATGTCCCTGGCATAAACCCTAAGGCAAAAAATTTCAAAAATCTAGCCTTTGGATCTTTAAATTTTAGAATACCCTAGCCTTGTTCTAATATTGCATTACCTTTTCATAGGTCACTTAAAACCTTATAATCCAGATGTGCTAATTAAAATGACCAACTTTATGGTTCACGGTTAGGTTTCATGTGTTAGCGGGTCCCCCTTTTATATTTCCTAACTCACCAGTTGATTTTTCCTAAGTTCCCAGCGCCCTGTAGGTTTTAATTTTTCCTAAGTCCTGAGTTTTAATTTTTCCTATCTTTCGGTTTTGTATTTCCTGGGCTCAACCCTCTGACACCATCTCCATCTGATGGTGGGCGTATCTTCTCATGAGATGTGTCAGAGGCTTGCAAACTTAAGATGTCTGTTGATTCTCCTTTATGATAGAGCTTCTTAAACAGGTGGGTCCGGTGACATGTATAACAAAATGGCAGGCTTTGATTGGTCCATGAGTGAATGACTGAACATGATGTCAGTGGGACCTAAGTTCAAGCTTGCCAGTGGGCCCTGACATTGTCAGAAGATCAACGATGGGCGTAAGTTCTCATGGAATTTGTTAGTGCTATGAGATCTTACACCAGCCATCGATGTTACTTTACTCTTAGGTGGTAGTATTAAGGTGGGTCTGATTGCCAGGTGGTTTTTGTGTGCCACGGCGTGCTAAGTTGTTTCCTTTTCATTTGTCTGCATGGTGGTCAGTTGGATTGTGTAAGTAGGGCTTGCAGTGAAGGCTTTTCAATCTACGGTCGGTGCATGATCTTAAGGAATATTCATTCCCCTTGAGATCATGTGCCATCCATTGATTTTGTTCCCTGTCAGTGGGTTGTCAAAGGTGGGAGGAGATTCTTCAATTGATGGTTAGCGTGTAAGCGCATAAAATCTTGAAAGTCTTTTAGATCTTGTGCCAGCTGTTCGATCTTCCAAAAAGCTTAATGTTCTTAGTGGGGCTGTTTTCCAGGTGGTGCATAGTTGTTCAGATCTTATTGGTCGACGCGAGGAGTTAGCAAAGTGGGGCTGCTGTCAAAAAGCTTGTGATGAGGACAAAATCTATGGTTGGCATAAGTTGTCATGGAATTTGTCAGCGCCATGAGATCTTACACCTGCCATCCATTTTCAAAGGCTTAAAGCGGGTGGGTCCTATGTCAGTGTGACCGGGCATGAGCCGCAAATGAGATAGCGACAGGTGGCACAAGGTAGGCCTAGTTGGGGTATAAGGTTTAGCGAAGAGGATAAATTTTTTAGTAGTGTCGATAAAGTCAGAGTGGTTCACTCATTCACATGTTTCAAGGGTGGTTCTCTATTTTGTCTAGCGATTCATGAAAGGAAGGTCCCATGGTCACTAAAATTTTTAGCAGAGGTAGAATGTATCTCTCGAATTGGTGGAAGTCCTTTGTCACCAGTTCACCAAATTTGACTCGGCCATTTTTAAAAGATAAATCATAAAGCCCGCGAGATGAAAGGATCAGATGGTCACAACTTAAAGTTGATGGAGATTTAAATATAGGCCATCGTTTCTCTACAGGTGCCAAGATTTAGCCATTTGATTTCAACTTCAAACTTTTGAAGGGTTTCCTGCGACGAGAAGGACTATTTTTCAATGCAGAAGTGATTGGTTTGGTGAGAAATGATCTGTTTGCCGATTGCAGTGTGGTCCAGGGTGTTGTGTGATTGTCCACAGGGTTAGTACTGTGTGGTTTTTAGCTCAAGGCATGTTGCAAGGTTGACCTTTTTGAGCATTGTTTATGATTCTTAGTACCTTCATAGAGAAATTTTCATGATTGAGGATCATCCCAAGATTTCCTCTCTCCTAGTTGCCTATGTTTCCCACCCCTGCAATAGCTTTTTGACCATTTCCATTTGGTTGGGTGGTTGAAACTCTAACCCTAAGTCATCCGTAGCTTGTTGCAGAATTCCAAGATGACTAGGGGAGTATAAGTTGCAAAAATTTTGATTTTGCAGGGGTTCCAAAATATTTTCTTTTGGTCCCTAGCTGTTGACAGTATTATATTAATAGAGGAGTTGGGTATCTTGGGTCTTTATCCTATCCTTGTGTTGTTCTAATTGTGTATTGATCTTGAATATGTTAATGAGAATACTATTGAGTTCTAATCTTGCATTTGTGTATGTCTTCTTGTCTTGGTTATGAGCTCATATATGTTAATATCACAAAGTGTGTTAGTATATGGTAAACAAAGAGTATTGTGAAGTCATATCTGAGTTCCTAACAAAGTTAGGATTAAAGCCTTTTGGGTGGGTTCAGTGAGTTTGCAACCAAGTATGAATTTGATGTCCTTGTGTTTGAGGGAGAGGGGTAATAGGAAAAGCACTTATCCTAGATTCCATTGTGTTTGAGTTAGGATCTTTAGATGAGGTATGTAGTTGGGTGACTCTTTTCCCTAGGTTAACGCACTAGTCCATCCTCTAGAAGCATTTCATTTTCATCAACCACACACAAACATTCAAATGATAAAATCTTTAACAAATTAATATGGGGTATAGTTGTATATTGTTTTGAGACTCCTTTGGAGAAGTGAGTGAAGGGTACACCCACCTAAGCAATAAGGCTCAAAGTGTATGAGGATCTCTTTTGATCCTTGTTAATTGGCCCTCTTTCTTGTAGACTTTGGAGTGGTGATAGAGTCAAAGTGTTATTTAAGTTATCCATCAAAGTATAAATCTACAAGTGAAGATCAAAGGGGAAAACCAACAACCTACACCTTTGATACCTCCTTTAACTATGGCCTTCAGTTCTGTTAATCAACTTCCTTCTACTGAACCTATCAAGGATCTTGTGATTGTTTCTCCGATGGTTAATAATCCTATTGATCTTCCTAAAGAAACTGTGAAGGATCCTATGATTGTTCCTCCTAGTTCTCAACCTATTTCAAATAAATCAAAATGAAATCGATCTGCTAATGAACATCATAAAAAGCATCGTGCTCATGCTAAAGATAAAATATCTTTGGATAAACCTATGCATAATGTGTTAGAAGGTGTTGTTACTAATAATTATGTTTAGATGCATGCTTATGATGATTCTATTCATATCTTAGATCCTATTTTGATTAATTTGTATGAGGAAGATACTCTTGATGATACTGATGATGTTAATGATGAATATGAAACTATTGACATTGACATTGATTTACCTAATATGCTTTCATCACAATTAACTCTTACACCTAGTGTCAAACATAGTAATTCTCAAGAGGATTCTTGTTTGGAACTATCTATCAGTCCTACTATGTGGGATATAGTCCCTCTTGCGAGTTACCCACCTTCCCTAAATGATATACAATAAGATGGGGAAAGTAGGTGGCACGCTTGATCGGCTTGTCCTTCATGGTAGCTTTGTTGTGTGTTTTCCTGCTGTACTATGTTTCTCCCATAATGTGTTTGCTAAATGTTGTTAGATTCTTTTATATGATCCTTGTTACTTAGTTGGTGCAAGGTGATGAAGGAACCAAAAACTATTGTTGAAATCTTCTATATGTATCTCTATTCTCCTATGCATTGTTCAATGTTATGTTGTAAATGTGCTATTGTTCATAAATGTTTCCTTGTGTAATCTACTTGGATTCGAGATATGGTAGCACTAATTATTTTTCATCTCCATGTCATGGTCCAAAAAGATTCTGCTTTGTATATCTTATGTGATCTTTCCTCCTTTGTGATTGTAGTTCTACTTTCTTTGGGGAATGATGTCAATTCATTTGTAATAATATCATATATATATTATCTTATGATCATACTGACCCCATAGTAGGTAGATCCCTTCTATGTTTTCTATATGTTTCTATGATATTTCCCTTGATTTGTCTTCATTTGGGGGCATCTCGATGTGGAAATGTAATTAGTGGAGTTGTTTATGTTTCCATTAAAGACATTGCTCTTGTTAAAGTATCAGCAATGACTTTAACATGGGGGCATATGCTCTATTCACCTGTTACACACACACACTTTTCAATATGCATATATTTTTCAAGATACTTTTTTTTCCTTTTTGGATTAGTAACTAATCCTTAAAGAACAGATTTATATTTTAGGATCTCTTGATCCCTCCAGTTTCAAATACACATATATTGTGATCCCTTAAGGTCAGAAGTGTCCTTAAGATTAGATCTCTTTTGTTTTTATTTTTGGTTTTATTCTTATGGAATAGAATATTCCTAAGGATAAATCCTTGACGGGTTCACTAGTGAGTAGCCACATTTACTAGGTGGCTCAATTCCATCTTTCCAGTTGCACCATTTTCTTGTGTGGTTCACAATGGGACATAAGTTCGCATTGGGCGAGGTAATCACATCTTCTTTCTCTCTCTAAGAGATGTTTCTCTTATTGTGATCTAGGAGTCGACGAAGACTTGAGTCCCTAGGGGCTTAAGGTTTCACTTTGTCCCTTGGATTATAATAATATTATCTCTTCATTTTGATCTCCTTTACCAATATTTTGCATCGAGTCCATACTCTTGCTAAAATGGGGGCTTAATGTATCATCTCCAAATGGAAGCACTTCCATGATAAGAGCATTTATCCCTTTGGGTAACTAGTTTGGGGTAATGTCAAGCACCTTGATTAGGTCTTTGCATGTATTTGGGCTTTCTCCCCACTTTCCACTTCTTCCCTGCACTTGATTTCTTCATTCTAGGTGAAATTAGGGTTAGGATCTTAAGGATTCTACTAATTTTCCCTCTTTCATGTCTCTATTTTCTAGGTAGGATGTAGAAATAGATCCTCCTGGCCTTCATCATAGTAATCATAGGATTTTATGTCTATCCTTGACATTTTGTCCTATTCTGGCATCAGTTCTAGGTTTTTGGGCATCCCCGGGACATCTTCACTTGGTTCTGAGTCAATCTGGGACTAGAGTCAGGGTCGAGGTCAAACCTAACTAGGTCAGGGTCAAGCTTGAACCTAACTAGGTCAGGATCAAACTCAAACTTGACTAGGTTAGGTCCAACCTCAATTTCTCCCCCTTCCTTCAAATCTCCAATTTCCATGATTTTTGAGCATCGGGCTTTCGGGAGATTTATTTGCCCGCCTCCAGGTCGGCCATTTCAGGTTTTGGGATGGTAAATCTTTTAATTGCATGTAATCTAGGTATATTTTCTAAAGGTTAGGACCTAATTGAGATTTAACTCTCCAAGGTGGCCCCTCTAGAGGAGTGTGCCCTAGTTCACTATAAAAGGAGGCCTTCCTCTCTCATTTTCATATCCATCTCAAGTGCTCAAATGCAAGAAAGTCTTCAAGCATTCAAGTGTTCAAGTATCCATCCATCAAGGAGATCCATTGTTATCCATTGAAGGATTCAATCTCTTTGGAGCCCCCTTGAAGATCCATTGTTCTCCATTCATGCAAGCTTTCTCATATGCAAGGATCAAATCAAGATTGGTGTTGAAGATCAAATACCATTGATTGGAGACATCCTACATTCATTCCTACTTGTGGATTTGAGGATTTGAATCCTCTACAAGGACTTCAACATAAGCAAGTTGGTTTGTTTCAATTAATTTTTTTATGCACAATACATTTCAATTCAATTTCAAGGTTAATTCCTAAATTGGGGTTTGACCAAGGCAAACCCCACATACAAAAAAAATCCCCATTTTCTTGTATGTACAAGTGCAAAATTCCAGATCTGAGAGTAAATTTTGATACCCTTTTCAGAAAACTTTTGAGATCTACAAATATAATTTGAATCGGACTTCAAATAAAGAATGTAGTATTTGACTTTTTATGAGGGTCAAACCCAAGCTGAACCATCTTCGAGAAAGATTTCTGGGTTTTCTCTGTCTCGGCATTTGCAGTCTAGGACAAATTTTAGATTTTTCTGAAAGTGTACACATACATCAGAATTCAACATTTTCCAAATCTTCCCCAATTTGAGGTTAGTATTTGTATTTCAATTATTTCAAATTTCCAAACATAATATATATATCCTCCTGCATAGGGAAATATTGGATTTACTCTCTCTCTCTCTCTCTCTTCCATATTCTTCACAAATGGATTCAATTGTGTATTAACCTTTTCTTTGATGAAATTGGATCTCTTCTTTGGGGAATTTGGGTTTGTGAATAGATCTCATATTTCCCCCTATACATTTGAATAGGGTTGAATCCATTTTACCTCTATTCAGTTATATGTGGATTTCTATGTGTAGGTGAAGATACCCTTGAAGATTGCTGTGGTGGATGAAAATGAAAGAAAAAAGAAATCCTCATACCTTTCTATGGTTTCTAATGAGGAATATGTCATTGAAGAGAGAGAGAGAGAGTAAATAAAATATATCACATCGTACACATAATAGTAATATAATAATTTAGTTTCTTATATATTATTAGCTATGGTATGAATGTCCTCTACTCATGGAGCTTGGAAGAAATCAAAATAAAATTTAATTTGTTGGATTTTATTAGTTTCTAAGGTGCCTCTATGGTTAAATGGTGTTGAACTAGAAGGCAACAATAAATTAATTTTCTTTCTATGAATGTTATTCGAATCTTTCACTCCATCAACAATATTCATACAAGTTCTTAGTGTCTATTCTATTGTAACGAGATTAGGTTTCTCTCCCTATTGACCTAATAAAAAAAATCTTCATACTAGAAATGAATCGGATGTAAAATTCATATATTGTGCATTAAAATGTGCATTTTAAATTTACATCATATTTGGGTAGCAATTTGATAAATTTAAATTTCTATTTGTGAATTTGTGAATTTTTTTTTTCTAAATAAAGGATGAAACTTACATAAATTTAAACTATTAGGAATCTATGTTAAATTCATGAATGTTTTTTTTTTATAAGATGAATGGAAATTGTCAAATTTTCTCATCCATTTTCTCTTTATTTCCATGCTAAAACTTACCATTTTCAAATTGTAAAAATTTGTAAGGCACTATCTTTATAAAGTGCAAAATTGGGGAGGTTTTTTATTTAGAATCAAGGAGCTCGTATTGTGTAACACCCCATATGACTAATCTAAATAAATGACAAACCAAAAGTAAACCAAATAAATTAACCAAAAAAGCACAACATTTTTTTTATTTACAAGATACAAATTAGTACCGAATTACAACTCAACTGACTTAATCAGTTATCTAATATCCAAGGGTAATTGAATACATGAGAGTATAACAATATACTCAATATTGATTACATATTTCTAAGAGTTCCAGATTATTTCTAATTTCCCTTAACTATCCTAAGCACTGCTCTGATAACAAGTAACCAGGTAATAATCTGTTTCCCGTATATCTTTACAGCAGCTAACCATTCCCCCAAAAACATTGTTTTCCTCATCTAGAATCCTAAAAACACCAAATAGAAAACAACCACAAACAAACAGGGCTTAGTCAAAAAGACTAAGATGATGGAATACCTCCAAAGCATCTACATCATACTAGTTAGAACCTTAACAAAATAAACTGAACCATACATATAAAAACAAACATATTTCATTATTGACAGGAAGCATTTCATTTCTATTCAATAGATATTAACAAGAACTTCATTTCTTTTTCAATAGAAATAAACTCACAAAAAAATGACAAGGTGATGATCCACTAGCTTTGGGTATCTACATAAGAATCAACGATTAGTAACCATATAGGAAACTCGAAGAATTCATTATGCCAACCTTATTCTTTACAAGCAATAAGGTAAATCCATTCCCTTACTTCACCAACATGTGGAAGTAATCAGGGCAACATATTTTATCTTTTTAAATGAAACCCATAGCCCATGAATTATTAAATTATCACTTAGTAAAATAATTGATAGATATTCTTTCACCTTAAGGCTCTAGACAAAAGAGAGTTTCCCATACTAAGGATCACACTTGCATTATCTCAAAATAGTTCATACTACCAATAATAGTTAAACCATAATAAAACCTGAATTATCAAATTCAACTATTAATGTTTACTAATAACTGAAATCTTGAATACTGAATCAACAATTTTTTAAAACATCCACATACACCAATGAAACCTCTTTTCAAAATAACCATAGTAAAGCATCTTCTTTTCATCAACTGAAAGAATAACTTAAACAAGAATTTCCAATACTATCCTTAGTAACTCAAACAATAATAATACTCAATTCCTAACATCCAATTGCAGTATTATATCTAGTGATTGAAATATCCAATTTTATTATCTACTGACCATTATAGCTAACACTTAAAAATTAATTCCATTAATCTGACACATTCTAACTAACAGATTTATTTGTAAAACCATGGAAGGTAAAAATCAAATTCATATACTAATTTTTAATGCAGAATTACACATTATCATCACAGTGATCATCCATATAATTATGCACTTGTTTCAATTTTGTCATCTCAGTTACAAAGTCACATATGTGCATACTTATAGGCGTACACACATATATATACATATGTATATACACTCATGGTATGTGTATACACACACACACACACACACACACACACACACATATATATATAGATACATATATACATATATACATATATATGTATAGATGTATATATGTATATATGTATATATATATATATATGTGTGTGTGTGTGTGTGTGTGTGTGTGTGTGTGTGTGTCTATATATATATATATATATATATATATATATATATATATATATATATATATATATATATATATATATATATATATATATATATATATATATATATATATAAGTATGTATATATATATATGTACCCTTGTAATTATACAGAGTTCAGAACACTATATCAACATAATTATAATTCTATCAAAATACTACAAAAATAAGATAACTCATTTGAAACATGTATTGTCATTTGTTGTTACCACACCAAATATTTTGCAGACAAAAAATCTACTGCTACAGTAGCTATCGATTGGTCTACAGACCACAACTAAACCAAGTCTTCGAAAGAAACAAAGTGACCACAGTGACTTCCACCACATCCTTCTATAATAACTCAGAGTACCAGAACACTGAGAAATGACAAACTATATTCCCATATCCTGCTACAGCACATTCATCAAACAGAACACGGTTCCTAATAAAATTCACAACAGACCCAATCTATCCTCTAGACAAGCAACTCCAGAATTTTATGACCGGAACTTAATCCACCTCTTTCTAGAGCATATAACTACCGATGGCCATATGAACAACTAACACTAAAGACCAATACGATGGCTATACTCAACACAAACTTCGTGGTAACCGAAACTCAACTCTCAAAACCAATTCAATAGCCTCCTAAACAGAGAAAAACACCTTGCAAACCTCAAACAATGACATAATAGAATTTCCCATAATAAGGCTTGGCAAAGACAGGTAAATCAACTACAATACACAATAGTGAGCATCTAACTGAATAGTAACTGTCATTACTCAACAGGAACAGTTATAAAATTAGAAATATGAAGTCGGGTACAAGTTACAAAATTGCATAATGTTCCAAGGTTGATAAGAACCTTTCCACTATGGTTACACACTAATCCAAACCAAGGAATCCACAGAACCTGATAACCATACAAAACAGAGAACACAATATAGCTTGGAAGTCTCGACACCCAAATGCCTATCGATAAGTTCAAATTCCAACACTATAACTATCACTCCCCCGAAACACAAATTATCATTCTAGAAGCTCGGTAGAATTGGTAGCAGGGAGGTGAAACCTTCACAGTCCTAACTCCCAAAATGTTACTCCCTAAAACACACATTATAGTTCCCTTGTCCAGAATCACAATAACATACTTGAAACAGTGAAATACATATTGCTCCCAAAGCTCAGGAAACCCTACATCCTCATTATCCTATAATAATAGTATCACTGAATTTGACAAACCCTAATTCAACATATCTAATTTACTGAACAAAAATCACACACAACCAAATTTCCAAAATTCTAACAGTGAACATAAACACTATAATGTTCAAAACCAAACATTTCAAAAGATATTTCCATAGTAACACATGAAACCTTCCTAACACAATGCATAATATGAATAGAAACTATATTCCATGAACTTCAATAAACAAGATTCATTAAGAAGACAAGAGATTGAGTTAGAGAATGCCTCTGCCTGAAACACAGAGTGAGGGTGTTCAAACTCGCACAAAGAAATCCACAATCCACGCTCCCGAACTGGTGAGCTATTCCAGAAACAATCTTTGCACAGCAATGGAACAGAGCACACCGTGACAGAGCTCGGTTCACAAACAAAAAAACCGAATAGTGTTTCCCAATAATAAGCTCGAAGAATAGAAATAGAACCGTGATATACATAATGAAAAATCCCATTAATAATGTACAGATATGCAACCATTTTCCCTCCAAGCTGAACAAAATAACCCCATTTTTCGCAACCATTCTAGGTATCAAACACATTTCCTCATAAAAGAAAAAACCTTGCCAATGCAAATGGCCGACAACAAACTGAAGTAATTCAATTCTAGTATGTGTGCCATAGCTGCATTAACTTCAAACTTATCTTTTACTGCCACATCCATTCAAAACTATGATAGTTGTCATTGGATTACAAGTACTAACCAAGAACTCCCAAAACACATGCACAAAATTTAAATCACACAATGACATAACATTCAAAATCCCAATGCACATTCAAATCATTGCAAACAAATGTTTTAAACAAAGTGAGATTAGTATGTTAAACCATAATAGGTCATGTGATACGAAAACCTTAGGAAGTATTTCAAAGCCAAAGCCTAGGTTAGAGAAATTACTAACCCCTAAGCCTATCTTCCTTAATACATAAAATGTTAGGATAATACTAAAACCCCTTCTAACTTAACACATAACTTAACCAGTAACTCATTAATTCTACTAACTTATTTTCTTTTAAATTTCAATTCCATTTAAACAATTAACATCAACATAATAAAATTATTTTAACAACTAACATTAACTATATAATTAACAATATTTTCCTTAACAAATACAGACTAACTTAACATAAAAAATTCCATTAACGAAAACTTAATTGCTGCATAGGAATTCTTTTTCCTATTTAAGAAATGAGTTTGTTTAAACTTATAAACAATCATCTCCTATAATAACACAAATTCCCAAAGTACCTAAAAGTAACAGAGAAACCGATAGCTCAGAAAAGTCTAAATCTGCTACTATTTTTAATAAATCAAATAAATCCAACACCATAAGCTAAAAGATTAACAACTACCTGCCAAGTTCAATTTCCATATATTTTTAGAGATGTATAGATCGAAAATTTAAACAAAGCCATAACCCAAATCACAACCAAAAGAGTCTGGACATAAATAAATCTGAACCAAGACATGAATTCACACTAGAAGAACTACATGAAGCTGCAGAATCAAAAACCAAGCCAGAAGCAGATAGGGGCATGACACCCTCCCCCACCAAACTAGGCTTACTCCTGGAAGCCTGCAAACAAGTGAGGATGTGCTGCTTTCATTGCCGCTACATCTTCCCATGTAACTAATTTTTCATGAATGAGATCCCATAATACTTTTACCTGCTCGAGCTTGCAACCTCTGAGGTTTAGTTCTCTTTGCTAGATAATCTGCACTGGTTCCAGCATCAATTGACCATCTACCACCTATAAGTCATTCCAATTCAAAACATGAGCAATGTTAGGAATATACTTCCTCAACACAGATACATGGAATACATCATGGATTCGTGAAAGACTGGGAGGCAAGGCAAGTCTGTAAGCAACTGGACCAACACATTCCAAGATCTCAAACTATCCCACAAACCGTGAAGATAGTTTAGATCCCTTACCATACCTAATAGGACTCTTTCGAGGCCTAACCCAAAGAAATACCTTGTCCCCAACCTCAAACTGTCGCTCAATCCTATGCAGATCAACATATTTCTTCTACCTGTCCTGTGCTATAGAAAGATGCTCTCTGACATGTTTCACCTGTTTCTCCAAGTCTTGAAGCATCTCAGGACCTAGAATAATTTTGTTCTCAAGATTATCCCAGCTCAAGGGTGTTCTTCATGGTCTCTCGTACAGAGCCTGAAAAGGAGCCATACCAATTGAGCTATGATATCCATTATTGTATGCAAACTCTACAAGGTGAAGATACTCTTCCCACTTACTATGTCTGTCCATAAAATACATCCTAAGCATGTCTTCCAATATTTGGTTGACACGCTCAGTCTGTCCGTCAGTCTTGGGATGATATGCTGAACTAAAATTCAGCTGAGTACCCAATTCTCACTACATAGATCTCCAAAGTGAAGATGCAAAGACTGGATCCCTATCAGATATGACCTTCTTAGGAATACCATGCAACCAGACAACTTTCTCCATGTATATCTGTGCTATATATGCAGCATTGTAAGAAGACCTTACTGGAATGAAATGGGAAACTTTAGTTAACCGATCAACTACAACCATGATTGCATCGTGACGCCTGACTATAAGTGGTAACCCCACTATGAAGTCAATGGATATAGTATCCCATTTCCATTCTAGTACACTATGAGACTAAAATAAACCCATTGGATGTTGATGCTCTGCCTTCACTCTCTGACATTCCAAACATCTAGCCACAAAGTCTGCAATATCCCTCTTCATGCCTGGCTAGTAATAGTACTGTCTGAGATCGGCATGCATCTTCTTCACACCAGGGTGTGCTAAATATGGTGCCTTATGTGCTTCAATCATAACTAGATCCCGAAGATCCCCAATCTCTGGCACATAAACACTACCTCGGTACCTCATGAGTCCATCAAAACTGATAGAGTAGCCCTCAAAATGACCCTCTAACAAACTACCATAGTCAATCATTGTTTTGACATCCAAGAACCAAGGATCTGAAGACAAGTTCTGAAGTATTCTATCCTTAAGATCCACTGTGAGGGTTAGTGAAGAAAGTTCATGATGTCTTCTGCTAAGTGCATTAGCCACTTTGTTTTCCTTACCCTACACATATCTCACTATGAAATCATATTCACACAAAAACTCCATCCATCTGCACTGACGAGCATTAAGATTGGGTTGTGTGAATAAATAATGAAGACTTCTATGATCTGTATGCAACTCAAAATGTTGACCCAGTAAGAAATGTCTCCATTTGGTCAATGCATGCATTACAGTTACAAGCTCCAAATCATGCGTAGAATAGTTGACTTTGTGATCCTTCAATTTCCTAGATTCATAAGCAATGACTCTACCATCCTGCATCAACACTACTCCTATTCCATCCAACGAGGCATCCATGCAAACAACAAATGCCTTGGATGGATTAGGTACTACTAGCACTGGTGCACTAGTTAAGAATTCATTGAGATGTTGAAATGCTGCTTCGCACTCCTCTAACCAAAAGAATTGCTTTCCTTTTCTCTGAAGAGATGTGATGGGATGAGCTATTCAAGAGAAATTAGTTACAAATCTTCTATAGTAGCTAGCTAATCCCATAAAGCTTCGCACTTCTGAGACATTGGTAGGTACTGGCCACTCAACAATTGCCCTAATCTTGGCTAGATCCATAGCTATACCCTCTCCTATGATGATATGGCCAAGATAGAAAATCTTAGTTTTGAAAAACTCACACTTCTTGAGATTGGCAAAAATCTGGTTCTTATGGAGACATTCAAAAACTAGTCTCAAATGGTACTCATGCTCTTCAAAGGAATCTGAATACACAAGGATGTCATCTAGAAACACCATGACAAACTTGTCAAGGAAAGTTCTGAATAGACCATGCATTAGGCTCATGAAAAATGATGGTGCATTTGTTAGTCCAAAAGGTACTACTATGAATTCATAATGCCTGTATCTAGTATGAAAAGTTGTCTTGTGAATATCAGCTTCTTGAATCCTTAGTTGATGGTATCCAAATTTGAGATCAATTTTGGAAAACACCTTAGCACCCTTCACTTGATCAAACAAGTCATCAATGCGTGGCATAGGATATCTATTCCTGATGGTCACTTTATTCAGCTGCCTGAAGTCTATGCACAGCCTTAAAGAACCATCCTTCTTTTTGATGAAGATCACAGGTGCTCCCCAAGGTGAGACACTAGGTCTTATGAGCCCTTTTTCCAGCAATTCCTCAAGTTGAACCTTCAGTTCCACTAATTCTTGAGTGGTCATATGGTAAAGAGTCTTAGAAATAGGCTTAGTACCGAGCAAAAGATCAATCCTGAAATCAATTTCTTTTTTAGGAGGAATTCCCAAAATCTCTGTAACAAAGACATCTGAAAATTCCTTCAAAAATGGATGATCTAAGTTGGTACTAGAAGAGACTGGTTCATCAAAATCATTGATAGAAATAGAAAATAGTTTGCATCCCATACGCAAGCACCTCTTGAGTTGTTTGGCAGAAATGGTTCTAATAGAAATTGGTCTCTTAATACCTGAACTTGGTTGTTCCAAAATCATCAATACATCTGATGATCTTTTCTCTGCAATCCATGATAGCTGAATGTTGATCCAGCCAATCCATTCCTAAAATAACATCATACGAACCCAAAGGAATAACTCTAAGGCTAACTAAAGTAGTAAAAGCCTTAAGTCATATCTTACAATCTACAACCACTAACCCTATTTCCACCTTAGATCCTGATGCCAACTCAGCTTTATTCACCGGAATACCACATTGTTTAACCAAATTTGAAGAAATAAATGAGGTGGTGGCCCCAGAATTGAACAAAATGGAAATTTTCTTACCTTGGCAATTACCTTTTCTTTCGATTACGGTATTCTGATGATCAACTTGCCTTTGATCTACAGTAGTGAATATTCAGTGGTTCCTTCCAGAATCACCTACAGTGGCCTCAAAACCTATTGCTTTAGATCTACCTTGGTTGTTCCCACGAAGGGGACAATTCCACTAAAAATGACCCAACTGTCCACAGTGGTAACATTCCACCCCTCTCTTGATACTCTTATGCTACATCAAGTTTGTTGGAGGAGATACATTGCTCTGCTACCCATTTTGAGAAGATAAAAAGGATTTGGGCTGCTCAGGTACTTTTAAACTCTTGTTAGAGTTAGAGAACTTTTCAAACTTCCTTTTCATGAACTTGCCACTAGAACCACCTGATGCTGCCCTTGAATTGCCTTGAGAAAATTTTTGATTTTTGCTACTACTCTGAACAAGAGAATTGACTGTACTCTTGATTGTGCTTCCACTGAAACCTAACTTCATCTCAGTCAATTTAGCTTGATTCGAGGCTTCTTGCATGGTTTTAGGCTTGAAAGTACGCACTTCTTCTCCAATTTTGGGATTTAATCCCCTAATAAAATATTGTACTAATGGCTTTTCATGTCTAGCCCAACCGGAGTACTTCTTCAACTCAAAGAATCTCCTCTCATACATATCCACTGAAGCATTACCTTGAGAGATATTGAAAAATTCCTCAGATTTGGCCTATTGCCAGTATTCTAACATGAACCTCTCACGGAACCTTTCAATAAATAGTTCCCAAGTGACTTGAGAGATATTGACTCCAAGATGCTCAAGTTCCATGTTCCACCATATGGAAGCAAAGGATCTGAGTTGCATGACAGTCCAGCAAACTCTAACATTACTCTAATAATTATGGAGTATGAAACATCTTTTAATGTTTAGCAACCATGCTTCAGCAGTGGTACCTTCCTCGGTTCCATAAAAAATAGGTCCTTTGAACTTAGAAAGCTCCTTCAACTGAGCCCTTGCAATAGGATTCTCCGCTATAGCCGAGTTTTCATTAGGAACTTGAACAACATTAGCATTTTCTCCCCCACCGGGAACATTGTTCCTTGCTTCAATATCATCAAGTCTATCAAGTATCTGTTGGAGAACTTTAGCCTGAGGTTCTCCTTGATCACCTTGATCAGCTCCAAGCCCTCCTTGGTGATCTTGCCCTCTTCCACGGCCACGTACTGGACATCTGCCCCTACCTCTACCAAAACTAGCATCAACTAGGTCACCATACCCACGGGCACCTCTTGTGACAGGAGGCATGCTCAAGACCTTAAATAATAAAAGAGAAATAAAATCATTAACGAAAGCAAAGAGATATAACCCCTTTTCTAAACCCTGAGCCCCTAGTGTTCAAACCAGGGCTCTGATACCAATGTAACACCAAATATGACTAATCTAAATAAATGAAAAACCAAAAGTAAACTAAATAAATTAACTAGAAAAGAACAACATTTTTTTTATTTACAAGATACAAATTAGCACCGAATTACAACTCAACTGACTTAATCAGTTATCTAATATCCAAGGGTAATTGAATACATGAGAGTATAACAATATACTCAATATTTATTACATATTTCTAAGAGTTCTAGATTGTTTCTAATTGCCCTTAACTATCCTAAGCACTGCTCTGATAACAAGTAACTAGGTAATAATCTGTTTCCTGTATATCTTTACAGAAGCTAACCATTCCCCCAAAAACATTGTTTTCCTCATCTAGAATCCTGAAAACACCAAATAGAAAACAACCACAAACAAACAGGGCTTAGTCAAAAAGACTAAGATGATGGAATACCTCCAAAGCATCTGCATCATACTGGTTAGAACCTTAACAAAATAAAATGAACCATACATATAAAAATAGAAATATTTCATTATTGACAGGAAGCATTTCATTTCTATTCAAGAGAAATAAAGAAGAACTTCATTTATTTTTCAATAGAAATAAACTCGCAAAGAAAATGACAAGGTGATGATCCACTAGCTTTGGGTATCTACATAAGAATCAATGATCAATAACCATATAAGAAACTCGAAGAATTCATTATGCCATCCTTATTCTTTACAAGCAATAAGGTAAATCCATTCCCTTACTTCACCAACATGTGCAAGTAATCAGGGAAACATATTTTATCTTTTTAAATGAAACCCATAGCCCATGAATTATTAAATTATCACTTAGTAAAATAACTGACATATATTCTTTCACCTTAAGGCTCCAGACAAAAGTCAGTTTCCCATACTAAGGATCACAATTGCATTATCTCAAAACGGTTCATACTACCAATAATAGTTAAACCATAATAAAACCTGAATTATCAAATTCAACTATTAATGTTTACTAATAACTAAAATCTTGAATACTGAATCAACAATTTAAAACATCCACATACACCCATGAAACATCTTTTCAAAATAACCATAGTAAAGCATCTTCTTTTCATCAACTGAAAGAATAACTTAAACAAGAATTTCCAATCCTATCCTTAGTAACTCAAACAATAATAATACCCAATTCCTAACATCCAATTGCAGTATTATATCTAATGATTGAAATATCCAAATTAATTATCTACTGACCATTAGAGCTAACACTTAAAAAT
Source organism: Chamaecyparis obtusa (assembly GCA_027943335.1). NCBI lineage: Eukaryota > Viridiplantae > Streptophyta > Pinopsida > Cupressales > Cupressaceae > Chamaecyparis > Chamaecyparis obtusa. Next base: position 110,143 of record BSBK01010165.1, on the reverse strand, counting down.
TAATTCCACTAATCTGACACATTCTAACTAACAGATTTATTTGTAAAACCATGGAAGGTAAAAATCAAATTCATATACTAATGTTTAATGCAGAATTACACATTATCATCATAGTGATCATCCATATAATTATGCACTTGTTTCAATTATGTCATCTCAGTTACAAAGTCACATATGTACATACTTATAGGCGTACACACATATATATACATATGTATATACACTCACGGTATGTGTGTGTGTGTATATATATATATATATATACACATATATATCTCTACATATATATATATGTGTGTGTGTGTGTGTGTGTGTGTGTGTATGTAGAGAGATATATATATATATATGTAGATATATATATATATATATATATATATATATATATATATATATATATATATATATATATATATATATATATATATATATATATATATGTATGTATGTATATATATATATATATATATATATGTATATATATATATATATGTAGAGATATATATATAGATATATATGTAGAGATATATATATATATATATCTCTCTCTCTCTATATATATATATATATATATCTCTCTCTCTCTATATATATATATATATATATATATATATATGATGCAGGAGCATCCTAGGTGTAAGAGCAATCTTGCATCACCCAAAAAATATTTCTATTTTTGTATTCAATAAGGACTATCTTGTGCAGAGCTACTATTTATGGAAAGTTACTACTTTTGGTAATTTTTGTATGTGCTCAGAATGATCTGATTTCTTTCTTGGAGGTTCATTTTGGTCATATAAGTCTGCCAGTAAAGTGTCATTGCTAGATCAAGTGTATATTGGAAGATATTGAAGATTTTCAGTATTGGCAGCAGGGTACAGAAACTTTGAACTCAGTTTTGAAGGCTTTAGAGGCCTCGGATGAGGTCAAAAATTTGGGTGATGGGCGCTTGCATGGGTCATGCCTGTAGAGCACTTCGTGGTGTTTTTGAAATGGGGTTATAATAGCCGATCGGGTCAACTGGTGATGACTTATGGTCTTTGGAAGTTGGGCCACCTAAAATGGCAGAAAATAATTTTCTTCAAAATTTATGTTTGGGTTTCAAAGGTTATCTTGAGCCACCTATGATGTAATAAAATGTAAAATAAAATAATTCTAAGTTTGGTCAGCCTTATTGGCTAAAATTCTGAAACCTTCCCAGGTGGTGGAAATTTGCCTATATAAGGAAGGCTGTATTATTGTCTTAAGCAGTTCAGAATAGTTCTGGGTAGTAGATCTGGGTATTGATTCGAGGCTTTGTCCTATAGAAAATTGGCTTCTCATTATCTCCACAAATGTGGGTTCTTGAGTGTGTAAACAGATCACCGACTGTGAGGCAGTTTGCACCAGGACCGTGGCTAGGGTTTCAACACGCATCGCAAAAATGCCTCCACGAAGGGAACATGGCGGAAGAGCTAGTGTTGTAACACCTGAGGTTAGAGAGCTGCAGAGACAAGTGCAAGCATTGCAAGAAGAGATTCGTAGAGGAATGAATCTTAATGTCAGAGATGAAAGCGAGGATGAAGCCGAAGAAGAATATCAAGAAGGAGAAGCTGAAATTGTGAACCAGGAGGAAGAAAGACTTTTTCGGGTGATTTCTAAGATTGGGAAAAGACCTAAGATTGAGGTTCCTACATTTTCTAGAAATCTTAACCCAGAGGAATTGATCGACTGGATCAATGAATGTGAGGAATATTTTGAGTATGAAGATGTTGAGGATCCTGATAGGGTCAAATTTGTGAAGGCCAGACTGAAAGGTCGTGCAAAGATCTGGTGGTAAGAGATTCAATTTGAGTGAAATAGAAGAGGGAAAGATAAAATCACAAGATGGAATCGGATGGTGGATAAATTGAAGTGACAGTTCATTCCTGTTGATTATGAACTTGACCTACTAAAGAAAATGCAAAGTTTGAAGCAAGCAGGAAGATCTATCCAGGAGTATACAGAGGAGTTCTATCGACTCCTCATCAGAATAGGCCATGCAGAAGCTGATAAGGAGAAAGTTGCCCAATACCTTAATGGGTTAAGGCCAAGCATTCAGGAGGAGTTGAATCTGGTTCGAATGAATAGTATTGAGGAGGCATACCAGTTTGCCCTAAAATTAGAGGAAAAGATGAACAAGAAGTTTGAGAGAAGACAAAATAGAAGAGGTCATGGTGGAAGATCTGGTGGACAGTCATATGGTGGCTGAAATGAAGATCTGAAAAAGAAGGATGAGGCCAGTAGCAGCCAGAATCAGAGAGGAAACAATTCTAATCATTTCCAAGATCAGAATAATAGAGATCAGAGGGGAAGAGCAAGAGGACAAGGTTCAGGAAGAGGAGGCTTCCATGGAACATGTTTTCACTGTGGAGAAGAAGGTCATAGGGCATTTGAATGTCCTCAGCGCCAAGGAAGAACAGACAAGAGAAATGAAGGCCAGGCCAGAGTTGCACATGTAGATGAAGATGCTAGATCATCAAATTCTAAAGATGCTGAAAGAGGAGAAACGCTAATTAACAGAAGAGTCTTGCTGAGTGGTGAGAATGAACCTGAACAAAGGAGGAGCCTGTTTCACACTAGATGCAAGTGTGAGGGTAAATGCTATGATGTGATTATCGATAGTGGAAGCACTGACAATTTGGTGTCAGAAGAGATGTTGACAAAGTTAAAGCTCAAGAGACAGAAACACCCACATCCATATCGGATTGCCTGGGTATAGGATGATCACAAGGTCATGGTCAGTGAACAGTGCTTGGTAAAGTTCAAAATCGGCGGGTACCAAGATGAGGTACTATGTGATATAATATCTATGGATGCATGTCATATGTTGTTGGGTAGACCATGGCAGTTTGACAGATGTGTTGTACATGATGGTCGTGTGAATACCTATTCCCTGACAAAGGATGGAGTGCAACATAAGCTAAAACCATTGAAGGAGACTGAAGAAAAGGTATGTGGTAATGCAAGGATAACTTTTGTTGATGGAAGAAATTTCCTAGATGGTATGAGGCATGAGCATGTATGTTTTGCTTTAATTCCAAAAGATAGTAAAGAGGAAGTAGAAGATGTTCCTGTAGAAGTTACAGATTTGTTGAATGAGTTTTAGGATATTGTATCTGATAACGTGCCTGATGGATTACCACCAGTCAAGAAGATCAATCATCAGATGAACTTGATCCCAGGAGTGAGTTTTCCGAATAAGGCAGCACATAGAATGACACCTGCAGAAAGTGAGGAGTTGAACAAACAAGTACATGAACTGTTACAAAAAGAATTGATCCATGAGAGTCTGAATCCCTATGCTGTACCAGTGGTATTAGCACCAAAGAAGAATGGAGAATGGAGGATGTGTATAGATTCTAGGGCAATAAACAAGATCACAATCAAGTATAGGTTTCCATTGCCACGAATGGATGATATTATGGACTGTTTGAGTGGAGCTATGTATTTCTCAAAGATAGATCTGAAGAGTGGATATCATCAGATTCAGATCAGAGAAGGAGATGAATGGAAGACTACCTTCAAGACAAAGGAAGGACTATATGAGTGGTTAGTCATGCCTTTTGGGCTAACCAATGCACCGAGCACTTTCATGCGGCTCATGAATGAGGTTCTGAAAGAATTTCTGGGTAAGTTTGTCATTGTTTACCTAGATGATATTTTGATCTTTAGTAAGACATTGGATGAGCATATGATGCATATTCGTATGGTATTTGAGAAGTTGAGAGAAGAGAAATTGTTGATTAATTTGAAGAAATACAGTTTTGTGAAGAAAGAGTTAGTGTATTTGGGATTTGTAGTTTCGGGAGAAAGTCTAAAAATGGACCTAGAGAAGGTACAGGCTATCCTTGAATGGCCTACTCCAAGGAGTGCTACTGAGGTAAGATCTTTTCATGGTTTGGCTAGCTTTTATAGAAAGTTTATCAAAAATTTTAGCAGTATTTGTGGACCCTTGACTGAAACAATGAGAGGGGATAGAAAAGAGTTTAAGTGGACTAATGGGGCAGAAAAGAGTTTTCAATTGTTGAAACAAAAAGTTACAGAACAACCTGTTTTAGCACTTCCAGATTTTAATAAGGTGTTTCAAGTAGATTGTGATGCTAGTGGTACTGCAATAGGAGTTGTTATGAGCCAAGAAGGTAAACCTGTTGCTTATTTCAGTGAGAAATTAAATGATGCCAAGAGAAAATATTCTGTTTATGATCAGGAATTTTATGCTATAGTTCAGGCATTGAAAAAGTGGAGGCACTATCTGCTTCCTAAGGAGTTTGTTTTGTATACTGATCATCAAGCTTTGCAATATTTGAATAGTCAACAAAAATTGAATCAAAGGCATTTGAAATGGGTTGAGTTTTTGCAGAGTTATACATTTGTTTTGAAACACAGGAGCGGAAAGTCTAATAGGGTTGCAGATGCTCTTAGCAGAAGGCAACTATTGCTGATAGAAATGTAGATTGAAGTGGTTGGGTTCAAGGAACTCAAAAATTTATATCCAAAGGATCCTGATTTTGGTGAAGCTTGGAAAGCTTGTACAGAACCTATTACTCTAGACAGGATGAAATGGTTGGATTTCATCATCCAGGATGATATGCTATTCAAAGGGAGTCAGTTGTGCATTCCATGAAGTTCTATGAGGGAGAATCTCATCAAGGAGAAGCATAGCAGAGGATTGGCTGGACATTTTGGTCATGATAAAACCCTTGGTTTGGCTAGTGAAAATTATTATTGGCCACAGTTGCAGCAAGATGTGAAGAAGTTTGTATAGAGTTGCATAGTATGTCAGATGGCAAAAGGAGTGAAGCAGAATACAGGGTTGTATCAGCCATTACCCGTACCAAAGAAGCCTTGGGAGGATATCAGCATGGACTTTGTTCTTGGTTTACCGAGGACTCAGCGGGGAAATGATTCAATTTTTGTGGTGGTTGACAAATTTTCAAAGATGGCACATTTTATTCCCTGCAAGAAGACTAATGATGTTGTTAATGTAGCAGAATTGTTTTTCAGAGAAGTAGTGAGACTTCATGGTTTGCCAAAGACCATAGTTTCAGATCGGGACACTAAGTTTGTTGGATATTTCTGGCGTACATTGTGGAAGAAGTTGAAGATAGATTTGAAGTTCAGTTCA
>BSBK01010165.1:2500-100000 GCA_027943335.1 Chamaecyparis obtusa | reverse complement strand
GCAGATAGGGGCATGACATATTGAGTCTTCTTCCCCTTTTTATACATTTTTTGGTTGGAACAATTCATATAGAATAGATCCAAATATAAATTTTATAGCTCCATTTAACTACCATGAATGAAAAATTTATGTTCTAATTCAACTTAAGAACAAACAACTACATAAAGCTTTAATGGAGATAGACATAGAACTACTTGAGGATAATGATGCATTAAGTGCTACAAAAAGTGTGATAAAGCCTTTGTTTTTTTTATTTTTCCATGTGACTTTCCCACTTCTCTATCATATAGAATCTTCAGAAACTTGTAAGGAAGTTTCAAATACCCTATAATAGTTGTTTGGAAAGTAGGATGAGATGAGAGGTCATATATTGGAGGGTAAGCTCAATATTTTAAGCGTAACTTCATTGTACCTCTTCAACATATTTAAAAAAATAAGGTTGAAAATTAAGGATTGTAGAATATATGAGAAGGATGATCAACTAGTTTCTTACATTCTCTCTAGGTACAACCTACAATATTTTGTGTGTATGTTTGAAATTTATACTCTATCAAGAGTGTTATGGGAGATGCTTGGGAAATACCCTCTATACATGATTTTATTGGTAAACTCATAAGAGAAAAATATATGTGGATTAAAATGAGATTATTAAATTATACTACATCTTGTTAGCACTATTTTGAAATTTTTCATCCTCATGCTAAATTTTTGAAAAAGTTTGTTTTAAGACCTAAGCAGTAAATATTATGATGGAAAACCCTACTTGGTCTTAGCATTGTTATGTTTAAACATTACTTTTTTGGCTCACTAACTTTCCAAATATGCATGTGCAATATTGATCCCTTTTAGGATGATCACTTTACATGTTATACCACTAAATTGTTGGACGAGGTCCCTTTTTAATATTTCTTTCAAAGCCTAAGTTTCTCGTTAAATGTTTCCAAGTGACCGACCTTTTGAAATGAGTGGTTGTCATTAAATATTAAGGCTTCCTATTGTCAAAATTTTTGATATGTGATTTACCGATGTTGTCGATTAAACAAAGGAATGCATCAATGGCTATCATTATACCACTGGGTCAAGCTGACTTCTTTTTAAGCTTTGTGGTTTAGCAATAGGCATCCAATCAAGTTTTTACTGATAGCAGCAAGTTTTGGCTTGTCAGTCTCTGTGGTGATTCTCTTAGGTGAACAGTTGTCTTAGATGATGTAGTAGCTATGGTGTCAGAATTTTTCAAAGGATAAAGCACGGATTAATCTTATGGTTGTCATTATACAGTTGAAGAAATTTGTGAGGTGTTTAAGCTTTGTGATAAAGCGATGACCGTTCAATTCTCTATGAGGGAAGAGATATGAAGTGGGCCCTAAATTGTCATGTCACGCTGACATGTTTGCTTTCAATTGGTTGAAATAAGTTGTGATGCGGTAGTCGATAGGGTGTTTGGTACCAGGAAAGAAAAGGAGAAGGGCCCACCCACCTATTTTTATGAAATGTGGTAGTTTCTGACTTGACAAATAATTAAGTGAAGTATTAAAGTGGGGTCAGCCTTCTCAGACATTTAAGGCTTGAGAAAATCTTATAGTTGTTAGTATACTACTAGGATAAGATGCATGGTTTTTAAGGCCTACGGTATAGCAATGAATTTCTGATTTTTTTTATAGGATGTGGACCAAGGTGGGTCCTTAGTCGCCAAGTCACAATGATAGGTTTGTTTTTGACTGGCCGAAAGTAGGAGGTGACCTGTCAGTTGTTAGTATGTTTGAACACCGAGGAAGAAGTTAGGGTTTCTGCCTGCTAGTTTGTCTAACATGGAATTTGTTGCTTCGATGAAAGGTCTGAAGAGAAAGGTGGGGTCATCATTTTTAGAACTGGTAAATGCGTGATAAGTTGGGGAAAGATCTACAGCGGTCATTACACTGCTAAGGAAAGGTGTTTGGATCTTATGCCAATGCTTTAGCAACAGGTTGACACTAGTTTGCTCTGATCAAAGTTAAGTTAAGTTATTCCTTTTTCCCAAATGATTAAATTGAGCTATTCTCATTGGTTGGGAACTAGTTTGGGAAAAATAACAAGAGGGTTGCGCAGCTATTTTTTTTGACTGTCCGATGTACCGAAAAGAAAAGAAGATCAATGGTCCAAATTTAAATTTCTACTCTATGACATTGCTTGCATCTTGTGAATGTTGAGGCCGCCAGTTTTCAGTAATGGTGAACTTAATGAGCTATGTGCAAATGAATTACAACTGGGTGGCAAGACATTATATACCCCAATTCAATCATTGCATTCTTTACCTCTTTCATAAGCATCTTGCTGAATTGAATTATTTTCTCGAGCGATATCAAGAAAATTTTTGCAGGTGAATGGTAGATCATAATTTCTAAATTCAAGAATTTTTTGAGGCTTTGAGGAAGTCATGAAGAGATTGTGTTGCTAGCTGATAAAATTTATAGTTTTCTCTAGTATTTGAACTTTGTTTTGAAAGCCCTAGTTAAAATGCCACTAGAGAAGGGATTCTCTGGGAAGACAGAATACAAAGATAGGGGCATTTTTGAAGACTTGATGCAATTGCTCCTACATTTAGACAATGGGGCAACAAGACTAAAGGAATTGGTCCCAAGGAACCCTAGGGATTATGTGCATAGTGAGCTCCATGATAGAGGAAACTGGATGAGGGATGGTAGGGTGGGAGAGAATTACAATGGTCTTATTCTTTTGAGATTAGCATATTCATAAAGAAATTTGTGTGCCCCTCTTAGCAACATTTAGCAATTTGATATAGGAAATTTGGTAGTTCCTGGAGTGTTTATGGATATAGAATTGTTGAATTAGATTGCTAAGTATTGTGATCCTTTGGCTAAATGCGTCAAGGATGTGAATGGAAATAATTTAATTAGAATCACAGAAGATCAGATCAGGGAGGTCTTCTCATTGAATGACCCTTCTGTTGGGTTAGAAAAAATAGATTTTAATGAGTTCACTGAGGTATATGAAGCTCAGAAAGATTACTTAAGGACAGGGCCTCTAAGGGATTTTCAGGACCAAATTGGATCAGTGTGTGTTATCAACCCAAGTACCCTAGAGCCTTTTAGGTTGGATCTATTTAGTAAATGAGCACATGGTTTTTATAAGTCTTTACCTTTAATCCTAGGGCATGATGAGGCCACTCATATGCCTTTCCATATATGTTCATGATGGTGCAATCTCTACATCCCCAATTGGCCCTAATCTTTGACTTTTCCTCTCACTTGGATAACCTAATCCATGAGGGATTGATGGGAATAAAAAACATGGAGGTTAGTAGGCCTTTTGGATGGTACTCTATGTTGATGCATATGTTCTTGTACAAAGGTGGGAAATTTTCTAGTTCAATAGTCAATATTGTCAAAGAGAGGAATGGAGAAACTCTCCTAGTATAGTTTTGGACCATAGTTTTGTCATGGGATAGAGTTGATGCCGGTTATATTGCTTTTGACAAAGATTTTGCCTCAAGGCTTAGGACATTGTTTCTTTTTGACAATCCTAGAATTCCAAGGGAATTGTTGAGATTGATTAGAGCAAAAGAATATTGTCAGGATATTACCATAGTTCATAATTTTGGTGATATTATATTATATCTTGTTTCCACAATTATTTGAGTATATGGTTGCAAGAGGGTACCATACATTTTTCCCTACCAAGTTCCACTAAAGGTAGGATATGCAAAAATTTTAAGGCAAACTGGTGACCTGGAAGAAACTTCTCTCACTGGTAAATGAAGAGGGACTTTCTTCCTAGATATCAAAATTGCACATCACTATGTTATCACTAAAGGAGGATGGGTGCATTTAAACCAAGTCTTGCAACCCTATAGAATGCCTATAGCTGCAGTTAGATTTGCAGACAATGAGGGGTTTTTGTCAGGAATGTTTAGGGACAAGATAAGGTGTGCTCTTATGGAGCACCAATTCAATTTTCTTGAGGACATAATAAGGAATGAGTTTGACCTCAAAACTCAAGAAATTAAAAAGGAGAATTAGATAATCTACAAGAAGACTGTAGACTTTATTAGAAATTTTGATAGAACTTATGATCCATTAAAGGGTTTTGATCCATGGGCTAGAAAGGTAGAGGCTCTTATGGAGCATTTTGAAGGGATCATGCATGCAATGAATGAGAAAAGGGTTGTAGTAAGCAAGATAGACCCTGAGAGAGCTTGTAATATTTTAAGCTAGCTAGGATATACAAAGCTAACCCCAAGGGGAGTTTATACTATACAAAAGAGAAGTGGTTACACTGTTCTTCTACCAACATAGTAGAGAGATGAGAGTCTTCCTTCTACTTCAAGAAGAAAGAGGCCCATGGATGATCAAACAATGCAAGGACCCTCACCTAAGAGGCAAAGATAGGAGGTATCAGGGCCATAATAAAGTGTTTATTCTCCTTCTCAATCGCCCTTACACTTAGATGAACATGGGGTAGCTGAACAATTTTTACAAATGAGGAATGAGGGGAATATTTTTGTTTCCAATGATGAATTATAGGAAGGAATGATAGATGCACCTAAGGAGGTGGCAATGGATTTAACTATTTTTAGAGTTTGAGGGTAAGAAAATTGACCCTATTTTGAAATAGGCTAGTGACTCTTTTGTTGCTGATGACAAATTCATAAAGACTGTGGCATTTTTTCAATTTTTATGGAGAATGAAGATAAATCAGTTTAAAGAGATTTGTGAAAATAAGAAAGAAGAGTTCCCTGATAGGGAAATAACAAAAATTGAGAATGAAACCAAGGGAGAGATGATAAATCAATTTGAGAAGATTACTCCTAAGGAGGGAAGGGCTATGGTCCATACTGTAGGGGTGTTGATTCTACCAGAATGGGATATTGCAGATGCAATAATTTTTTATCAAGTCAGAAAGAGCAAGATAAAAACTCTTGCTACTGCAGAACAAGCACATCAAGCTTCTAGGGGTATTTCTTTCTCAGATAATCATGCAGCCTTGGTTATGTGGCCCCTTAAGAGGGAAGAAAACAAAGGAAAAAGAGAGGTTCTCTCTTCAAAGTATGATGGAAATTTGTTAGTGCAATGAGTAGGTGAGACTTCTGGTGTAGAGGCTTCAAACCTTGTTTTGGAAACCGCCAAATTTAATGTCAAGGTGGCAGAAAAGGATGCACAGGAGAAGGAAGAGATGAGGCTTAAGTTTGAAACTATGCTCTCAAGTCTTATAATGAGCTTAAGATAGAGTTGATCTAAAAGGACAAGTTAATTGTTGAATTGTCAAGACCACAGGATCACAAGTCACCCCAATTAATGATAGCTAACAAACCTACAGTGGCTTCTTCATCCAACCCTATCATTGAATTTCCACTGTCACCTTACCCAGAGACATGCCTAGATGTAAAGCTTAGTTGGGAGAAGGAACATTTACTTGAAGAAACAAATCATTTCAAAAGAAAAAGGAAAGAATTGGACAAGTTGAGGGAAGAGCATTTGAAAGATAAGAGCTTGTTAGAGCAGAAATATGAAGAAAAGGTAACCAAGGCTATGATGCAATTTGCTACAAATTTGAATCCCACGATCCTATTTGGCCATGCTAGGGGGCTAAGGATACTGCTTATATCATTGGATAAGCATAAGAGTGAGTTTGGACCAATATTCAAGAAATGGATTGAGAGATCTTTGAATGTGAGATTATTCAGATGGTTGTCCAAGTCTCAAAATGATCTTGATCCATTGATCAAGCCACTGCATTAGAATTTAAAAACTTTTTTAGAGCATGATATACTTTTGGGTGATTTTGAGAGAAAATCAAATCTGCTGAAAAAATAATTGACACTCCCTAGCTATGATTTGATCCCAGGAGTTTTTAAGAAAAATGGTGAACTTAAGGAACTGATCAAGTGGAGAGCACAAATAGATGATGACTTCTCTACTAGAATGACTAGCATTTTGACTTTAGAAAATAATTTATTCTTTATACATATTATTGAGACATTAATTTCTACCAAGTCCAAGTTTGATTTCATTTAGCAAGAAATCAGTCAACTAGAGAACAAGTGGGAGCAGTTATCTGACAAAAATGCAGAGTTTGCAAATTTTGAGTTCCCAAGTGAAGAGGTGTACAACAAGTGGAGATATCAGTACATACCTCATGCAGAAAAAGTAAATACTCCACCTACCTCTTGAAACAAATGAAGATAGTAACCTTTTGAGTCATGAAGGTTGTTGAGATGTAGAGAGGTATTTATTGCAGGAATGACAACAAAGATATTGCAATTAGATTTGTTGGAAGAAGCTGAGGAAAAAATTGAAGACATAAAGAAAGGCGGCTCATCTACAAATATCTCACTGATTTTGATCAATGTATTTATTGTAAACCCAGTACGGTTGTTGTAAATTTTTTTAGGTTAAAGTTTTGTAAACCCTAGAATGATAGGTAGCTTGTTGCATTTCATTGTATATAAAATATTTTCCATGATCATTCTAGGTATTGAGAGTTTAGGTATTGAGAAGATAGAAATTTTGAAACCCTAACCATCAATCAAGGATTGTAACATTTTGTATTATTTTTCATCAAGCAATAGAGAAGAAGTACATGTTGCTAATACTATCTTGCATGCTTATTGTTCAGGACATGTTCTATACAAAGACAAAAGGTTATACTTAATACAAATTTCAAAGTCTTTTCCTCTCCATTTTGTTTATTCTGTGAATCTTTAAATCTTTTCTTGAGATTTATATGTATGTATTTGGCTTTGAGTTCTGATCTAGGGTTGGATTAAATATTGCTCAGGGTGAAATACATGTTCATTGAATCTACATAGGGATTATCTGCAAATAGGGATGAGTTGAAATATTTGTATTCATGTTAAGAGATTAGTTATTTCAAGAGTTTTTGTGTTGATTCTATTTCTTAGTATTATTTGCCCAATGGATAAGGCACTGGCCTAAATTTTCCTATATTTTCTTTGTGGGGAATGATCAAAATCTTTGTAATCCTACACATATAATTAATACCAGTCTTTTAAAGTTTCATTTACTTTATATAGTAGTTCTTCCTAGTGATGGAGAGTCAATGAATAATAGGTTTTTATTTAGTACTTTATCACTATTATCTATTGTAATATCCAGTATTAAGTAAAGAATAGACTTGTATTTATTGGATCAGGTGTATCCACCTTGGTTTTGCAAAGCTAGAAGTGAAGAGGGCAGTCTTGTCCATATAGTTGGTCCAATTGCTTAGAGATTTCCCACATTTGGAATTGATCCCTCCTTAATATCAGTCATAATCATATTGGTATTTCATGGAGTGTAAAATCTTTTGAAGAACCAATAAGATGGTGACTTTGCTGGGGAAGTTGTAAGATTTGTGTAAAATAATGTAGGTACAAGTTGAGCTAGACTCCTAGCCTGCTTATTTTTAAGCTAGTTGGTTACCTTTGAACACATAGTTGATTCCTTTTTCAAAAAATTTGCCTACCCTTCCTATTTGTTTAAAATCATAGAAAACCCCATTTGGCTTCGGTGGCGACTCTAAAATATCTCTATAACTAGTGCTAAATATAGTGTTACTTTGTCACCATGAGTTTCAAAAATACAATGTCTTAGAGGAAGGAACACCCAGAAGAAAGTTTGTAGGGTGAACTTCCAGCTGCATCAAGATGAGGTCAGATTAGAAGAGAAAAGAGTACTAATGATATGTCTTTTACTTGGAAGAAAAAAGGAAACTCAAGACAAGAAATCCTTGCTCCTTCTAGTTAGGAGGGAAATTCCTTAGAATATGAGGAGGGAGTTAATCTAGGTCTAAATTAGTGTGAGGATTATTATTCCCCTACAGAAAGAGAGGGTGAAAAGTTTCCCCATAATAGGAAAATAATCCCTAAGAGATGGTATGGAGGGGAGAGGAGATCTAAAAGTAAGAGTAGAAGTGGACAAGATTTTGTCCCCCCTTTCACCCTTGGTTCATCATTTCCCCAAGGCCTCCATGAATCTCAGGATCAACAAGAGGAGCCTCAAACATAGCAGGTTGAATCTGAAACAACTTTACTTGATTTTGAGGAAATCTTTGAGGAATTATATGAATTAGAAAGAAGAATTCATGAACAAGCAACTATTAGGCATAAAAGAGAAAAGGAAAGAGAAGAAAAAATTAGGCATGCCATGATAAGGGCTGATCAGTTGAAAAGACAATTGTTAAATTTAGAAGCCATAAATTATGTTTCCATCCCTAAATAGACAAGTGAACAGCCCATTGTCCAAAAAGTGTTTGAGACAAGGAATCCAAGGGATAAGGGAAAGTAGAAAGCAGTGGGCATTTCAATTAATGAGCCTGTAGGCCCTAAATTTCCCATAGATCTGACTTTAAGGTTGGATGCAAACCTTGAGAAAGCCAAGAGAGAGTAGGAATTGCTAGCCAAAGAATTTGAAGCTTTAGCACTAGAAATGAAAAAGAAGATAGACTTTCTTAGATGGTCTACACGACCCACTAACTTTGCTAATTCTACTGTGACACAAGGAGGAAATGTTGTGAATATAGCTAATCAGACAATAGGTGTTCCTCCATGAGGAGGGCTCAGGTTTTCTGCCATGACAAACACTAATGGATCTACATCCCAGGGTGCTAGTATTTTCAATACAGGGGTTATTCATGAAAGATGTAAATAGTTAGTTTTTACAGGCATCCCTAGATATCCTAACTCCATCCCTGAAGAAATTAGGAAGAAACTTCCTAATATCACTGGAAGTAATGTTGTCACTTGTGAGGAGCACCTAAAAAAGTTTATTGATGTGATTGATGATTATAACATTGTGCCTGATGATGTTATCATGAAATTATTTGTACAATCCCTAACAAAAAATTCAAGGGATTGGTTTAGGGCTTTACCACATGGTAGCATAGGCTCATGGGATTAGCTTAGGAATTGTCTCAAGGAATAATATGGGGATAAAACACATGAGGGTTTTATGTTAAATGAATTTAATAACATCAATAATAATTTCAATGAGGATGTTGTTGAGTTTAATGTCAGATTCCAAAAGGCCATGCATAAAATCTTGCAAGTCATCAGATTGGATGATAGAGTATGTCTTGTCACCTATTTAAATGCCTTTGATTCTAAGATGGGATACCTTTTGAGAGATAACAACCCAAGGAGTCTTGTTGAAGCTTATAAACTAGTTGTAAACATAGAGAGTAACCATAGAATTTCAAGAAAATTGGGAAGAACGGAAGATAACAAATCACAATTGTTGAACAGAAAAGATCTAGGAAAGCCTATGAATGTAAAACTGAAGGATGATGATAGCTTAAAGAAAATCTTGAAGGAAATAAAGAACTTTAAACCTAGTGAGAACATAAATAATAAAGTTACAGGAGGTGATAAGCCTTCTTTTAACAATTTCAACAAATTGCCAAGAGTGCAAAACTACCCTTATAATACTCAATGGAAAGATGGGAAGCCTATTCTTCCTGAGAGAAAAGACAAACCAAATGATACGACCCCTAATCCATTGCAAAGGAACTCAATGAATGTGGTGGAAGATGTCCCATGGTGTATTGTTTGTCAATCACCACATGATCCTAATTATTGTTTCATATCCCAAAGTGTCTCTTCACAACATGAGCAAGAGTGTAATGAGGAGCAGCCTTATGATGACTAGGGATGTGGAATGATTTCTTCAAATGTTTGGGATGAAGTTGACTCTATTGAAGAAGATGAAAATCAGGATATCTTGAATTCTCATACTAAAACTAAATCATACCATCAACAAGTCTTTTCATATGAGGATAATGAGCTTGATAATGTTTAGTGTAATATTTTGAGGGGTAAGGAGACAGTTGTTTTGAGAAGGCCATCTGATGAAGAAATTGCCTTGATAACAACATATATGGTTACTCAAGCTAAAACAAGTTACAACCTGAGAAATAGAATAGTTGGTAATCCAGATTAGAAACCTGCGCGTATTTTCATAAAAAAGATAGAGAAAGATGTGAAGACATCTCAGAATAAGTTAAAGGATGCTGATGCTATTGATAAGGTCAAAAAAAAGAAAAATGTTAAGCCTAATATTGTCTATAAAGTAAAATCTAAACCCACAGTTGAGGTTGTACCATTTTTGCAAAAGGAAGATAGAGTCCATATTGAAGAACCTGCAAATATATCCATCCAAAATGTTGATAAAGAAGCTACAAGTATGAAGCCAGATGTCTCTGATTCAAAATATGTTCAAATTGATATGAGAAATTTTTTTTCACAAATTACTATCAAAAGTCCCATTGCTGGAAATGATGAGAATAGAAGAGCATAAGGAAAAGGCCCTAAATTGGGTGAATGGTGTGGTATCCATGGATTCCCAAAAAATAGAAAGGGTTGAGAGACAAGTAGAAATTGTGAATGATGAACATGAAAATTGTAATGAGGAAAATTTTTTTTAAATTCCCCAAATTTATTTGGATACAAATGTTGTTAGTACTATAGCAGGAATAGTTGATCCTTTCTTTTTGACTTTGCAGATAAATGGAAAGTAGCTAAAAAATTGTATGGTTGATTGAAGAGCATCAAACACTATTATGCCAACTAAGGTTATGAAATCATTAGGGTTAAAAGTGGATACACCTCATGGAAGATGTCAAGCAATGGATTCAAGGAAAGTACTAGTTGTGGGTACTATTAAGGCTCTACCTTACAGATTGGCAACATACCCTAGTAAAAAATTGACCATGAGCATTTTGGTAGTAGATATTCCCCCCCAATATGGGATGTTACTATCAAGAAAGTGGAGTGCTTCTATGGGAGGCAGCATATAGTGTGATTTATCATTTGATACTTTCAACTTTGAAGGACAAAATATTAAGATTTCTAGGGAACTTAGAACTCCACATATGATCGAAGAAGAAGAAGACACCATGAATTGTTTTCTTGACACTCACATCAATGCTTTCAAAGTCCAAGATAAAGAGGTGGAGGAGGATGTTGAAAATATACATAAGTCAGAGAGCTAGGAGGGATAGATTGACCTTGATAGTTTATGGACTATGTATTTTGATGGTGCCAACATCAAGGAAGGGTCTGGAGCTGGAATATTGCTCATATCTCCAAATGGTAAAACTTTCAAATTCTCCTTTACTTGGTTGTTCACATGCACAAATAATGTTGCAGAATATGAAGCTCTATTGATAGGTTTGAGGTTGGCATCAAGGCATGGTATAAAATGTTTAAAAGTAGTGGGTGATTCTAAGTTAGTTGTCTCTCAAGTTAGATCAAAGTATGCTTCAAAAAATCAAAAATTAAAACATTATAGAAATGCAGTATGGGATGAAATTGAAAGCTTCAGTGCTTTTAATGTTTGTTGGATGGAAAGAAGTCAAAATAGAATGGAAGACTTGTTGGATAATGTAGCTCTTAGAATAGAATATTACATTTGTAGATATCTCCAATATAGAGGTACAACCAGGCCTTCCATCCCTAATAATGTATCAAATTGGCAAGTTTTCTCTGATGACCAAGACATATTAAGATTTCTCCAATGTGAATCTCATTTTGGTGACAGAGAAATGGATTCCAATACTGATATTGTTACAGTAAATGGTAAAGATGTAATTTTTGGGAAGGAAGTTTTTCATTTAAAATCAAATAGAGCTCCCAAAGGATTGGTTGATCTTGAAAGGGTGTTTGACAATAAGGACAAATCTTTCTCTGCTAGTACTGGTAAAACCAATGAGCTTGAACAAATAAAATTGGGCAAAAAAATAGTACCCAAGAAGGTTTACATAGGTAAGTGTTTGTCCCCTAGAACTAGAAAAAATTTGATTGATCTTCTTAGAAATTTTAGACATGTTTTTGCCTGGTCCTATGAAGATCTTAAAGCTTATAGAGAGGACCTCTTTCAACATGAGATTCCACTAAAAGAAGGTACACAACCTTTTAGACAAAAATTGAGACTTGTTAACCCTACCTTGCAACCTAAAATGCAAGGAGAACTTAAGAAAATGATGGATGCTGGAATAATCAAGCCAATTAGACATTCCACTTGGGTTTCAAATTTGGTGCCTATAAAAAAGAAGAATGGTGACATCAGGCTTTGTGTTGATTTTAGAAACCTTAGCATAAATTCTCTAAAAGATAATTATGGATTACCCAATATGGAAAACATGTTGCAGAAGGTCACTAGGTCAGAATTGATGTCCATGATGGATGGCCTTTTTGGTTATAATCAGGTTATGGTTAAAGACATAGAGAAATTTAAATCTGCATTCACAACCCCATGGGGGACATATGTTTATGTGAGAATGCCCTTTGGGTTGACTAATGCTAGTGCCACTTTCCAAAGCGCCATGGATGTGGCCTTTGTAGATTTTATTGATAGGTTCATGGTGGTGTATCAAGATGACCTAACAACATTCTTAGCTAAGGAAGAATGACATTGCCAACATCTCGAAAAAATCTTCATTAGAGCATTAGAGTATGGGGTTTCTTTGAATCCAAAGAAATGTGCTTTTAGTGTGGTAGAGGGAAAACTTCTAGGGCATATTGTTTCAAAGGATGGAGTAAGGATAGACCCTAAAAAAGTGGAAGCTATTGATAGATTGTCTCTACCAAAGAATATCAAAGGAATTCAATCCTTTTTAGGACAGGTCAACTTCTTGAGAAGATTTATTACAAATTTTGTAGAAATTAGCATTCCCATATCAAGGATGTTGAAGAAAGGAGAAAAAGTTGAATGGAATGCTAAAGCAGTGCAAGCTTTTAATGACATTACAAGGGCTATCAAGCATGGCCCGGTTTTGAAAACATGAGATTATAGCAAACCTATGCAGATCTTTTCCTTTGCATCTACCCATATTGTTGTAGCAGTACTATTACAGAAAAATGCTGATGGTTTTGAATAGCCTATTTCTTTTTTCAACAAGACCTTACAAGCAGAAGCACTAAACTATGACATTATTCAAAAGAAAGCTTATGCCTTGGTAAAGGATATTAAAACATTCAGGTGTTACCTAGTTGGAGCCACGGTGGTTTCCTATGTTCTAAGTGCCGTAGTTAAGGATATCTTGATCCAGCAAGAAGTTTTAGGAAGAAGATGTAGATGGATTAATAGAATTCAAGAGTTTACTATTGACATTCATATTACAAATTTGGTAAGAGGGTTGGGCCTAGAAAATTTGATGGCCCAAAGCAATCAGAATGCAAACCAAATAAACATGTTGGAGGAAAATTAGAGGCCTTTTGTTTGTAACATGGATTGTTGTGAGTGGTATAAAGATATTGCTAAATACTTACAAAAGATGATTTTACCCCTTGAATTGGATGATAATAGGAAAAGAAATGTTAAGCTTCATTCCATAAGATATGCAATTATAAGTGGTGAGTTATGGTGGAGGAGTAATGAGGGTGTCTTGCTTAGATGTGTAGACCAGGATAAAGCCAAGCTCTTAATGCAGGAAATGCACAATGGGATTTTTGGAGGACACTATATGGTGAAGACTATAGCCCACAAGATCATCAGGTTAGGTTTTTGGTGGCCATCACTTTTCAAAGATACCCATTAGTTTGTAAAGAAGTGTGACCCTTGTCAAAGATTCATAGGAAAAGTCAAATTCAATGGAAACTTGTCTCTTAAACCTGTTACCATCCAGTCTCCTTTCCAAAAGTGGGGTATGGATTTCATTGGTGAAATCCCAAACAAGTATAGTGGTGGACATTCTTATATCTTGGTAGCAACTGATTACTTCACCATGTGGGTTGAAGCAATCCCTTCAAGGAGAGCAACTAGTAAGGTGGTAATAGATTTTATGATGCAGAATATCCTTACAAGATTTGGTTGCCCCAAAACCATGGTGGTTGATAATGCAATGTGCTTTAGGTCAGAAGAGTTTGTTGATTTTTTTCAGGACAATGGTATTAAAATCTCATACTCATCTTCTTACCATCCACAAGGCAATGGCCAGGTTGAATCTAGTAACAAGAGTTTGATCAAAATTTTGAAAAGAGTATTAGATAAGAATAAAAAGGCTTGGGATTCCAAGTTGTTGCAAGATTTATGGGTTGACAGGGTTATAGTAAACAAAGCAATATGGCGTGCTCCTTTTGGCTTAGTTTATTTTATTAATGCAAGATTGCCCCAGAATAATTTGTTATAGATGTATTAGTTCATACAGACATATGATGATGATATGTAGGATGAAATGACTATCAAAATAATCATTTGATTCAATTGAATGAGGTAAGAAATGATGCACATACCAGAAATGAGAAGATGCAAGCCCAGTGCAAAGTCTTGTTTGACAAAAGGACTACTTAGAGAAATTTTGCGAGTGGTGATTTGGTCCTGATGTGGGATGCAAGATTGGAAGATAAAGGAAAATATGGGAAATTTGATCCAATCTAGTTAGGCCCATATATCATTGAAGAGAAATGGGGAACAAGTTCATATATATTGAAGAATTTGATAGGAGAACTCATGGAATTGCCAGTTCATGGGCAATTCTTAAAATTTTACTTCTCTTAAATGACTTTCTGAGTCTCTGTGGAGGTTTAGGTTTAGGGTTTTGTGTCTAGTTCTATGTTGCCAGTCAAATTTTTTGTTTTGGTCTTCTCTTCTAGGAGATTCTAGTTTTCTCATTGTATCTGCAGGAGATACACGTCCCCGAGTATGAGCCACTATTAGCACTATTCTGAAATTTTTCATCCTCATGCTAAATTTTTGAAAAAGTTTGTTTTAAGACCTAAGCAGTAAATATTATGATGGAAAACCCTAGTTGGTCTTAGCATTGGTTTGTTTAAATGTTACTTTTTTGGCTCACTAACTTTCCAAATACGCATGTGCAATATTGATCCCTTTAAGGATGATCACTTTACATGTTATACCACTAAGTTGTTGAATGGGGTCCATTTTTAATATTTCTTTCAAAGCCTAAGTTTCCTGTTAAATGTTTCCAAGTGACTAACCTTTTGAAATGAGTGGTTGTCATTAAATCTTAAGGCTTCCTATTGTCAAAATTTCTTACATGCAATTTAGTGATCAGTGGACATTTGTCCAAGCGGGCCTGTCTCCAAAGACTACTATCGATTAAACAAAGGAATGCATTAATAACTATCATTATACCGTTGGGTCAAGATGACTTCTTTTTAAGCTTTTTGGTTTAGCAACAGGTGTTCGATCAAGTTTTTACTGACAGAGATAGGTTTTGGCTTGTTAGTCTCTATGGTGATTCTCTTAGGTTGACACTTGTCTTAGGTGATGTAGTAGCTGTGGTGTCAGAATTTTTCAAAGGATAGAGCATGAATTAATCTTATGGTTGTTGTTATACCATTGAAGAAATTTGCGAGGTGTTTAAGCTTTGCGATATAGCGACGACCGTCTGATTCTGTATGAGGGATGATATGAAGTGGGCCCTAAATTTCCATGTCATGCTAACATGTTTGCTTTTGATTGGTTGAAATAAGTTGTGATGTGGTAGTCGATAGGGTGTTTGGTACTAGGAAAGAAAAGGAGAAGGGCCCGCCCACCTATTTTTATGAAACGTGGTAGTTTCTGACTCGATGAATAATTAAGTGAAGTATTAAAGTGGGGTCGGCATTCTCAGATAGTTAAGGATCGAGCAGATCTTACGATTGTCAGTATACCACTGGGAAAAGATGCATGGTTTTTAAGGCCTGGGGTATAGTGGTGACCACCTAATTTTGTTTATAGGATGTGGACCAAGGTGGGTCCTCAGTCATTAGGTCATGCTGATAGGTTTGTTTTTGATTGGCTGAAAGCAAGAGGTGACCTGTCAGTTGTCAGTGTGTTTGAAAACTGAGGAAGAAGTTAGGGTTTCTTCCTTTTGTTTGTCTAATGTGGCATTTGTTGATTAGATGAAAGGTCCAAAGAGACAGGTGGGGTCATCATTTTTGGAGCTAGTAAATGCATGATAAGTTGGGGAAAGATCTGCAGTGGTAATTACACCATTGAGGAAAGGTGTTCGGATCTAATGCTTGTGCTTTAGCAATAGGTTGACACCTATCTGCTCTGATCAAAGTAAAGTTAAGTTATTCCTTTTTCCCACATGATTAAATTGAGCTATTATTGTTGGTTGGGAACTAGTTTAGGGAAAATAACAAAAGGGTTGGGACGCTATTTTTGTTGACCGTCTGATGGGCCGAAAAGAAAAGAAGATCAATGGTCCAAATTTAAATTTCTACTTTGTGACGTTGCTCACGTCTTGTGAACGTTGAGGTCACTAGTTTTCAGTAATGGTGAACTTAATGAGCTATGTGCAGATGAATTTCAAATGGTTGGCAAGACATTATATACCCCAATTTGATCATTGCATTCTTTACATCTTTCATAAGCATCTTGGAGAACTAGATTGTTTTCTAGAGCGATATCAAGTAGATTTTTGCAAGTGCCTAGTGGGTCATAATTTTTTAATACAAGAATTATTTGAGGCTTTCAGGAAGTCATGAATAAATTGTGTTGCTAGCTGATAAAATTTAGGGTTTTCTCTAGTGTTTTCTCTTTGTTTTGAAAGCCCTAGTTAAAATTCTCCCAAAGAGGGGATTGTCTGGGAAGACAATATACAAAGATAGGGGTGTTTTTGAAGACTTGATGCAATTGCTCCCACATTCAGACAATAGGGTAGCAAGACTAAAGGAATTGGTCCCAAGGAACCCTAGGGATTATGTGAATAGTGGGCTCCATGATAGAGGAAACTAGATGAGGGATGCTAGGGTGGGAGAGGATTACAATGGTCTTATTCTTTTCAGATTAGCATATTCACAAAGGAATTCATGTGCCCCCCTTAGCAACATTTGGCAATTTGACATAGGAAAGTTGGTAGTTCCTGGCGTGTTTATGGATGCAAAATTGTTGATTCAGATTGCTAAGTGTTATGATCTTGTGACTAAATGCATCAAGGATGTGAATGGAAATAAT
Source organism: Chamaecyparis obtusa (assembly GCA_027943335.1). NCBI lineage: Eukaryota > Viridiplantae > Streptophyta > Pinopsida > Cupressales > Cupressaceae > Chamaecyparis > Chamaecyparis obtusa. Next base: position 83,102 of record BSBK01010165.1, on the reverse strand, counting down.
TTAATTAGCATCACAGAAGATGAGATCAGGGAGGTCTTCTCATTGAATGACCCTTCTATTGGGTTAGAAAAAATAGATTTTAATGAGTTCACTGAGGTATATGAAACTCTGAAAGATTACTTAAGGATAGGGCCTGTAAGGGATTTTTCAGGACCAAATTGGATCAATGTGTGTTATCATCCCAAGTACACCAAAGCCTTTTATGGTGGATTTGTTTATTAAATGAGCACAAGGTTTTTATAAGTCTTTAACTTTAATCCTGGGGCATGATGAGGCCACTCATATGCCTATTACATATATGTTCATGATGGTGCAATCTCTACATCCCCAATTGGCCCTAATATTTTACTTTGCCTCTCACTTGGCTGACCTAATCCATGAGGGATTGATGGGAATAAAAAACATGAAGGCTAGTAGGCCTTTTGGATGGTACTCTATGTTGATGCATATGGTCTTGTACAAAGGTGAGCAGTTTTTTAGTTCAACAATCATTATTGTCAAAGAGAGGAATGGAGAAACTCTCCTAGTACAGTTGTGGACTATAGTTTTGTCATGGAATAGAGCTGATGCTAGTTTTATTACTTTTGACAGAAATTTTGCCTCAAGGCTTAGGACATTGTTACTTTTTGACAATCCTAGAATTCCAAGGGAATTATTAAGATTGATTAGACCAAAAGAATATTGTCAGGATATTACCAGAGTTCATAATTTTAGTGATATTATATTGTATCCTATTTCCACAATTTTTTGAATATGTGGTTGCAAGAGGGCACCATACATTTTTCCCTTCCAAGTTCCACTAAAGGTAGAATATGAAAATTTTTTAAGGAAAATTGGTAACCTGCAGCAAACTGCTCTCACTAGTAAATGAAGAGGGACTTTCTTACCAGATATCACAATTGCACATCAGTATGTTATCACTAAAGGAGGATGGGTGCATTTAAACCAAGACTTGCAACCCTATAGAATGCCTACAGTTGCGGTTAGATGTGTAGACAATGAGAGTTTTTTGTTAGGAATGTTTAGGGACAAGATAAGGTGTGCTCTTATGGAGCACCAATTCAATTTTCCTGATGACATAATAAGGAATGAGTTTGACCTCCAAAATCAAGATATTAAAAAGGAGAAATTGATAATCTACAAGAAGATTGTAGACTTTATTAGAAATTTTGATAGAACTTATGATCAATTAAAGGGTTTTTAGCCATTGGCTAGAAAGGTAGAGGCTCTTATGGAGCATTTTGAAGGGATCATGAAAGTAGTGAATGAGAAAAGGATTTTAGTAAGCAAGATAGACCCTGAGAGATCTAGGAAGATTTTAAGCCAGCCAGGATATACAAAGATGACCCCAAGGGGAGTTTATACTATACAAAAGAGAAGTGGTTACATTGATCTTCTACCAACATAGTAGAGAGATGAGAGTCTTCCTTCTACTTCAAGAGGAAAGACACCTATGGATGATCAAATGATGCAAGGACCCTCACCTAAGAGGTAGAGATAGGAGGTATCGGGGCCAAAACAAAGTGTTTATTCCCCTTCTCAATCCCCCTTACAGTTAGTACAAAGGAGGAATGAGGGGAACATTTTTATTTCCAATGATGAATTACAGGAAGGAATGCCAAAGGCACCTATGGAGGTGGCAATTAATTTAACTATTGCAGAGTTTGAGGGTAAGAAAATTGAGCCTATTTTCAAATAGGCTACTGACTCTTTTGTTGCTGATGAAAAATTTGTAAAGACTAGGGCATTTTTTCAATTTTTATGGAGAATGAAGATAAATCAGTTTAAAGAGATTTGTGAAAAGAAGAAAGAAGAGTTCCCTGATAGGGACATAACAAAAATTGTGAATGAATCCAGGGGAGAGATGATAAAGCAATTTGAGAAGATTACTCCTAAGGAGGGAAGGGCTATGGTCCATACTGCAGGGGTGTTGGTTATACCAGAATGGGATATTGCAGAAGCAATAATGTTTTATCAAGTCAGGAAAAGAAAGATAAAAACCCTTTCTATTGTAGAACAAGCATAGCAAGCTACAAGGGGTATTGCTTTCTTAGATGATCATATAGCCTTGGTTATGTGTTCCCTTAAGAGGGAAGAAAATAAATGAAAAAGAGAGGCTCTCTCTTCAAAGTATGCTGGAAATTTGTTAGTGCAACAAGTAGGTGAGACTTCTGGTGTAGAGGCTTCAAACCTTATTTTGGAAACTGCCAAATTTAATGTCAAGGTGGTAGAAAAGAATGCACAAGAGAAGGAAGAGATGAGACTTATGTTTGAAACTATGCTCAAGTCTTATAATGAGCTTCAAATAGAGCTGATCCAAAAGGACAAGTTAATTGTCAAGTGATGGAGAGTCAATGAATAATAGGTTGTTATTTAAGGGTAAAAGCACAATAAGTTGTCACCCTTTTACAAAGGAAAAGGCTAACAAAATCAAAGTTGTTCAACTTCAATAGTATAAAAATGATATGTATGTTTGGAATTTGAAGATGGTGTAAACTAATTAAATGTGATAAAATGGATGAAGTTTATGATTAATATTTTTAATATTTTTTTTGAATAATAATTGATATGTTTTTTAAATTTTTTAAGATGAGTTTTCAGTTACTGAAAAATGCTAAAAATTAGGGGTCTAGTTCCCACCCAAAAATTATATGTAAATAAACATTTTTTTCCCTAATTTCAAAAGATTTCATAGATGACATATATAGCTAGTGCATGAAGAAATAAAAATTGGTTTGTGACCTATATTTTCTCTTTTATAACAATTTAAATTCTGACTCACTGAAATTGACATTTTTCATCTCGCAACATATTTTTCATAACAAATCTATCCCAATCAAAAAAATAAAAATATATTCTTGAAGAGGACTCTCTCCTCTAGTGCACCATATCTTTTTCAAATTTATTTAATATGATTTACTATTTTTTTCTTTCTTTGAATCAACATCTCCTTGGTTGTTAAAATACCTACTTGCAATATTTTTTAATTACATTAAACTATGTCTAATTAGAACACTATAAAATCTATATGAGGATATTCTTGACTTTGATCTCTACAAAAAGGTATTTTTTTATTTTTTTAAAAATTTCATTAAAAATATTAGGAGTTATTGAAATGTCACTTTTCTGAAATAATTTTATTTTTATGTTAATTGGACCCAAAGTGGTATAAAACATGCATTTAATAGATATTTTCAATTGGAAAAGTTAAAGAACTTATCTAACTTATCTAGAATGAATCTAGATAGACCATATGTTTGACCAAAATTAATTTTTAGTTAGAAATACTAAAATTTAGTTGTGCTAATAAGTTAGCCTAAAAGGTGACACTTGATTGTGCGTTTACCCTTAATACTTCCTCACTGTTATCTACTAGTATTAAGTAAAGAATAGAGTTGTATTCATTAGATCAGGTGTACCACCTTGGTTTATTAGAGCCAGAAGTGAAGAGGGTAGTCTAGTCCCTATAGTTGGTCCAGTTGCTTATAGATTTCCCACATTTGGAATTAAACCCTCCTTAATATTAGTCATAAGCATATTGGTATCTCATAGAGTGTAAAATATTTCTAAGAACCAACACATCTTATGCTCTTATTTCTAGAAATGAGAAATGTCTATTTCACGCCAAGGGATGTGCCAACACAATCAAAAGGATAAAGGAGAACAAATATACATGAGTCATCAAACCTAAACATTGAAATTTCTTCTAATAAAGGAAAAAATAAGATAAGAATAATTAATTGTGCTTATTTTAAGAGTTTGTACATGATGAACACAAGCATTTTCCAAAATAGATTGATTGCCTCACACATCTTCTTAAGGAGAATGATGTAGAGTTTGACAAATTCATCAAAGAATCTGGACATCAAACAAAGAGCCTCGTAAGGAAAATAAAGAAGGATAAGAGGGATATAAGGGTAGCATACTAGCTACAATTATAAATTCATCAACTTTATATTATATTATTAAATTAGGTTGTACACACCATATTGGTTCTTCTTAGGTTTTGTTTTCTTTGATAAAACATGATAAAATTTCTTATATTACTCTAGGTAGAAACTATTGGAATAGTATCTATTAAAGTTGAAGATGGAACATTCAAAAATATTCTAACTATACCTTCACTCTTAATAAATCTCCTATCAAAATATTAGATTTCTCATATAGAGAAGAGTGTGAGAGATGAGTTTACTCTTGATTGAGTTGAGATCAGAAAATTGTACACAAAAAATCTAGTATCCCTAGGAAGATATAATCTTAAGGCTAGGTTTCACACTTTCTTACCACTTTTCTTGTGAAGATTCCTTTTCTACTTTGGATCCTCTCAATAGTTGTTTTGTGTTAGAATTTTCTTCTTGCAATGAGGATGATGATTACTGGCCAAGTTATTTTTTTGCTTCTACACAATATTCAAATTTTCTTTCAAATAAAGATTCACTAGATGAGTACTTGATATCTACATGGTTGGTTTTGTTTATGAATCCTATCATGTAGATTTAGAGGACATCATCACAGATATTCATATTTGAGCTTTGATGAAAGATCCTATGAAGGCACACATTCTTCTTTAGATGTAATGTGGGGATCTTCCTAAAATCTTGTTCCTTTTATACATCATTGTAAGTTATTGCATTTTTGCATTGTATTAGAGAAATTTGAACACCATTTGGATGGGTCATCATTGCATTTTGAATATGGTATGCATTTTACTTAATTAGATATTGATGATCTACAATTGATTGAATATCTAGATGAGCTATCCCAATGATCAGAGATCACTGAGCTACTAAAGTGATATGTAAGATGATTAAATCAGTCAATATATTATCATTGATGTCAACTAAGTTTTGATAGTACTTATCATGATAGTTACAAACATCTGAACATCTATAAAAAGAAGAAAATATGAAGAACTAAGATATCTACATAAGGAAAAAATGGATATGACTTATAAGGATAAGGTAAACATTAGGTAACTTATTGATGAGTCTATGGCTTTATATTGTTGACTTGAGCATGTTACATTAATCTATTATGAAGAAGAGATTTATATTTGAACAAGTCAATGTGGTTAGTAATTAAAGACTTTAGTATACACTGAGCGAATGTAGTGTATACCAAGTGACAGTAATAATTGAGTTAGTTATCACCAACGCATTTCAATATTAACCGTGTATGGATGAAAACATTAAATGCTAAGAATAGCCAACTGAAATTGATGAGCTACATATTGTTATGATTTTGAGGTTAAGGATGAAGTTATTTATGAAATCCATGACTGAAATACTTCAGAGATGATCTAAAGGATGAGATTAAAATGTGTTAAGGACACATCTTCCAAGGAAGGTTTAAATGGCAAAAATGGACGAAGGAGATTATGAGGCAAAATCTGATGGCAGATATAAAAATTGTTTACTTGTCTATTTAAGAGATATGAGTTTCATCGTTGAAACATTCCAGACAAAAGGGGACTACAGAGATTTAGTGTGAAGATTTTATTCATGCATTCTAGATCAAATTGGTTACAGAAAGAACCGCGCTGTAGATATTAGCGAGCACCAGAGAACTATTTACCAAGTGAAAGTAAGTTGAGAAATATTAAGGAAGTGAATTGATTAATAATCAGAGGATTTTATAACCATAGCATAGATCTGATATTTTCAATTGAGTTGTATTTGAATCATATCAATACTGTATCAATTTAACCATTAATTCAAAAAATCTCCTAACCAAGTGGACCTAATAGTCTTATTGTACTATCCTATGGCATTTGTTGAATATAAAGTGTTATCTTGTTAACCCCATAGTGAATGTTGGTCAAATGTTAACTGTTAGTGATAAATCCTCTAACCAAGTCACACCTAATAGTGTGCATTGTAACCTTTAATAGGGTTGGCTCTTTACCGAGCTCACTTCAGAAGAGTGAATTATTTTGGGTTACCGGTCCCAGGTAGTTTTTCCCTTAGCGCAGGGTTTCCACGTTAAATCATTGTGTTATGTGTTGTTTTTTATGATTGTTTTTCTATCGTAATTTACATACTGCATAGTTGATTTAATCAATAATCACAGTTTGGATAATTACTAGTATTCAATAAAGTGAACTGACAGATTGATATTTTATGTTACCAAGCTACATAAATTATTGAAATTGTTTTCAAAGGTGCATCTGGGAGATTGGGACTATAGGATAACTGATTTAACTTATTCATCCCCCTCTTAGTTATTCTAATAGATTTTTGAGTGTCACCTACACTTCATTTGGATATGGAGAATTTTGACACTGACATGGGGACACTTGATATATATCTCTTTAATAAAGGATTTCATAAGGATACCTATGATATATCTTGTGTTTGGATTCAAACTTGTGATGGTTTTCCTTATCATCTTCAAGGTTCTATAAATCTTCATGTGACCATTTCTGGTAAGGTTGTTCATACTTCTGATCAATTTCAAGTTAAGCTTGGTATTTTGTGGCTCTCTTCCATGCAAGCTATAGCCTCTCATATTAATAAGTGTATAAATTCCTTATAAAGGAGTGGTTGTAACCATTAATTATTATCTTTATAAACCTTTGAATCCTAAACATTTTTATATGATAGATTTATTTTTTCCATCTATCCCTCAAAACCCATCGAACCATTCTAATCATCTTTATTGATCCTATTAGCAATACAAGGTAGAAAATATTCTTGTGCTTAGCCTTCCTAAGGTTTATACTCTTACAACTATCTTACCTTCCCTACCTATTTCTCTTCCTATCATTCCTCAACCCATAGTCATTCCCTCCTCAAAACCTATGATTCTTGAACCTAATCCTTGAATTTCATCTCATAAAACCATTCATAACCAACATGCTCATCGACATCACAAGATCCATCAAGCTAAGGCTAAGGCTCATGCTTTTGCTTCTCAAATAGTTTCTCATCTCAATCCATGTCTTCCTTTGATGAACCCATCCTTGATACTTTAATGCAAATTAATCAAAATAACAATATGCAAATGGATAAATATGATGATTCTATTCGTATTTTAGATTTTGTTAACCTTGATATGGAAGACACTTGTGATGCACATCTGAGTGATGATGAATATGAAAATATTGATATGGATTATGATTTTTCTAACATGCTTTCTAAAAAGCTATCACTCACTCCTAGTGAAGAGAACAATGACTCCCCAAGAGTCCTTTCTTGGATTTGGTGGTGGTTCCTACTATGTTGGATGTTCTTCCTCTAGAAAGTTTCTCACATTTCCCTAATATTTTTCAGACCGAGATGGGAAGGAATTGTGATATGCTTGAAGTGGACTTATCTAGCATGGTATTCTTTGTGTGTTCATGTTGTATTTGTCACATGTTCTTCTCTTTTTTATATGTTTTGTCTAGATTTATTTAGATGACTCTTGTCACTCTACTGGCACAAGATGATAAAGTAATCAAACATATCATACATCTTTTTCTATTTGTACCTCTCTTCTTCTATTTTTTTTTCCATGTTATGTTGTCTATGTTATTTTTCATATATGTGCACTTATGTATTATACTTATATACTTGTGACATAGTAGCCCTGATTCTTTTTGGTCTCTGTGTTGCCAGCCCAAAAAGACTCCTCTTTATACTTCTTACATGCTTTTTCCTCCATTGTTTTGTAGTTGTAATAACTTTGGGGAATGATGACATTTCATACTTGATATAATATTACATATTATCATACTGACCCCATAGTTAGTAAATCTCTTCATGTTCCCTCTTTTATCATGTGTTTATTTCCCTTAAAGTGTTCTTTGTTGGGGGAATTTCATAGTGGAAATGTTCTTCATTGATGGACATATACTTCTATTAAAGAAATTTCTCCTATTGAGGCATTTTTCAACCACTTTAACATGGGGGCATACAATCCACTCACTTTTTCACACACACACATTGACAGTTTAGTTTCCTCTATCGAACCATTGGCATTTCATGGGGGCTTGGTCTTTGTTCTTTTGGATCTCTTGATAGATTACTCACAATTTAGGAGGTCTGATCCTTTATTTTTTTATCCCTTTTTGGATTACTAATAGTATGGGAGGCTTGATTGTTATTTGATCCTTCTTTAGACTATTGAAAGTCTAGGAAGCATGTTCATGTTTTTGATCTGTTAAGGACATACACATTGTTATGCCTAGGTCATCTTTTTTAGTCTCCTTTTTGGTATATGGATTTTCCTTGACGTTGAATTCTTTCGATGAATTCACTAGCACACCACAAAAACTTACTAGGCTAATCAATTCATCTTCGATGGGTTGACTAGCATGCCACACACACTTGCTAGACCATTCAATGCCATCTCTTTTTGTAGTATAACTTTTTATTTTTCATGTAAGGGACACAAACCTTATTGGGTTAGTTGGATACACTTTCTTTTTAGTTACATCTCTCTTATTTTGGCTCTAGATATGATAAAGACTCAATTCTATTAGGGGCTTAATGGTTTCTTCATCTCCTTAGTCATGATATGATCAACTCTCTCTTTTTGATCTACTTTAGTGTGAGTTTGAGGCAACTCATACTCATACTAAAATGGGGGCTAAATGTATCATCTTAAAATAGACGCACTCATTATTTAAGACCTTTTAGCTCCCTTTGTTTTACTGACTTCATGGACAATGGATGGATTCGTGCATGACCCCCTTCTTCTCTTGTTCTATACAATTTTTACCCTTTTCAACTATGCAGTCTCCAAGACCCCGGGTTTAGTTCCTTGTGGCACAACACTGGAATAGGTTGACCCAATTGAACTATTATTGAATAGGTCAACCAGGTTGACCTATTCCCTAGGGATTTTAAATCCTAGGGCTGGATTTGTCTCAGGGAATTAAATTTCCAAATAGGGTGCCCCCATCAGATCTTTTTGTTTTTCCACTTGGAAAGTAGTATAAAAGGAAGCCTAAGATCCTCATTTTGGAATGGAATTATCATGGTAGAAATCACACATACAAGATCAAGCATTCAAGCATTCAAGTTCAATCATATTTTCATCAAGCATTCAATGCATTAAAGGATTCAAGGATCCTTTATGAGCATTTTGTCTTTAAGATCTAACACTTTGGTGGCCATCAAGGGAGGAGATTTACATTGAGGCATTCATAATTCTCTTCATTGGTGCACATTTACATCCATGGCTCCACGATGTAGTTTTGGTGGATCTATTGCATTTGTGGAGATTTAAACATATTTTATTGCAAATTTAACATCTACAACATACAAGCTCTACAAAATCCTTATTAACAAGGGTTTCTACAAGAAAGGTGAATGCTTACATTTGTCTTGCTTCCTTCACATATTTATATTTCAATTTCTAGGTTGATTATTCAATCTAGGGATAGACCAAGGTAAGCCCTCATCTACCCAAACCCAAAAACAATCCTTTTTGTGTGCAGGAATAGGATATCAGAATTGCAACCATAGATCTAGAAATTACTTGACAAGATATTTATGAAGAAGTTCAGTCAAATTTTCTATGGTATCCTGAGAACATGGCGAGTTGGACAACCTATTCCTGGACATGGTGCCCTAGTCGACTCATTCATGGAGGTCTAGGAAAAAGAATTATATTTTGGGTTTTCTTTCATGGTCATGAATCTATAGTCCAGAGTTATCTCATAGGATTAGATCCATAGTTTTTAAAGAAAAAGGGCACATTCCTCTACACATTTCAAGGTGATTACTTTATCATTCATTTCATTTTTTAATCTAGACCTATTTTCACATCTCAATTGGGATGATTGCCTACATTTAGCATCTAGATCTATCTTACTTTCCTCATTAAATCAATTGTTTCAATTACTTTTTTACATTTACCCATCTTTAATCAAATCCTACATTGCACTTGTTAGCCCATTTTCTTGTAATAGCAAAAGAATCCTTAGAAAATGGTGTGTCCCTACAAATTTTCATGGATTTTGGTCATTCCCTTTGGTCTCTGCAATGTTTTTCTGTGCTCTTGGCTCAAACCCTAGGCAAAAAATTTCAAATTTCTAGCTGTTGCATGCAAAAACCCTAGTTTACCCTGGCCGAGTTCTATTTCATTGTTAACTTTTTGTGCCACTTAAGTTTTTTTAATGTATGTGCACTTTTCTTCCCAGTCAATTGCCTATTCTCTGAATCCTCGAACGGTTAGCATTTTTGTCTAGTGATTCAGTGAAAGCCTTGTTTTCGCGTATTCTCTTAATTCCTGATAGTCTTTTGCTAACACTTAGCGGCTTGGCGCAATGGTTATCTTTCCTTCCAGTCATGTATTCTCCAGACCCTTAGGCTATTACATCTTTTATTTGGTGATTACCTGACTGCAGTGTTCGCATGATCCGTTTGAATCTAGCAATTTCATGTTAACATCCGGTGACCTAGTGAACATGGTTTTCCTTTCTTTAGTCGCATGATCACTAGGTGTCTGGTAGTTTAGGGTTAGGAGGTAGTTAAACAATGGCATGATCTAATGGTTTTCATTATACCGTTGATGGAAGATGCAAGGATTCTAAGCCTGCGGTGTAGCGACAGCTGTCTGATGCTCTTTATGGACTAAGGCTAAACGGTGGGTCCTCACAGTTCCAGGTGGTGCTGACTTGGCGATTTCTCATTGGTCAGGCTTGAGTCTAAGGTGGAAGTTGTTAGAGTGACCTTGATGTGATGAAAAATTTCTATATCCACTTGCTGGATATTGTGACTTGGTGACTTATCATTAGTCGAGGCACTAATGATGTGGCAAGTGTCAATGGGACCTATTTACCAGCGTGTCCTTGAGGGTCCTGATGTTCGTAGAAGATCTACAGTTGGCATAAGTTCTCATGGGTTTTGTCAGAGCCATGCGATCTTATGCCAGCCATCCATTTTACTTTTCTTAGGTGACAATGAAGGAGGTGGGTCCTTTGACAGGTGGAGCTGATTTGTTTTATTTTGATTGGCCAGTGGTGGTGATATGGATGGTGTTAGTGGGCCTGTGGTCTTCAGTCTTTGGAGTAGGTTAAAGTGCAGCAAGATCTAATGGTTGTCATTGCACCGCAAGGATAAGTTGCTTGATAGATAGCATCGTGATTTAGCGACGACCATTGATCTTGCTTGGTGTTAGAGAGGTCTAGGTTTGGTGGTTATGACAAGAAATTTGGCAGCTTCGATAGGTTTTCATTTGTTCATGTATTCTCATGATAAAATAGTGATGCTCCAAATGTTTTGTGAATGGGAGAATGTTTGTAATCACTGAATCTCCAAATTGTTTAGCGGTACCATAGGTTCTTTCATGAATGGGAAATAGACTTCAGTTGCTGATTCTTTGAATAGTGACTTGCGTTAAGTTTTTTTACTTGTTCATTGATTCACTGGGTAAAGCTTGAGTTAAGGAAAGTGTTTCACGAAAAAGGAATGTCATTGTTGCATGTTCACTAAATGTAAACTAGGATTCCTGCAAACTTAAGTCAACAAAGCCTAGGAAAAGGTAGGATCAGAGGGTCGTGATATAAAGTTGATTGAGATTTGAATATTGACTGCCGATTTGCTATTGGTGCTATGAAATAGTCGTTTCTTCTAGGATTCAAATTTTAGAAGGGTTTCCAGTGACAAGAAGGACTGAAATTGAATGTTTTAGCGGTTGGGTTTGGTAGGAATGATCTCGTCGACTGTTGCAGCATGGTCCAAGGTGTTCATGATTGATTGCAGGGGTTTTTGTACCATGACAGAGTTTCTCGAGGCATGTTTCAAGTGGTCGAGCAGATTGATAAATATGGGCAAATCCATGGTTTTTAGTACTTTCTTAGAGAATTACCATGATTATAGATCATTCTTGGATCTGCTTTCTCCAGACTGCTTGGTTTTTCCCCAATTGTAATAAATTCTTGATTGATCTAGTTGGTTTGGTGGGTGAAACCCTAACCCTAGTCATCCATAGCTTGTTGCATCCTATTTTTGGATTCCAAGATGACTAGGGGTATATATTGCAAAAAAAATTATTTATTAGGGTGTGGTTGATGTATATTGGAAGTCAATGTAAAAGATTGAACAAGGAGAGCTTCGATTTAGGGTTTGTTTCCTAGTATTTTGTTGTTTTGGTAATGTATTTATTCTAAAAATTTTAATGAGAATACACTTGGATTCCAATCTTATATTTGTGTATGTCTTCTTATTTTTTTTTTGGGCTCATATATGTTAATATCACAAAGTGGGTTAGCATATGGTAAAAAAAGAGTATTGTGGAGTTATCTTTGAGTTCCTAACAAAGTTAGGATTAAAGTCTTTAAGGTGATTTTAGTGAGTTCGTGGATAGATAAGAATTTGATGTCCAGGTATGTGAGAGAGAGTAATAATAGGCAAAGCACTTATTCTGAGTCCAAAAGTGTTTGAGTTGGGGTTTTCAGTTGATATGCATTGTTGATGACTCTATGCCCTTGGTTAAGGCATTGGTCCATTCTCTGGAAGCAGTTCATCATCATCAATCACACACACAATATAAATGATAAAATCTTTAAACCAGTTAGTAAAGGATATAGTTGTATAACATTTAGTGATTCCTTTCAAGAAGTGAATCAAGGGTACACCTGCCTAAGCATATAAGCACAAAGTGTAGGAGGATCTCTTTGATCCTTGTTAATTGGCCCTTTTCCTTGCATAATTTGGAGGGGTGATAGAGTCAGTGACAAAAATTTGTCAATCATAGTGTAAACTTGCAAGTAGAAAGAGAAGAACACCAACAAAATGGAGACTCTACTGGGGAGAGTCTAGAGATAAGGTTATTAAGTCATAGACTCTTGTTTTTCCTATTGTATTCAGTTAAAAATTTCCCACTTTGGTGGGTGGCAACTCAAAAGGATAGAAACAATGCTATAAATTGAAAATCATGGAAAAAAGAAGGAATACTAGGTCCTTTGTCAAGAAAAATCTGGAGGTTACTTTGGAACAATTACCTAGACAAGAAAAGAAGATTTGGATCAGAAGAAATGGTGAGTCTACTAGTGCTCCAATGAGAGAACAAAGAAATACCAGAAGTAGAGCACCACATACATCCTCTCATTAGGAAGATTCACAACACAAGAGTTCTAGATCAGATAGTGGTCACTTTGAAGATAAATTTTGTGATACCCTAGAGGCAGTATTTCAAGATAAGGGTTCATTGCTTGCAAGTCAGGATGAACAAGCCACAGAAAGGGGTTTTGGTCCAAATTTAGATCCTAAGGAGGATATGATCAGAAGGCAACCCATGAGACCAAGATAGGTCCATTTCCCATATCAAAGGCTCACTGATATGGATGTGTCATCAGGTTCTGATGATATTATGATATACCCACATGATTTAAGTGCACTAAGGTTGTAGTTGGCAGAGCAGGATGCCATACATAAGAGGTTACAAAAAGAGAGAGAAGCTAAAAAGGTGAATGCTCTAATAGAAAGATAGTCTCTTCTTAGAAAGATTAATGAATTGAAGGAGAGAAACAAGATACTTGCTTCTACTCCTAAAAATTTGCAACATGATGTTTTTGGTGATCTTGATGCTTTGAGAAGTGAGCAATAATGCTTGCTGGAAGATCATGAGTTTGATAAAGAGGGCCCTGTGATTAGACAGGTTCAAAGTTATACTTCCCTCGCTAAAGATAAGGATGGACATGAGATCACTAGACTTGTTGTTGCTTCTAGTGAAAAAGGAAAGAAAAAGATGGTGGGACATCAGACAAGAAAATCATTGACAATACCAGGGGTCCCACCACCCAATTCAAATAAGGAGACAGACATTGAAAGAAGAAGAAAGGAAGATGAGGACCTTGCAAGAGAATTAGAGAGGGCTGAAATTGAGGCCTCCATTGCAGAAAAGAGAAGATCCAGTTCTTGAAGGCTTCATCTGCTAATGCTCTTGGCCCATCTGATATTGTACTAGGTATGCCATCTATGACTACTATTGTTCCACTTAGTAATGCTACTAGTTCAATTCCTTCCTCATCTGCTAAGATAAATATTGATCCTAAACAACAGTCAAATGCACAAGTAGATGGAAATGTAAATGTAAATGTTAATCCTAGGATCAACACTAGTTCAAGTTTTCAAAGAAGACCTATGGAATTAGAAGGCTATAGGAAAATTAGTTTTGATGGAATTCCTAGCTACCCAAATGCTTTTCCAATTGATATAAGAGATAAGGTACCTAAGTTTGCTGGTAATAATGCTATTAGTTGTGAAGAACATCTTAGGTTATTTGTTGATATGGTAAATGATTATGAGGTAGAGCATGAGGATGTAGTCATGAAATTATTTGTTCAATCTTTGGTGGAGGATGCTAGAGATTGGTTTAAGAGACTCCCTGACCATTGTATTGACACATGGGATTCTTTTGAGAGATGTTTCAAAGAGTAGTATGGTGATAGGCCTAATGCTAGTTTCATGTTGAATGAGTTCAACACTATAAGAAAAAATCAAAATGAGTATGCAGCTGAATTCAATATGAGATTTCAAAGGGGTATGCATAAGCTATTTCAAGTCATGAGGTTAGATGACAATGTTTGTTTGACCACATACTTCAATTCCTTTGATGGAAAAATGGGATACTTGTTGAGGGACAAGGAACCAAGAACTCTTAGAGATGCTTTTAGGATTGTTGTCAATATTGAAAACAATATGAAAATATCAAGAAAATTGGGTGGAAAGAGAGATGATCCAAAGTTGTTTAGAGATAAAAAATACAAAAGGGATAATGAAAGGAATGTTGGAAATAAGAAACAAGAGGAAGATAAATTGGATAAGGTGTTGAATGCATTGAAGGTTTTAAAAGCACCTACTAATAGGATTAACAATGCTCCTACCAATGAAAAGCCTCAATTCAACAATAATTTCAATAGACAGAATAGACTGCAGAATTATCCCTACAACACCCAATGGAAGGATGGAAAGCCTATTGTCCCTGTTACAAGAAGAATTAATGATAAGGTTGTCCCTGATCATTTTCAAAGATCCTCTGTAAATATTGTAGAAGATACACCATTGTGTATAGCATGTCAGTCCCCTCATTCTGCAGAGCATTGTGTAGTTGGAAAATCCATGTCAGCATATCAAGATGGTAACAATGAGGAGTTAGATCAAGAAGAAACTCATGATGATGTTGGATGCAACATGGAAACTTCATATTTAGGATATGAAGATGATTTTTATATTGATGAAGAAGTAGATGTGTGTTTGAAAAGACACAATAGGGCACTTTTCCATTAGGGGGTTTTTTCTGATAATGATGATGTTGATGAAAAGACATGTAACATGAATTCTTGCTTAGAAACAGTAAATTTGAGAAGGCCTTCAATGGTGGAAATGGATAGAATTACTATAGAAATGATAGTCCAAGTGCAAACTAGAGGCATGGTGGCAAGGGATGTAAATACAAAAGCTGCAGGAATGTTTATAAAAAACAACAACTTCAGGGAATTCAGTGGAAATAAATCAAAGGATGATCATATGGCAAGGTTCAAAAATGTAAAAGGTAAGAAGTGGGAACCTAAGGGGGTTAGAGTTGAAAATTTTTCCAATGAAATAGAAAAGCCAGTTGGCAAAATGGCTAAAGTTGAAAAATTAAAGGGCACAACTACAACCAATGTATCAGATAAACAAAAGGACACTAAGGCAGAACAGATTGAGTTTCCTCCCTCTACTCCTGTTGATATGTTGGTTGTATTATATCAAATAACTATCAAGGTTCCATTGTCAGAATTGTTGAGGATCCCTGAACATAAAGATAGGGCTATTGCATGGGTAGATAATGTTCATAATAATGATGTTGCATGCAATGAACCTCGGGATAAAGTTTTGAAGGAAGAGGAGGTTCAAGGATTGGTATCTTATATACCACCTATATACTTGGATAAATCTATCAATGCTAGCCTTGAAAATATAGATCCATTCTTCTTGAGTATCCTTGTGAATGAAATGAAGTTAAGAAATTATATGATTGATTCTGGTGCTTCCAATACTGTTATGCCTTTTAAGATCATGGAAAATTTAGTTCTCAAAGTTGATATAGATCAAGGCAGATGTTGTGTAATGGATCAGAGGGAAGTACCAGTCATTGGGACTATAAATGCAATGCCATACAGATTGGCAACTTATCTAGAGAAGGAATTGACTATGAGTGTCTTGGTTGTAGAAATTCCACCTCATTACGGTATGTTGTTATGTAGGAAATGGATTGATTCCATGGGTGGATGTCTCCAGTGTGATCTTTATTCTACAACTTTCAAGATTGATGATCAGTTTGTTAAGATTGAAAGAGAACGAAGGGTAACCTACGTGATTGAAAAGAATATTGATAATGAGGTTACCTGCTTTGTAGATACTGATGTCAATGCTTTCAGAGTTTAGGTCACTATACTTGAAAAGGAGCTTGTATTACCATGTATTATTGAAGAGATAGGTTATAGGTTTGTGAAGGGTGATTTGTGGGTGATGTACTTTGATGGTGCTAGCTACAAAGATGGAGCAGGAGTAGGTATTTTACTCATTTCTCCTAAGGGGAGCACTTACAAGTTTTCTTTCACATTGAATTTCTTTTGTACCAATAATATAGAAAAATATGAAGCATTGTTGCTAGGATTGAGATTGGCACAAAAGCATGGAATTAAATGTATAAAGGTTATTGGGGATTCTGAATTAGTGGTGTCCCAAACAAGATCAGTATATGCTTCCAAGAACAAAAGGTTGAAACAATATAGAAATTTTGTTTGGGATTTGATTGAGAGTTTTGATGCCTTAAATATTGTGTGGAAGGACAAAATTAATAACAAGATGGCTGATTTGTTAGCCAATATTGCAATCAATCCCAGTGATATTACTTTTTTTGGCCTCTCCAAAGTTGAAATTCAGACTAGGCCTAGTATACTAGACAATGTTGAGAATTCGCAAGTTTTTGAAGATGACCAAGATATCTTGAGATTTATGAATTGTGAAGATCATTATCATGGTCAGGAGTCAGATTATTCAGCCTTGGTTGAGACTGCAGAAGGAAAGGAAGTTGTCCTTGGTAATGAAGTCATCCAGCTTAAAACTAACAAGGTTCCTAAGGGACTTGTTGTTCTAGAAACTGTGTTTGTTAATCAGGATAGAATTCAAAAGGATATTAAAAGGGAAGATCATATCAATTTGGATGAGATAAATCTTGGAACACAAGAAGCACCTAAGAGGGTTTACATTGGTAAGGATATGTCTCACAAAGTGAGGAATTCCTTGATTGAATTATTAAGAAAATTCAGGCATGTTTTTGCATGGTCATATGATGACCTAAAGGTTTATAGAAAAGATTTGTTCCAACATGTCATTTCTTTGAAAGAAGATGCTAAACCCTTTAGGCAAAAAAAAAGGCCTATAAATCCTACTTTGGCACCTAAGATGTAAGAAGAGCTAATGAAGTTAAGAGATGCTGGAATTATCAAGCCCATTAGGCATTCTTCTTGGGTGTCAAATTTGGTTCCTATCAGGAAGAAGAATGGTGACATCAGACTTTGTGTGGATTTTAGGAACCTGAACATTAGCTCATTGAAGGATAACTATTGTCTGACCAATATGGAGGCTATGTTGCAGAGAGTGATCGGATTTGAATTAATGTTTATGATAGATGGTTTCTCTAGTTATAATCAAGTAATTGTGAAAGAATTAGAACAATTTAAGACAACTTTCACTACACCTTGGGGGACATATGTGTATGTGAGAATGCCTTTTGGTCTCACAAATGCTAGTGCAACTTTTCAGAGGGCAATGGATGTTGCCTTTTCAGATTTTATAAATGATTTCATTGTTGTTTATCAAGATGATTTAACTTCCTATTCCAGGAAGGAAGAAGACCATTGTACTCATTTAGAAAAAATATTTGTGAGGGCTTTGGAATATGGAATTTCATTAAATCCAAGGAAATGTGCTTTTGGTGTCATTAAGGGTAAGTTTCTTGTCCATTTGGTTGGAAAGCAAGGAGTTAGAATTGACCCTGAGATGATGGTAGCCATTGATAAGATTCAAAGACCAAAAAATGTTAAAGAAATTCAATATTTCTTTGGTTAGGTGAATTTCTTGAGAAGATTTGTGACAAATTTTGCTGAAGTTAATAGGCCAATATCTAAGATGTTGAAGAAAGGACCTGAGATTAAATGGGAGGGTGAGCCTAATGAAACTTTCAAGAATATCAAGAAGGCTATCAAGGATGCACCTATGCTCAAGACACCTAATTATAGTATCCCAATGCATATCTTTTCTTTGGCATCTTTTCATACTATTGTTGTAGTTTTGTTTCAAAAGAATAATGAAGGTTATGAGCAACCTATTGCATTTTTCAGTAAATCTTTGTAGGCTACTGAATTGAAGAATGATATCAATGAAAAACAAGCTTATGCACTCGTGAAGGCTGTCAAGGATTTTAGATGTTATCTGATGGGTGCAATTGTGATTGCTTTTGTACCTAGTGCTGCAGTAAAAGATATTTTTTCACAGTAGGAGGTGTTTGGAAGGAGATGTAGATGGATAAATAGAATTCAAGAATTTAATATTGATGTCTAGATCACCAAGTTGGTCAGAGGACAAGGATTGGAAAAACTAATGGCTCAATCCAATCTTGATGCAAATCAGATAAATCAAGCTGAGGTTGATTACACGTGATATGGATGATTGTATCTAGTATCAAGATGTTATATTTTACTTAAGGAACATGAAATGTCCAGTAGAGATGGATGATAATAAGAAAATGACTTTGAAACTACAAGCCATCAAGTATGTGATTCTGAAATGTAAGTTATATAGGAAAAATTTGGATTGCATACTTTTGAAATGTGTTGATGAAACTCAAGCTGACAAGTTGTTGAAAGAAATGCATGAGGGAGTTTGTGGAGGACATTACATGGGTAAAACTACTGCTCCAAAAATCTTGAGAGTAGGATTCTGGTGGCCTACAATCTTCAAGGATGCAGAGAAGTTGGTAAGGAGATGTGATGCTTGTCAAAGGTTCTTTGGTAAGCTTAAATTTTTAGGCAATATGCCCTTAAGGCCAGTAGAAGTGCAAGTTCCTTTCCATAAATGGGGAATGGATTGCATAGGAGAAATACCAAACAAATCTAGTGAAGGACATTCTTGGATCTTAGTTTCCATTGATTATGTTACAAAGTGGGTAGAGGCTATCCCCACAAGGAATTCAACTAGTAGGGTGGTGACTGATTTCTTATTGAACAATATTGTTACCAGGTTTGGTTGTCCTGAGAGGATTGTCAGTGATAATGCAATGTGTTTTAGGTCTGCTGAATACAAAGATTTATGTCAAGGTCTAGGAATTCAGATGTCATACTCCTCACCTTATCATCCAAAAGGGAATGGACATGCAGAATCAACAAATAAGAGCTTGATAAAAATCCTTAGGAGGATCCTTGATAAGAATAAAAGAGCATGGAGTTCAAAATTGCCATTAGTTATGTGGGCTGATAGGGTAACTATGAAGCAAGCAATTGGCTGTGCACCATTTGATTTAGTGTATGGGATACATGCAAGGGTGCCTCAGAACAACTTGTTGGAGATGTATAAGTTTGTTCAGTTATATGATGATGACATAGATAATGAGATGCAGTTAAGAATTGAAGACCTCATCAAGCTGGATGAAACTAGAAGAGAATTAGTTGCAAAAAATGCCAAGTTGTAATTACAAGTTAGGAATCTCTATGACAAAAGGACTGTTGACAGGAAGTTTGAGCCTGGTGACTTAGTATTAATTTGGAATGCTAGATTGGAGGGTAAAGGGAGACATCGCAAATTTTATCCAATCTAGCTAGGGCCATATCTAATTCATGAAAAATGGGGCTAGGATTCATACATTGTAAAAGAATTAAATGGTGATATTCAAGAATTTCCAATTCATGGACAATTCTTGAAGAAATACTTCAATTGAAGGTATCATTCTTTCCATGAATAGTAGTTAGGTCTGTATATTTTGTAATTTTTATAAAATTGCCTGTCCCCTATCTTGTTTTGTCTTGGTTTGTAGGGTTTTTGTCTTGTTGCTCTCTGTTGTTCAGATTTTCCTGTGGGTGGTCTACTTTAACCAGTGATTCTAGATCCTTGCTATGCCTGCAGGAGGCATACATCCCCAGACAGAGCCACTATTAGCCCATTTTCCTGTAATAGCAAAAGAATCCTCAAAAAATGGTCTATCCCTATAAATTTTCATGGTTTCTAGTCATTCCCTTTAGTCTTTACAATGTTTTTCTATGCTCCTGGCTCAAACCTTAGGCAAAAAATTTCAAATTTCTAGTCGTTGCATGCAAAAACCCTAGTCTACTCTAGCCGATTTATATTTCATTGTTACTTTTTTGGGCCACTTAAGTTTTTTTAATGCATGTGTGCTTTTCTTCCTAGTTAGTCCCCTATTTCCTAAATCCCCGAACGGTTAGCATTTTTGTCTAGCGATTCAGAGAAAGCCTTGTGTTCGCATATTCTCTTAATTCCTGACAGTCTTTTGCTAACCCTTAATGACTTGGCATAGTGGTTATCTTTCCTTGCAGTCGCATATTCTCCAAACCCTTGGGCTGTTACATCTTTTATTTGGTGATTACCCAACTATAGTGTTTGTGTGATTGGTTTGAATTTGGCAGTTTCATGTTAACATCCAGTGACCTGGCGAACATGGTTTGCCTTTCTTTAGTCGCATGATTGCTAGGTGTTTGGAAATTTAGGGTTAGGAGGTAGTTAAACAATCGTAGGATCTGATGGTTTTCATTATACCATTGATGGAAGATGCAAGGATTTTAAGCCTGTGGTGTAGTGACAGTTGTCCAATGCTCTTTATGGACTAAGGCTAAGCGGTGGGTCCTCAAAGTGCCAGGTTGTGCTGACTTGGTGATTTCTCATTGGTTGGGCTTGAATCTAAGGTGGAAGTTGTCAGAGTGACCTTTATGTGATGAAAAATTTGTATGTCCACTTGCCAGATATTGTGAATTGGTGGCTTTCCATTGGTTGAGGCATTGATGATGTGGCAAGTGTCAGTGGGACCTAGTTTTTGGCGTGTCCTTGAGGGTCCTGACATCTGCAGAAGATCTATGATTGGTGTAAGTTCTCATGGGTTTTGTTAGAGCCATGTGATCTTACACCAGCCATCAATTTTACTTTTCTCAAGCGACAATGAAGGAGGTGGGTCCTCTGACAGGTGGAGCTAATTTGTTTTATTTTGATTGGCCAGCAGTAGTGATATGGATGGTGTTAGTGGGCCTATGGTCTTTAGTCTTTGGAGCAAGTTAAAGTGTAGAAAGATCTCATGGTTGTCATTGCACCATAAGGATAAGTTTCTTGATAGATAGCATCGCACATTAGCAATGACTGTTGATCTTTCTCGGTGTTAGAGAGGTCTAGGTTTGGCAGTTATGATAAGAAATTTGGCAGCTCCAATAGGTTATCCTTTGTTCACATATTCTGTCAATAAAATGGCGATGCTCCAAATGTTTGGTGAATGGGTGAATGTCTGTGGTCACTGAATCTCCAAATTATTTAGTAGTACCATAAGTCCTATCACAAATGGGAGATAGCCTTCAGTCGTTGATTCTCTTAATAGTGACTTGGGTTAAGTTGTTTTACTTGTTCGCTGATTCACTGAGTAAAGCTTGAGTTAAGGAAAGTGTTCCATAAATAAGGAATGTCATTGTCACGTGTTTGCTAAATGTAAACCAAGATTCTTGCAGAGTTAAGTAAACAAATCTCAGGAAAAGGTAGGATCGGAGGGTCGTGATATAAAGTTGATCGAGATTTGAATATTGACCACCGAGTTGCTGTTGGCACTATGAATTACCCATTTCTTCTAGGATTCAAATTTTAGAAGGGTTTCTAGTGACAGGAAGGACTGAAATTGAATGTTTTAGCAGCTTGGTTTGGTAAGAATGATCTCGCCGACTGTTGCAGTGTCGTCCAGGGTGTTTCATGATTGATTACAAGGGTTTTTGTACCGTGACAGAGTTTCTCGAGGCATGTTGTAGGTGGCCGAGTAGATTGATAAATATGGGCAAATCCATGGTTTTCAATACTTTCTTAGAGAATTACCATGATTACAGATCATTCCTAGATCTTCTTTCTCGAGGATGCTTGGTTTTTCCCCAATTGTAATAAATTCTTTATTGATCTAGTTGGTTTGGTGGGTGAAACCCTAACCCTAGTCATCCGTAGCTTGTTGCATCTTGTTTCTAGATTCCAAGATGACTAGGGGTATATATTGCAGAATTTTTTATGTATTAGGGTGTGGTTGATGTATATTGGAAGTCAATGTAAAAGATTGAACAAGGAGAGCTTCGATTTAGGGTTTTTTTCCTAGCATTTTGTTGTTTTGGTAATGTATTGATTTTGAAAATTTTAATGAGAATACACTTGGATTCCAATCTAATATTTGTGTATGTCTTCTTATTTTTTTCTTGGGCTCATATATGTTAATATCACAAAGTGGGTTAGCATATGGTAAACAAAGAGTATTGTGGAGTTATCTTTGAGTTCCTAACAAAGTTAGGATTAAAGTCTTTAAGGTGATTTTAGTGAGTTCATGGATAGATAAGAATTTGATGTCCAGGTATATGAGGGAGAGGAATAATAGGCAAAGCACTTATTCTGAGTCCAAGAGTGTTTGAGTTGGGGTTTTCAGTTGATATGCATTGTTGATGACTCTATGCCCTTGGTTAAGGCACTCGTCCATTCTCTAGAAGGAGTTCATCATCATCAATCACACACACAATATAAATGAAAAAATCATTAAACCAGTTAGTAAAGGATATAGTTGTATAACATTTAGTGATTCCTTTCAAGAAGTGAATCAAGGGTACACCCACCTGAGCATATAAGCTCAAAGTGTAGGAGGATCTCTTTGATCCTTGTTAATTGGCCCTTTTCCTTGCAAAATTTTGAGTGGTGATAGAGTCAATGACAAAAAAATTGTCAATCATAGTGTAAACCTGGAAGTAGAAAGAAAAGAACACCAACAACAGAAAAGAGGACTTTTTTTCATACTTACTTAATATAATTTGGGTATAGCATTGGCATCCCTTTATCACCTTGAGTTTTGCTAATCTAACTTGGGTTATATTGAGAATTATGTTTGGAAGCCCCTCTTTCACTTGTATTTTGAATGTTAGTGTGGAAGTGGTTAATTAAATGAATTTATCTCACATCTAGTTTATATTGTTAAATTCATTAGGACCCATTTTACCCCTAAATAGATATTGTAAGCATATTTTGATATTTATAAATTATTATGAATCTTTTGCAACATATTTTTGCATCATTCTTCTATAATATTTGTGTAAAATTGAAAATGAAGATAGGAAACTATAATTTTTTTTAGCATACTTTATAAAAATATGTGTTGTAGGCTCTGAATTTTGAGCCAACCTTATTATTTCCTCTATTTTGAGCTAAAATTTATGTAAATAAATAAAAATTTCACTGTAGTTTTTATATTTCTACTTTAAAATGGGTTCATTTATTGATAAAGGGATAATGAGGTAAATTTATTAAGAGAATCAAAACTCTTTTCGGTGATTAATTGACCTATAGATGAGTGTAGTAGTAGCTATCAATTCTAACTTGATTTTGACAACTAATTGACCTGCATGGTTGGTATTTTATTGTGACCACTTTCCAATATTAAGTTCCAAACAATAGATCTCCCTTTACCTCCATTTGGTGTATTCTTTCTACTATTTTTTGTCACCTTGTCAATACAAATCAATGACATATTTTTGTCAAAATTAGAATCAAAATTTTTATGAATATTGTTAGTGCCTACATTTTTTTTCTTAGCTATTAAAGCATGGAAATCAACTTCACATCTAGACAAAAGATTTTTCCTAGAGAAGGATGATCAATTTTTAAAGATTTTTAGATGCCTTAAGTAATAGATAGGAATTTAAATTATTAACTATGGTATGTGCCTCCTCTACTCATGGAGCTTGGAATAAATAAAATCAAATTTAGTTTGTTGGATTTTACCATTGTCTAAGGTGCCTCTATGGTTAAATGGTATTGAACTATGAAAAACTAATAAATTAATTTTCTCTCAATGAATGTTATTCCAATCTTTCACTCCATCAGCAATCTTTGAATACTAGAAATGATTTAGATGTAAAATTCATATATTATGCATTTAAATGTGCATTGTATATTTACATCATACTTGGGTATAAATTTGATAAATTTAGATTTGTATTTGTGATTTTTTTTTGTTCTAAATGAAGAATGAAAATTACATAAATTTAAATTAGTACCTGAATGTATGTTATTCACAAATTTTATAAAGGAGTATTGAGTCTTCTTCCTTCTTTCTAACATTTTTTGGTTGGAATGATTCATCAAGAATAGATCAAAATATAAATTTTCTAACTCCATTTAACTACCATGAAAGAAAAATTTATGTTCTGTTTTAACTTAAAAGCACAAATAAATACATAGCTCTCTCTAATGGAGATAGAAAAATAACTAGTTGAGGGAAATGCTAAGATTAGGTGCTCCAACAAGTCGGATCAAGCCTTTGTTATTTTTATTTTTGTTTGTGACTTTTCTACTTCTCTTCCATATAGAACCTTTTGAAACTCATAAGGAAGTTTCAAATACCCTATTATAGTTGTTTGCAATGTAGGATCGGATGAGAGGTCATAAATTACAGAATAATCTCAATAGTTTAAATGTGACTTCATTGTACCTCTTCAACAGATTTAAACAAATAAGGTCAAAACATAGGGATTTTGGAATATATCAAAAGGATGATCAAATACTTTCTTCCATTCTATCCAAGCATGACGTATAATATTTAGTATTTGTTTCAAATTTATAGTCTATCAAGAGTGTTATGGGAGATGCTTCGGAAATACTCTCTCTACATGATTTAATTGATAAACTCACAAGAGAAAAATACATGTAGATTCAAATGGGATTATTAATGTATACTACATCTCATGCTCTTATTTCTAGAAATCAGACATGTCTATTTTGTGCTAAGGGATGTGCCAACACAATAAAATGGATAAAGTAGAACAAATATATGTCATCAAACCTAAACATTGAAAGTTCTTATAATAATGGAAAACCTAAGAAATAAATAATTAAGTGTGCTTATTGTAAGATTTTGTTCATGATGAGCACAATTATTTGAGAAAATAGATTGATTACCTCAAACTTCTTAAGGAGAATGATGCAAAGGCTCACAAATTTATCAAAGAGTCCACATCATACAAAGAACTTTGTAATGAAAGAGAGATGGACAAGAGGGTTATAAGGGTACAATACTAGTTACAATAATAACTTCTTCAACTTTATTTTGTACTATTGATATAGGTTGTACACACCATATTGTTTCTTCATAGGTTAAGTTTTCTTTGGTAGGACATGATAAAATTTATCATATTACTCTACGTAGTGATACTCAGGTACAAACTATTGGGAAAGTATCTATTGAAGTTGGAGAAGGAACATTCACAAATTTTCTAACTGTACCTTCACTCTCAATAAATCTACTATCTAAATATTAGATTTTCCATATAGAGAAGAGCAAGACAGATGAGTTTACTCTTGATTGAATTGAGATCATAAAATTGCACACAAAAAATTTTGTATCCCTAGGAAGATATAATTTCAAGGCTAGGTTGTACACCTTATTACCACTTTAGTGTGATTATTTGTCTTCTACTTTGTATCCTCTTAATGGTTATTTTGTGATATAATTTTCTTCTTGCAATGAGGGTAAGGCTAGAGGCCAAATTCATTTTATGCTTCTACATGGCTAGTTTTCTTTATGAATCATATCTTGTAGATTTGGAGGATATCATGGAAGATATTCACATTCTCTTTGATGATAGATCCTATGATATCACACATTATTTTTTATATATAATATGGGTAACTTCCTAACATCTTGTTCCTTTTATACGTCATTGTAAGTTGTTGCATTTTTGCATTGAATTAGGGAAATTTGAGTACCATTTGGATGGGTCATCATTTCATTTTTAATATGATATGCATTGTTTTGAATTAGAGTTTGGAGTGTCACTTGAACTTGATTTGGATATGGAGCATTTTGACATTGACATGTGGACATTTCAACAATGGTTTGGGTCTTTATTCATTTTGAGTTTTCTACATCTTGCTTGATTTTTGGAATAGGAAGATAACTTACATGTATATGTGGTATTATTACTTCCTAGAGGGATGAATTTTTTCACTAAGCTTGTATCATGTTCAACCTTCATTATTAGGCATTTAAAATCACTACAAGGGATTCTTCATTGGTTGGGCTGAGGGTGGGGGAGGACAAGGGGTAGCATAGTCTCTTTCATTCTTCTTATAATAATGAAATTTTCCTCACATGATGTATTGTACTTATAATTCTTTAGAAAAAATTTACTACCCTCATTTTTACGGTCTAGTATTTTCCAACAAGGTTTTCCTCTCTTCTTTATGAGTGCATTGTATTTGGGTACCTTATTAGGCTTTGATGCTAAGAAACACTTTTCTCCTCACCTAAGCTATGGTTAAGGAGGGGATGTTCATGCAATCATGTTTAGATTCCACTTACATGTCATCATGCTTAGGTGTCATATTTACTTGGCTAGATGGTTGACTATGGTGCCTGCTAGGCTTATCTACTTTTCCCTAAAAAATAACAAATTCAAATCTAATTATTTTTAATAAATGTATATTTATTACATCATTTAATTAATTCCAATCATAATTTCTTCACGAGTTTATTTGTATTTGTGTTGTTTCATCTTTGCACAGTATTCCTAGGAAACTATTACAAATATAACATTTTTCCTAGCCTAATTATAATTGTAATTCTAATTGTAGACTGATGTCACTCCTAATTCCAATTCTAACTGTATGTTAATTTCAAATATAGTTATAATATTAAGCCTAACTTTGATTGTATGCCATGCCCTAATTTTAACTCTAACTATATGCTATTGTAACTACAATTCTAACCAATGGAGAGTAAAGGAGTGACATGAGCAAGAGCGGGAGGTTTTTTGAATTCGAAGGTGGGTGGGATTCCTAGCCCATGCACTATGGGATCCTCAGGCAATTCCCACATCAAAGGATTTCCTATAGAACATGACTCTGCAAACATAGAGAAAAAGAATGGGGTCCCACGTGAAAAGTAAAAAGACCCTGGAAAGGCTGAGGGAGTGGGGGAAGAGAATATGAGAATTTTCCCAAGACCATCCATAGTCATGAAGACCCAGGCATGTGACTAGGACACAATCACCTTCAACCATCGGTGGTAAACTCTCTTTGGGGTAAACTCCATAGGCAAGTCCTCTTTCCTATCTATTAAGGATTTATTAGATAAGGAAAAAGACAAATATGCCATAGAAATTCCTAATGACCTATTTGACCACAACATAGCTTCCATGGATCACACTCTTGTTGGAAAATTTATTAGATCAAGACCTAATATAGACATTGTTAGGATTTTTGCCAAAAAGAAATGGGATTTAAAAGGCCAAGTCCAAATCACATCCATGGCAAAGGTCTTTATGTCATTTGAGTTATCTTGCAAAGGGGACCTTGATAAAATCCTATGCATAGGCACCTGGGCCATAGGAAAGGCTACTTCGGCCCTACAAAAATAGACACTAAAGTTAGACCTCAATGATTCATTCTTTGTCCAAGACCCGGTGTGGGTTAGACTTCCAGAACTACCCTTGGAGTTTTGGAATGACGATGCTTTTGATGGGATGGCCAACTCCTTTGGAACTCTTCTTTCAATATACCCAGTGATTCTGGCAAGGTGACGCCTTACCCACACTATAATTTGCACAGGGTTGGAAGCAGGTCAAGACATGCTAGAAATCATAGAGCTTCGATCCAAACTGGGAAAATGTGTGTGAAAACTGGACTACGAAAGTGTTCCCTTTGCTTGATTTCATTGTAAGAAAGCAGGACACATTTCTAAATCATGTCTTATGTTCCTAAACAAGGAGAAAGAAAGGAAAGCTAGAATCACCCAAAGAAAGGAAAACTTTGGCAAAAAGGTTAGTCGAGAACAAGCAGAACCTACAAGGGAGCATACCAAACCCTAGGAGGGCATTGAGGCCAACACCCAAAGAGTGGGGAAGAAAAAAGAACAAGCCAAAATCATCCTTGATACCCAAGAAACTAGGGCTGAAAAGGTTCAATAACAGAAGAAGGGGAGCTTCCAAGTCATTAGATTGAAATCCAAGAAACTAGAGGTGAGCTCCCCATCCTGGAAGTGATAGGCTTGGAATTTAACATCTAGCAATAAATATTGAAAGAAACCAAGGAAGATCTTCTAGTGGAAGGAGGTCACTCATGTCCTGGTGGAAGTTCCCTCATATCCATTGTTCAGGACTCCCTTGCATCCCCTCTGGAGGAAGGCTTTTTTCATCCAAAATAGAGTAAGCAAAAAGGTACCCCTTCCCAAGACTCCCAACTTGGTCTTGAAAAGAAGACCTCAAGGAATTTTCTTCAAATGGAATAATTTATGGAGAATGCCTCCCCAAATCAGCTTACCAAAATGGAAGAGCTATTTGTAAAATATAAGGATGCAAAGGAGGGTTGGACCACAGTCCATAAGAAGAAGAAGTCTAATAGTAGAGAACCCTCTCTGGTTTCCCCTACAACAACCAGGAGCAGAAATAGAGAATATGTTGGAGCCAAACCCAAAACTCTAGGGAGAAATAGAGCTAGTTAGATCAGGCAAGAAGAAGCCAACAAGAACATAGCGGATGGGACCCATAAAACCATCCAGGCAATCTGCACCTCCAATAAGAAATGAAATTCATATCTTGGAACATGTGTGGGATTAATAGCTCACACAAGTAGGATATTATTAGAAATATGATAAGGGACCACGGACCTAACATTTTCATAATCCAAGAAACTAAGATGTAGAAGGAAAAGTTAGAGTGTATCAAATTTAGCAATGTTATGGAAAATAAAACAACCAATTCTGATGGAACATCTAGAGGCCTAATGACCATGTGTAACTCCTTCCATCTCAAAGAAGAAGCCATCCATGAAGAAGGTAACATTCTTCTCTTTCAATTTACTAAAATAAAATATAATGATAGCTGGTTCATATTGAATATTTATGCTCCCAAATCCAAAAAAGGAAGAAGGTCCTAATGGGACAAGATCAAAGCTACATTGGCCTCCTTAAACCTAACTAAGGGAATCATCATGGTGGACTTCAATACTCCCCTCAAAGAAGGGGAAAAATAGGGTGGGATGCCTCCAGACCTAGAAAGCAGACAAGACCTAATTGATTTCATCAACAATCAAGCTCTCCTCAATATGGATATCCAAGGAGCTCACATAACCTGGGCCAAAAGGAGATTAGGAAGGGATTGCATCCAAGTCAGGCTAGATCCTGCCTTGATCACATTGGATTGGTTGAACAACTATTGTCTTAATCTCTTTGCTTTGATCAGATCTGGCTCATATCACTCCCCCATTTCCCTTTCCCTTGACCAGCTTGCCAAGAAAAGGAACTTCCCCTTCAAATTCAAAAAGATGTGGGTCTCTCACCCAAATATACTAAACAAAATAAAATAATGGTGGAATATAGATGTTCAGGGAATAACAATGTTTAGAGTGGTGAAAAAGCTAATGAATGTCTAATGTAATGTCAAAGAATGGAATAAGGAGGAATTTGGACATATCTTTAAGGCCAAAGATAAGATGCTCACTGACCTAAACCTCATTCAAGAAGAAATCCAAAAGAGGGATATGATGAGGAAAGATTGAAAAAGGAGAAATCTATCCTATCCAAATACCATAAAATCATAGGGCAGGAGGAAACTTTCAGGAATCAGAGATTGAGGTCCACTTGGCTTAGCGAAGGAGACCAAAACACTTGCTTCTTCCATCTCTCTACTATGAGACACATAGTTGCTAACAAGATATGCAGAATCAAGAAGGGAGACATTGACCTATAGGAGGGTAAGGACATTGTGGAGGAATCCATTGCTTACTTTTCTTCCCTCCTTTCTAAAGACCTAGAGCTATCCTTGCAGGACCAGGACAAACTTGTCAATAACATCCCAAAAATAATTACAACAGGTCAAAATAAATTGTTATGTTTTATCCCAGATATGACTAAGGTCAAGAGAGTCCTGGACTCTCTTCCTAGAGACAAAGCCCCTAGTCCTGACAGCTTTCCTATGTTGTTTTTTCATATTGTTTGGGAAGTGGTGATAGATGATGTGGTTAAAGTAGTGGAAGAATTCTTTGGCTCAAAAACTCTCCTCAAAGAGCTCAATGCCACTTTCCTGGTGCTCATTCCTAAGACTATAGGAGTGGATTTGATTGAGCTTTTCAAACCCATCAGTATCTGCAATTATTTCCTCAAGATCATATCTAAGGTCATCACCTCTAGGATTCTTAATGTTCTCCCCTCCTTGATTTTACAATAGCAATCTGGTTTTGTGCCTAACAAATAGATCTTGGATTCTATTATGATGGTGCATGAAGTGATCCACTCCTTAGAAGCTGGTAAAAGGGAAGGATTTCTTCTCAAGCTTGACCTCTCTAAGGCCTATAAATAGGTTGATTGGAAGTTCCTTTTCAAAGTTCTTAATGCCATTGGATTTAACTCCCAATCTTGCAAGATTATCCAACAAATTATATCAACCCCCTCCCTGGAGATCTTGATCAACAGATCCCAGATGACTTTTTTCAAAATTATCAAGGGTCTAAGGCAAGGGGAACCCCTCTCCCCAATCATTTTTATTATCCTTTCTGAATGCCTCTGAAGACTCATCTCTACTTCTAGGAGGGTGGGGGAGATGAAAGGCATTAATCCTTCCTCTGGGAACAATTTCTTCTCGCACCAGTAGCTCATAGATGACACCATTCTTGAAGGAGAGGCCTGGGTGGGAGAAGAAAAAATAGTGAAGGGACTTCTTAATGCCTACACTAGAGCGACTAGTCAATCCATAAAATGGAATAAAAGATCCATTTACTTCATTAACACTCACAAGGGGAAATAGAGTAAAATTTCAAACATCCTTGTATGTAGTATCAATCTTCTCCTGAGCTCCTATCTGGGCCTGCCCTTAGGAGTTAAACCTTCGGAAGCCTTTTGGAACAAACATATAGACAGATTCAAGAGGAAGCTTGCAAGTTGGAAAGGGGTCACCCTCAATCAGGAAGGAAAGATACAATTGGTCAAATCCACCCTACAAAACCTCCCAACCTATGCTCTAAGTGTCTTTTCCATCCCCGCTAAAGTTGTGAAGGCTATGGAAAGAATCCAGAGAAGATTCCTTTGGTTTGGTACTGAGGATCACAAGTGTATACCTCTTATTTCCTGGGACAAAGTCTATTGTCCCAAGAAAGATGGGGGCCTTGGAATAAGGAAAATTAAACTATTTAATAAATCTCTTCAAGACAAATAGATATGGTGTATATTCAATAGAAAAGGGGAATGGTGCTACATTATTGAAGATAAATACCTATCACATAACTCAATAAAGACCTTCTTTGAAGAGACAAACTCTCCGAAAGGATCTATTATATGGAATGGTCTTCTCAATGCAAAGGATTTGGCTAAATCTAAAGCTAAATGGAAGATAGGAAATAGTCAGGCCATAAACTTTTGGAATGACAACTAGCTTCAGATGGGATGCTTTAGAGACTGTGAGATTGGGTGACCCCACAATAGTGGGTTACACTTTTTTAGACATGCTGATTTTTGCTAAAATAATACATTTTTAATAAAATATGATGATTTAAGCCTTGAAAGGTTCCATTTGAAATAATTAATTACAAATGGTTAGCTCAAAGCCTCTTAGATAAAAAAAAACATTAATATAACATCTATACTCCTCATTCATACCTACAATGGAGTCTCCTTCGCACCTATTAAAATGCTGACAAAAAATCACTTTGACTATATCTTTTGGAAGATCAAATGAATCCATTTGAAAAACCTATCTATGTAGTAAGGTACTACTGAGAAAAATATTTCCAATGATTATAATTTTAATATATATTAAGTTTATTGTGACTTTGTATTTTTAGTTTTACTAAAAATAGATATTTCATTGTATGTCTACCTCTATGTTTGACACTTATTGAAAAATAGTAAATGAGAGAAAAAAAAATTCTAAAAAATGTTTATTCCCTAGCTATTTAAGTTATCTTTCTATTCAAAAAAATAAAAATGAAATTGGACAAATACACGATAAGTTATAAGCTATGTAGTCAAGGTATCTCAGAATTATAGTTTAGTCAACTTCAAACATTAATAAAATATGTAATAATCATGATAATGTTGTCAAACCAAGTGCATGCCCTCTGTATGGATGTTACACAACTAAATTAAAAAGAATCACATTGATATCTATTTTAGAAAAAAAGTTATGCTCTATGAAAATAATGTAACTCTTTGAAAATGATATTTTATGCAATATACAAGATTTCGTGGGAGAAAGAAAAATCCATTCAAATAAGTTCAAAAATAAAAATAAAAAATATATTTAGAATCTAGATAGAAAATCCTAAAAGACTCTAATTTACTTCATCTTCCAATTTCAAATGGTTTAACAACAATATGCATTTGAATCTGATTTGTTTTTTTCAAAATGTAGAGTTCAGTATCCGTTCAAGAAAAAAAGTGTAACCCACTATTGTGGGCTCATCCAACTCTCAATATCTAGAGAGATGTATGCACCAAAACTTACGGTTCCCAAGCCAGCAACTAGAGATTGGATGATAAATGGGTGGATCTCTTCCAGGTTTCTCAGGACCTGGCTCCCATGATGATTTCCCTCGATGCAGTCTCTCTCTCCTCCACTCAGGACAAGCTCATTTGGGAAGGGTCTCCAAATGGTAACTTCACTATGGCTTCTACTTACTTCACCCAACTACCTCAAACTCAAGAAGAAAAACTACTTTGGGCTAACGCCTAGGTCCCTGGTCTTATTCCCAAAATCAATGTCTTCTTTTGGCTCCTGCTCTAGAACCGCATTCTTACTATTGACAATCTCATCAAGAGAGGCTTTGAGATCCCCAACAGGTGCATGCTCTGTAGATGCCAAGAGGAAATAGTGGATCACCTATTTATTCATTTCTCTTTTGTAAGTAACATCTGGAACCTCCTCTTTTCTGCTCTGGATTTATCCTGGCATTTTCCTATCTTTCCAAGAACTTTTTTCTCAATGGGCTTTCACCAACTTTAATTTAGATTTCCAGTTATTTTTCTCTTGAATCCTTCCTCACTTTTGCTGGGGAATTTGGAAAGAATGCAACAATCACATTTTTGGGACTGTTCCTCTCCTCCTAAAATTATTTTTGATAAAATCCAGTTTGTAGTAAAGGAAAATTTCTATTATTACGGAGGCACTAATCATTTTGTAGGAAAGACCCTAGACATGGCTCAAGAGAAAAGACTAAATTGCACCTAGAGCTACCCCCCACCCAACTGGTCCAAAGCCAACTTTGACAGAGCTTCCAAAGGGAACCCTAGCCAGGCTGGAAATGGAGGAATTATCAAAAACTGCTTTGGATTTGGCTTAGCGGCAGTTATCTTACCTCTTGAACCTCAAACTAACCACTTTAAAGAAGTGAGTGTGACACTCCAAGTTACCAAACTCTCCCATGACATTGGGATCAAGAAGCTCTGGCTCAAAGATAACTCCATGATCATCATCAACTGCTTAAATCTCAACCACACCCCATCATGGTCTATTTCCAACATGATTGAAAAAACATGGGCTATCCTTAACTCTTTTGAAGTGGTGTACATCTCCCATGTGTAAAGGGAAGCCAACAATGTCACTGACTGGTTTTCCAACCTAGTAGTTATTAAGGAAGCTAAGATTTGGCATCATGGTGGAGATCTCCCTTGTGAAGGATCTAATTGAAAGGGATAGACTCCAAAGTACCGAGGGAATCATAAAAAATAATAATTAAAAGTAATGGGGATTTTTGGAATGGTCATTCCATAAATGACATGTACTCGAGGGCCAGAAAGGATAATTACTACACAACCCCTCGGCATGCTTTCTAGGCTTTCATTCCCAAGAATAGCAATCCAGCTCAAAGGAAAAAAAGAAAGATTTTAACAACTATCGCCAAAAATGTTGACGTCAACAGGTCTCAGTCGAACTAGAGAAATGCCCATATTCATGATAAAGTGATGGTTGGGGAAAGACACAGAAGGGAGCCCAAGAGTGACTGCATAAAGTGGAAGAGACACACCAAGGTTTGGAATGCTATGCAGAAAGTAAAAATCACCACTTTCATCGAAAGGCTTCATGACAACAAGAAAGCGGTTATAACCAGCTTCATGAAAAGTTGGAGTGAAGGGGTTGTGGAGATAGAGGGAAAGACCTTTACTATGATAGAGGAGGTCATTTCCAAGGTCACTAGCATTCCCATTGTTGGCCAAAACTTTTACAAGGATCAAAAAATATGTGAGAATGTTGTCAATGAATTTGTGAGAGACGAGGATGAGAAGAAACCTATTGTCAAACCAGGAACCTACTACCAGCCTATGGGTATGAAAATGTTGTGGAAGTATGTTCTCAAGGTCCTTATCTCTTATGTCACTCTGGAAACTAGGTTCGATAGAATTAGGACCTACCACTTTGTGCTGCTGAACCACTTTAGGCATGGAATGAAGGTATCCATCCTATTCTATCTTTATTCTTCTTTAAATGATAACATTAATGGTTTTAGGGAGAAGAATATTTCTAACCTAGCTTTGCATGAGGGCCTGTTATTGCTAATTTATGAAGACTTTAAAGCCCAAATTTTGGGAAAGGAGATAGCGGAGAAAAATGAAAAAAGTGAAGCTTCAGGGTCAGATTACATCGCCTCATAAGGAAATAGTGAGGGAAAGCACTCTAAGGACAATGAGGAAGAAGAGATTAAAAAATTGAAACAGGTGTCCTCAAATAAAAGAATCTCTAGCTCAGTCAAAAAAGGAAAAATCATAAAAAAGAAGGCCAAAAAGGAGATACCCTCAGATGAGGAGTATAATGAAAATAAAGAAGAAATGAACATAGATGATGAGGAGGGAAATTCTAAGAGGGAGACCAGTAAGAAGATGACATAGGCCAAAGGGATAAATTCTAAAACCAAGGGGGATTTCCCTAGTCATCTCTCAATTGACCTTAACATTAGTTAAGACAACTCTCCCCCTCCCCCATCAGTAGCCAAAGATAATTATCAGGATCCTAAAATAGAGGCACCCAACAAAAACTAGGGTAACCCATCTACCCAATCCCCCAATTTGCAAGAGAACTCAGATGGAAAAAATCAGTCGGGGGAGTATCATAGCCAAGACTCAGGAAAAGGGAAAAAAGTGTGGAGGAACTTCAATATGAACAAAGTGCGTATGGGGATCATCAGAGAAGCCATGAACTCCAAAATCCTTGAAGACATTTATGGTAGAATTTAGAAGGAGGATCTGATAGATCCCGCTCTGGTTGTCCTCAGTGACAAGGCCAAGGAGATGGAGATGAACTTCCTTAACAATGCAAAAAATAGTATGTCGGACCAATTTAGGTCCTTCAAATGGCTCTTCTTTGAAATTGATGATCTCAAGGACAAAGTCCAGAGCATGGCTGAAGAGGATCACAAAGCCACAAAACACAAGTGTCGCTTGGATTCTAGGATTGACCATTTGGAAAGAGGTATGAAAAGACTTGAAGATACCCTTAAAGGCATAGCTAAACAAAATTTTAAGATCCTCAAATCCACCAACGAGCACATCAAGCTACTTATTGATAAAATGGAAGAGAAGATGGAAAATAAGGGAGAGAAGAGGACCACTGAGGATAAAAAGGAGAAGTGTACTGAAGGTCCGGGTAAGAGAACCATAGCTAGGACAAAGAAAAATTTGTCTCAAGAAGGATCCCTTGAAATCCAGAAAATAAAAGAAGCAGTGGAGAAGATGAAGATTCTTGAAAGCAATGTTGAGCTGCAATGCTTAGCAACCTTTCCTGATCTTGTTCCATGGCTCCTTTTCTCTGCCCCTCTCTTTTTCTCTGCCTAGACTTTTACTTTTTTGTGAATGTCTATATTTCGGCTTGTTTGTGGCTGGTTTCTCTGTTGCTTTTTTTTAGCTACTCTCTAATCCTTTTATTGATACTTTTATTTTTGTTGTGGGTTTTAGCAACCCTATAAAGCATGTTTTACTTAACCAAAAACTACAATTCTAGCCATAAACCTTGTCAAAATATTAAAACTGTTAGAGTTTTAGGTGACTCTACAACACCCCCAAGATCAAATGTAAGACCAAGATAACTTCCACAAGAGATTGGAAAGACAATTGCATTAAGATGAAAGAATGATATTATTGATCATGGACATGATTAAAATGTACATAATAGGCCTCCTTATATAGGAAAGGAGATAAGAGACAATGATAAGGAGATGATAAGCTATCACCTATGCTAGGTGTAATCACATGTCCACCAAATGTGGATCATCCTCCATTATGCAATAAAGTATGTGCATTGGATTAGGATGATAATATGATAACAGCATGAAAGGTGGATCTCACATACAAAGAGCTATGTGATGAAAAATATCACACCTAAAGTGAAAATTCTCTTACACCATGTACTTGAATGAGGTGCACATTCCTAGATGGCTCAATCACTAACTACTATGCAATGCATTATCCTAAGTAAGAATAAGTAAAATGTAATTAGGAATATTTAATTACACCAACACCCCCCTTAAGTGCAACTTAGGGAATGCACTTAAACTCACAATGCAAGATGGGTTCCAGAAACTAGGCCATGTTACGTACCCATGTACAAAATGCATAACTCTCATAAAGTGGAGAAAGAGGGAAAATATCATGGAAAAAAGAGAAGAAAACAAGATGCATGGATGGATGGAGTGCTCAAGACCCCCCAAGAACTACATACATCATGTATATACAAATAATTACCCCCCCATAAGAAGGATAGTTGGAGACATGATATTCCCCCCAAAATGAAGAATCTCCTACAAAAATGGTGAGTGCTTAAAGACAAAGTATATTTCAATGACTACAAACAACATTTCTTCCCTTGGGAAGAAGATCTACCAAGTACAAATGTAGGTGTGGTTCCCATTCTGGATAGGAACTAGGAAGTGGAATCCAAATGAAGTATGATGATGATGCCATGAACCAATCCATGTCCAAATGAAAGAAGGAAGAAGGTCTCCAAATATACATCTTTGAAGACTGAATAGGCCTCTCCAATCTCAAAGAATCTATCACATCTTGTGACAACCCAAGTGAAGAAGAAGAATCAAGAATGTCAATCTCTAAAAAATTTGAAGAAGTATCTCCAACTGTGATGAAATTGTCATCAAAGAGAAGATAAACCCCCTCAAGTATGTCTCCCAAATCTAAAATATGAGACTCCA
Source organism: Chamaecyparis obtusa (assembly GCA_027943335.1). Lineage (NCBI taxonomy): Eukaryota > Viridiplantae > Streptophyta > Pinopsida > Cupressales > Cupressaceae > Chamaecyparis > Chamaecyparis obtusa. The sequence goes on along the minus strand of BSBK01010165.1, from coordinate 45,717 downwards.
CAAATATTGAACCAATATCTGGCAAGTAAGAATCCCAATCAGGAAGACAAATAGATATCTCTTGCAATGAATCACTGGAATCACCAACAAGAGATGATTGTGTGATCTCAACTAGAGAAGTAGGAGCTACAGGAGGAGCCACTGGATCATCCTTGCTCTCATTTTTTGCAAATTCTTCAATTACATCTCAAGTATAATCATCATAGGGAATATTATCCGCATCATCAAGAGGAATGAGGAAATCTGAAGCAACATCATCTGGGAATGAAGGAACATGTGGATCACCAAAAATCTCCCAAATGATTGTCCAACTTATGTGTGGACATTGAACACCTCTAAATTTAGGGTAGATGTCATAGAAGAGACACAAACTGATGCTACCAATAATAAAATTTATAATTTGAGCATTATTTTCTCCTCAAAGATATTGCTTCCCCTGTGACTTTGGCTCAAGAATGAGTCCATAAAGATGAGGCAAGAGATTAAGTCATCTGCAATGTGTGATGATTCCTTTTGCCCATGACTCATAATTATCCCTAGTCAAAAGTACTACTGTAAGATGTGTTTCATAACCCATGATAACATTAATGATACACTTCTCTCATTACAACTTGAGATCAACAAATTATTACACTCTAAAATTAGGCTATAATAGACTTAGATCATTATGCAAAAGACCAAGCTAAGGCTTATGCATTACAAATGAAAAAAATAAGACAATTTTTTAAAGTACAATTTCTGATCATAGTCACTAAAATCTAATTCTAGAGCTGGAAAATACAGAAAAAATTATGCACTTTCAAAAAAATTGCACCTAAAAAGGAGTTCATATGAGCTCAAATGAATTCAGCCTTGGAAGTTGCAAAAACTAAGATTTGCAATTTTTAAAAATATTCAGGAACAAAGATTAGAAACCACCGGAACCATTGTGTAGATCATGAAATTCTACCCCAAAAAAAAAAAAATTGCTCTAAAAAAAGAGTCCAAATGACTGAGATATCATTGTTTGAAAATCGCCTCTGAAATTATTTTTTTTGAATCAGCACTGCCGCACTTCCAAAATTCAAATAGCTCTTGATTTGGCCTCGAGTGTCTGATTTGGATGAAATTAAATTTGATTTAAGGGTTTTTGGACCTCCATAATATGATACCAACCTCTAATTTGCAGTAGCAAGCACCAATATTGACCTGCAATAGAAAGCCACAAAATACAAAACCCCAAATTTTCTCCAAATAGACTATGCAATGGTGATGTCCAAATACCTTTATTCTACACCCACAATTGAATCAAGCCAAGATTGCACTTCTTTAGAAGAGGTCTTCACACCTTGAGAGCTCTGATACCATGTTAGAGTTTTAGGTGACTTTACAACACCCCCAGGATCGAATGCAAGACCAAGATAACTTCCACAAGATATTGGCAAGACAATTGCATTAAGATGCAAGAATGATATTATTGATCATGGACATGATTAAAATGTACATAATAGGCTTCCTTATATAGGAAAGGAGATAAGATACAATGATAAGGAGATGATAAGCTATCACCTATGCTAGGTGTAATCACATGTCCACCAAATATGGATCATGCTCCATTATGCAATAAAGTATGTGCATTGGATTATGATGATAATATGATAAGAGCACGAAAGGTGGATCTGACACACAAAGAGGTATGTGATGACAACTATCACACCTAAAGTGCAAATTCTCATACACCATATGCTTGAATGAGGTGCACACTCCTAGGTGTCTCAATCACTAACTACTATGCAATGCATTATCCTAAGTAAGATTAAGTAAAGTGTAATTAGGAATATTTAATCACACCAACAAAAACTAACCCTAACCCCAATTCTAATAATACATGTGAACATAATTTTGATGTTAGTGTTAAATATAAGCTCTATTGTAACATTGGCCATAAACCAATTATCAACTGTAACAATAACCATAATTGTCAACCTAACCTTGGTCTAAAATTCTAACTTGAAGCTTTCTAAAGAATCATGTCTCCTTGAATATTTTATATTGAAAGTTTATTTCTCTTCATGTTTATCATTCTCATCTATTTTTTAAATGACACCACATAATTGACATCTCTTATTTTTGTTTAAATAATTAAAATAGATCTTAAAATACTTTATAATTTAATTTGGTAAATTATCATTTGCACTTTATTTTTAAGGATAATTAATAAGAATTGCATCATGTGTGAAGGGCCACATGGTTCACCTTCCTTCAAATTAAAAATTTATTTTTTGCCTCTTTTGCATCACAAATATAACATATTTGACATCTGTTAAAAAATTTGTTTCCTTCATATTATAAATTACTCAATAAATTGAAAAACTTATGATTTTGTGAGCATCTAAAATAATATATTTGTTAATGAAAAAATACTATTTTTGTGTTTTCCTCTCTCAACGTGGAGAGATTTTATTGATTTATTTCTTCTCTTCAACTTTCAACAAAATAGAAATTCTGGTTGAAAGAAATAAGTATTAGCCATTATATTTTACACAATTTTAAATATTTAAACATGCTTAAACATTAGAGAATGTACTTAATAAAAATACAAAATAAAAAAAAGAGCTGTGTTACAGCATGAGTCCTGCCTAATGAAAAAAGTAATTAAAATTGAGAGAAAATTAGCTTTGGAGGAGAGTCAAGTAACTCATCCATGTACTTGCTTCATAAGGTTTTGCTGAGTTAATGAATAAGCATAATTTTGATTTGCTGAGTTTTTAAACTTTTCCATAAACCACCGGTAAATATTTAGAGATTGCCTCATAGCTATAAGCTTTCAGTGATTTAGAGTTGCATCAATAGAGCATTTTATTAAACACTTGAAAACATCTCAATTTGTATATTATCTCTCTAACCATTAGCACTATAAAGGTTCCCTTCAACTCCAATAATTACTTAACTGCCTTTTTCATTTTGAATTCTCTTAGATTTTGATTTATAAGGAAATTATATTAGGAATGAATGCAAAGTGTTTTGGCAGTCATTCTGTAGCAGTTGTTGTTGCATTCATGACTTGGATTGTCATTGATGTCAACATAGTGATATTCTGGATATTAGCAGGAAAGTAGGTACAGTTTTGTTTTGCGCACATGTTGTATTATAGATTGGCTTTTGTGCAATTGATGGTATGTTCTTTGGTGTGTTATTAACCTATGGTTAACATCGTAAAAAGAAATTCATTCATTTGTGAGAGTTATGAGCATTTTGGTGAAAGCAGTGTTTAGACAGTGTTTCTGTGTACCGATGTTTGGAAATCGAAGGATATCTCTTAGCTGGGATGGAATCTGATTTTGCGTAGTTAAAGGGATGTTGGAGACTCATTAATGATGATGTGGTTCACAGTGCAAACTTTGAAGATATGTTTGGAGAAAGTTACAGTAACTGGAAGCCGACAGTTTTATGTGAATTTTGTGTGTAGCGTGTAGAATTTATTATTTTGTAATTGAGGACCGACTCATTTGTAATTATTTGAGTTTGGTATATAAGAAGGAATGTTTTCCTTATTGTAATGTGTACTATGAAGAGTGAGATGCGAATATATGCATGAAGTGAAGAAAAGAGCTAATTCAGTGATGAAGGAAGACTTGCGAGTACAGAGATCTGGAATTGTGATCTTGTGTAGCAAAGAGTGCAGTTTTGGAATATTATGAAGGAGGTAATATATTTCATATTATTCTATTAAATAATTCTAAGATCTTTTGGATAGTGGGTTCAGAGATCTTGTCTTGAAGCTGTTTGGGCAGTGGGTCCTTCTGTCTTCCATAAACTCTTAACCGGGTTAGAATCTTTTAACGAGGATTCAAAATCTCCTAACAGGGATTTATATGTACTGAATGTATTTCATAAGACTCCTAATAGGGTCCATCCTCTAACAAGGAAATTTCATATTAGTGCATCATTTTGTGGGCATCATTCCCACCGGGGTTTACTCTTTACAAGAGGTTCCCTAGTTAGCATATCTTGTGTTATTATGCAATTGTATATGATTATCTTTCTATGGTTGATCATTACATTGATTATATTGTTTAAAGTTGTTGAATGGATAAATTATCTAATAACTAATTCACCCCCCCCCCTCTCAGTTATCTTGGGGTTCTTTACTTTCTAACAATTGGTATCAGAACGGCAGGTCCTTGAAAGAAAAGTTTAACAACTTAAGGAGATCCATGGTGAATTTCAGAAAAGAAAGCCCTAAGTTTGATGGAGTGAATTTTGACAGCTGGAAAGAAAAGATGAAGATACATCTATTGTGTTTAGGACCAAGTTATTGGTTGATTACAAAGAATGAGAAGACTATCATTGAGGAAGACAATCTAGAGGCAGGAACTAAAGATGAACTAGATCTATTCATGTGTAACATACTTGCAAGAGAAGCACTTTTATCAGCACTACCGGAGAATGAATATAGTCAGGTAAGATGTTTGAAAACATCTCATGCAATTTGGAAAGCTTTACATTCTACTTTTGAAGGTGATGAACATGCAAAGAAGGCTAGATTACATAATTGGATTTGTGCATTTGAAGATATCAGAATGATGGAAGATGAATCTATTAGAAGTTATATTGGTAGGATGTCTGAGATTGTGACGGGAATAAAGTCTTGTGGAGGTGATAAGATAGAGAATGAAGTGATATGGAAAATTCTGAGAACTTTGACACTAGTATTCAAGCAGACAACGTAGATGATTGAACAAGTGATACCTTGTACATCAAACTTTTCAAGAGAGACTCTTCTTGGAAGATTAGAAATAGCAGAGATGAACTTGAGATTATTAGGAGAGCTACCTAGAATGGAAATAACATTCAGTGCTCTTAGCATTAGACCTACAAGAAGTACTAGTGTAAATGGAGATTATGCCAGTAGCAGCAGATTTGAGGAAGATAAGAAGATTGAAGAAGGTATTGCATTACTTGTAAAAAGAGAACTAGATGGTAAGAAAATCTTTAAATGTTGGACTTGTCAAGAATATGGTCATTTTGCATCTAAATGTCCTAAAAGATTTAAGAAGTATAGAAGCAACTTTAAACCTAGGAGATCTAAAGAATGTTATTATGCAAATGATGAAGATTTTGAAGTAGGAATTGAAAAACATTTAAGTGACAGTGATAATGATAAATTTGAGGAAATAGGATTTGTAGCAATTAAAGAAGAAAGTTCTGAATCTAATAAAAGGGAAGAAAAAGCATTAGTTTCACAAGTTGAAAAGAAATCTGATTGGATTATAGACAATGGTTGTTCACATCATATGACTAGAGATAAAAGAAAGTTTGTTAAGTTAGATAATTATGATGGAGGAATCGTTAGGGTTGGTAACAATGCACCTTGTTTGATTAAGGGTATAGGATCTATTACTCTTGATGGAAAGACTAACACTGATGATGTTTACTTTGTTGATGGACTAAGACATAATCTACTAAGCATTGGACAATTGGCTGATAAGGGTTATCAAGTTTGGTTTTCTGAGAAAACTTGTGTGATAAAAGATAAAGATGTAAATCTGATTGGAAAAGGATCCAGAACCAGAGGTAATGTATTTCAGTTGAATCCTACTGAGATGACATGTTTGATAACTAGGATTGATGACAGTTGGTTATGGCATAAAAGGTTTTGTCATATCAACTTTGATAATATTGTCAAGGTGAGCACTACACATGTGGTAAGAGATTTACCTAGAATTATGAAACCTACTAACATGATTTGCAAAGAATGTATGATGGCAAAGCAGAAAAGGAGTTCATTTCCCAACAAGAAGTTCACATCGGCTGAGAAGTTGGAGATTGTTCATACAGACTTGAGTGGTCCTACTAGGACTAGAGGATTCTATGGTGAAAGGTATTTTATGATTCTTGTTGATGATTTTACAAGAATGATGTGGATTGCATTTTTGAAAGAAAAATTTGAAGCATTTGATAAATTTAAGATCATTAAAAGAAAAATTGAGAATGAATCTGGAATGAAGATTAAGTGTCTAAGATTTGATAGAGGTGGTGAATTTACATCTAGAGAGTTTAACACTTTTTGTGAAATGAATGGTATTAAGAGATAACTTTCAGCCCTTAGAACACCAGAACAAAATGGTATTGCAAAAAGAAGGAACAGGTCAATAACTGAAGTAGCAAGAGCTATGTTGTTTGAAAATGATTTGGCTAAAACTTTTTGGAGAGAAGCAGTGAATGCAATAGTATACACTATGAAAAGAGTACAAATGAGAGCAGATACAAACAAGACACCTTATGAATTATGGTTTGGACATACACCCTCAGTTAAGTATTTTAGAATTTTTGGAAGTAAATGTTATATTAAGAGAGATGATGATATATGAAAGTTTGATCCTAGAAGTGATGAAGGAATATTTCTTGGATATTCTTTAAAAAGAAAAACATATAGATGTTATAACAAAAGAAATAAGACTATTGTTGAAAGTGCAAATGTAAAAGTTGATGAGAAGTTTAAAATTCAGGGAAGAATGCTTGATTATGAATCTGATGGAGAAGCCCAACCTTAGCCTAACATTGAAAATGCAGAATTATTTTTTGAAACTAATAGTGATTTGCTGAATGAAAGTCATACTAAAGAAGATAGAGAAGAAAATAGAGAAGAAAACAGAGAAGAAAATAGAGAAGAAAGTAGAGAAGAATCTACAGTCGAAACAAGATCAATAACTATGACACCTAACAGGTATACTTCAAGACATCACCCTGTTGAGCAAGTTATTGAAAGCTTAGATAGAGGAGTTTTGACACGAAATAAGGTACATTTATGTTTGATTTCTCATATTGAACCTAAGACTACTAATGAAGCTTGTGAAGATGAACATTGGATCAATGCTATGAAAGAAGAACTAGAGCAGATTGAAAAAAATAAGACATGGGAATTGGTCTCTAGACCTGAAGACAAGAATGTGATTGGAACAAAGTGGGTATTCAGAAACAAGATGAATGAACAAGGAGAAGTGATAAGAAACAAAGCAAGATTGGTATGTAAAAGATTTTCACAACAAGAAGGAATTGACTATGAAGAAACTTTTGCACCTGTGGCCAGACTTGAAGCAGTGAGAATGTTTCTAGCATATGCAACTTACAAGAAATTTAGAGTGTATCAGATGGATGTGAAGTCAGCATTTTTGAATGGTGAATTGGAAGAAGAAGTCTACATTGAGCAGCCTGAAGGTTTTCCTTTGACACAAGAAGGAGATATGGTATGTAATTTAAAGAAAGCTTTATATGGATTAAAACAAGCACCTAGAACCTAGTATGCAAGATTGGATAAGTATTTATTGAAATTGGGATTTATAAAAGGAACAACAGATAGTAACTTATAGACAAAAGAAATTGAGAATGGTTTGTTGGTTATAGTTATATTTGTTGATGATATTATCTTTGGAGGAGAAGATGAAGCTAGTGACAAATTTGCAGATGAAATGAAGACTGAATTTGAGATGAGCATGATTGGAGAAATGAAATATTTTTTGGGATTACAGATAACACAATGCAAGTTAGGTATATTTGTAAGTCGGACTAAGTATTTAAATGAATTATTGAAAAGATTTGGAATGGAAGATTTTAAACCTATTGGAACACCTATGGTAACCAGACATAAGTTATCTAGCAAAGATGAGACACTAGCAGTTGAGAAAAAAAATTACAGATCTATGATTGGAGGATTGCAGTACTTGACACATACAAGACCTGATATAGCACATTCAGTGGGGATTGTAGCAAGATTTCAAGCAGAACCTAGAGAATCACATTATGTAGCAGTAAAGAGGATACTGAGATATCTGAAAGGAAAAATGGATTATGGATTATGGTATGAGAATTCTGATAATTTTACCTTATGTGCCTATACTGATGCAAATTGGGGAGGCAGCGTTGATGACAAGAAAAGCACCAGTGGTGGAGCCTTTTTTCTTGGAGGAAAATTGGTCTCTTGGTTAAGTAAGAAGTAGAATTGTACTTCACAAAGCACAGCAGAAGTAGAATATGTTGTAACAGCAAATAATTGTAATCAGATTATTTGGATGAAGAAGATGTTGAAGGATATTGGAATAAAGTTTGATGAGCCTATTGTTATATATTGTGATAACACTAGTATAGTGAGTATGCCAAAAAATCATGTTTTACATTCTAAGACTAAACATATTGAGATCAAGTATCATGTTGTAAGAGAGAAAGTTGCAGAAAAAGAAGTAAGATTGGACTACATAAGTACAAAGGAGCAGATAGCAGATATATTTACAAAGCCTTTACCTAAGGATACATTTGTGTATTTGAGAGGTATACTTGGGGTTATGCCCCAACCTATTTTTGAGAATTGATGCAGATGATTGCATCCATCCAGTGGTATATGAGCCCTATCTTTATTCTGGATTGGATGTTGGAACTTCTTCTATGGGGGAGTTTATGAGCTAAGTCATGAGGACTCTTGTTATTGTATTCTTCTGAAAAGTGTCTTTTGACATTAAGTTGTTGTTGACTTAGTGATGAGATTTCTGTCGTTGATGTCAATGGGGGAGAGATATACATGAAAAACATTATGGATTGTATGAGAGAGCTGAATAGGAAAATGAAGCAAGATTTGATTTGATATTTTGCAGTGATGTTGCACTATTGGATTTTTGGAACATTGGATGTTTTTCATCTATGTTGCCATCAATGCCAATGGGGGAGATCATTAGGAATGAATGCAAAGTGTTTTGGCAGTCATTCTGTAGCAGTTGTTGTTGCATTCATGACTTGGATTGTCATTGATGTTAACACAGTGATATTCTGGATATTAGCAGGAAAGTAGGTACAGTTTTGTTTTGTGCACATGTTGTATTGCAGATTGGCTTTTGCACAATTGATGGTATGTTCTTTGGTGTGTTATTAACCTATGGTTAACAGCGCAAAAAAAAATTCATTCATTTGTGAGAGTTATGAGCATTTTGGTGAAAGCAATGTTTAGACAGTGTTTCTATGTAGCGATGTTTGAAAATCAGAGGATATCTCTTAGCTAGGATGGAATCTGATTTTGCACAGTTAAAAGGATGTTGGAGACTCATTAATGATGATGTGGTTCATAGCGCAACCTTCGAGGATATGTTTGGAGAAAGTTACAGTAACTGAAAGCTGATAGTTTTATGTGAATTTTGTGTGTAGCGTGTAGAATTTATTATTTTGTAAAGGTGGCTGCAAGAAGTTGGGTGCCAATTTTTTGCAAAAAGTGGAAGTGTTTTTCCTATTTTTCAAAATTTATCTGAATTGATCTCAAAATTTGAGGTACTTAGAGATTCAATCTCGAAAAAATTCACTAATTGAAATTGTAGTATTTGGAGTCTACTTTTCAAATATATAATTTATTTTAATACCCACATGGTATAAATTATATTTTGATAGGCATATTTGAAAACCACTTTTTCAAAATGCCTGTTTCAGGACCATACCACATCCGTGTACGGCCACCATATTTTGACACAAATAAATAAAAAATTTTAAATCCTTTTTAGGGAAGATACCTAAGACATAGAATATTGATGAGAATATTTTTTCTTATTTTTTTGTTTTGTAAATTATTTTTTATTAATTTTTAATTAACAATAAAGCTTATTTTTCAAACCTCTCGTGTACGACCACCATAATTTAATATAATTTTTCTTTTTTTCAAATTTTTTTTTTTTAAAATTCAAAAGAATTGAATCTAGATTGATGACATATAATTTATTTTTAAAAATACTTAAAAATTAAAAAGTTATTAAAGTTTTAGTGAGTCTCACTATTTTACGTTTATGTACCACTATCAACTAATAAATAATGTAAAAATAGTAAAAAAAACCATATTATTATGAAATTTATATTTTTAGAATCGTGATAGTGAGATCTTTAATGGGTTTTTGTTTTGTCAAAAAAATTGATCCAGAAGGGCTTCAAAAATTACGGTAAGCCTTAAAAATTTTATTCCAATGCCTTAGCCAAAATTTTGGAGGCTAAGACATAGGCTTGGTCTCACCAAACCTATCCCAAACCAAAAACTGAGGCAGAGTGAAAACTCCCGCGTGCATATTTTAAGAAACGGGCACCCGTTATTTAAATTCAAAAAACGGGCACTCGTTTCATAAATTTAAAAATATGTGTTTAAAAAAATATTTTAAATTTAAAAAAAAAAATTAAATTTTTTTTAGAAACGGGTACCCATTTTTAAAAAAATGGGATGCCCATTTCTGAAAAAATGGGTACCCGCTTTTGAATTTCAGATCGGATGTCCGAGCCTAAAATGGGCACCTGTTTTTTAAAAATGGGTTCCCGTTTCAAGCGGCTCAAATTTTCAAGCCGCAGACTTCCGCGAAATTGGCACCCAACTTTTTGCTTCTACCCGTAATTGAGGACCGACTCATTTGTAATTATTTGAGTTTAGTATATAAGAAGGAATGTTTTCCTTATTGTAATGTGTACTATGAAGAGTGAGATGCAAATATATGCATGAAGTGAAGAAAAGAGCTAATTCAGTGATGAAGGAAGACTTGTGAGTACAAAGATCTGAAATTGTGATCTTGTGTAGCAGAGAGTGCAATTTTGGCACAGTGTGAAGGAGGTAATATATTTCATATTATTCTGTTGAATAATTCTAAGATCTTTTGGACAGTGGGTTCAGAGATCTTGCCTTGAAGCTGTTTGGGCAGTGGGTCCTTCTGTCTTCCATAAACTCTTAACCGGGTTAGAATCTTTTAACAGGGATTCAAAATCTTCTAACAGGAATTTATATGTACTGAATGTATTTCATAAGACTCCTAATAGGGTCCATCCTCTAACAAGGAACTTTCATATTAGTGCATCATTTTGTGGGCATCATTCCCACTAGGGTTTACTCTTTACAAGAGGTTCCCTAGTTAACATATCTTGTGTTATTGTGCAATTGTGTATGATTATCTTTCTATGGTTGATCAGTACATTGATTATATTGTTTAAAGTTGTTGAATGGATAAATTATCTGATAACTGATTCACCCCCCCCTTCTCAATTATCTTGGGGATCTTTACTTTCTAACAAATTCACCTACAGATAATTCATAATACCCATTTGACGACGAAAGTCAAATAACATAGTAGTAAAGAATTTTAACCTAATCTTCAACCCCAACTAAGAAAGCAACGCTAAAAGGAAAATTCTAACCAACATGCCAGACAAAGACTTCAATCCTCAAGCACTGACAACAATTTGAAAAATCTAAGAAATAATGTAAACTTTTTTAGTCAATAACAATTCGCCATAAGATTTAGCTTACGTCAAGCTAAACTTGTTCAGAACTCCATTGCCAGTGACTTGACGAGTAATTGGCGGTTAATGCAGGCCCGAGCTATAGTGGATTGCATTTTCCTTTACAGTCTCATGATGGATTACTTGAATTCAAGTTTGGTAAAATTGACAAACTCGACAAACACGACAGTGGAATGGAAGAGCGTGATGTATATTCTAAGTTTCCTGAGTGCAACCCTCACCAATCAAGTCACCTGTTTGGAAGGCCTTAGCCAAGCAAATGTAAACCTCCGCTGGTTTTCCTTTGCCAAATACATAGTTAATACCATAGAACCAACAACTAGCCCATGACATTCAATGGGTAGCTTACTTCTGAAAGTTTTGACTTTGTATATAATTGGATGTAAATTGTAGGTCAACACCTAACTGGAGTTGATTAAATTTATCTATAATTGGTCCTGTGACATTATTTCATGCTCAGGACCCCAAGGAGTGTTGAATCCCTCATTGAATTTCACACTACTATATTGTTAAGAATATGTTGAGATTGGTGATGTGATGCTATTTCATGCTCATGACCCCAAATATTGTTGAGTCCCTCATTGAATTTCAAAATTTTATACTATTATGAATATGTTTCTATTGGTACCTCCATGAATATTACAGTAAATACAAATAGAAATGTAACTGCAAATATAATCATACTAATGAGCATCATGATAGAATGAATTATTAGATTATATGCACAATAAATAACCAAGGTTCACAGAGACTAGAATGTAAAGATTGATGTCTTGTATAGATGAAAAATGTAGCATGCCCCAAAAGATCACAAATAAGTGGGTATCATTGAAATAAATTTCCTAAAAAAAGATGAGCATTGTGAATGTTTGGTTTTGATAATATAATAAATGGTTTTTGCTTAAATTATAAATGGTGTTTGCTCAAATTATAGTTCAATATGAAGCCTTAGGTTGAAATTATAGACATAATCTTGTAATGATTTTAAAATCTATGAAAACTAATTAGGTAAATTTACATCTTAAAATTTAAAAGAAAAACTTTTATGATTTAACATACTCTTAAATATAAATTACAAATTATAAACTTATTTATATTTTTTAATTTTTATAATGATAATTCTCAAATAATTTAAAAATTTATAAAGATAATTATATAAGTAAAATAAATGTAAAATTAAAATAATAATGCAATACAAAAAAAATTAAATTAAACCCCACAAAAATTACAAATTGTAAAAATGAACTCAAATTTATTTTTACAAAAATACTTTATTCGTAATTAAAAATAGACTTACCCCTCTCATCATAATAGCTAGTTGAAAAAACTATATATAAACTAAAATTTTAAAATTTCACCCACGGAATGCGAGGAAGTAGAAAACGGAGTAATCCCGGCCTGTTTGGCGGGCGGGGTGGGCGGCGTTTATATCCGCAACGGGCCCAACCCCAACTTCCTTCCTCCATGCCCTCGCCCTCCACACTGACGGCACAAGAATTACACTCTCCAGACCAATATTACCGTTGCTGTCAATGCTGTTTCTGACAAAAATTTGAATAGCCAATCAAAAAAATTTAAGAAAAAATAAAAATAAAATCAAACATCTTGCAAACATTACAAATGATATTTAATTTTTTTGTAATGCACAGGTTTCAAGATAAATTAATAGCAGGTAAGCAGCCGAAAACATAAGTCTCCGCGCATATATATAGGCGGGACTAATAATAATCTCCTAGCCCGCCTTTGGCGACGACTCGGAAGAATTGTAAATTCGGTAGTTTCCTCCGCTACGACCCGTAAAACGTGTGTGATGCATTCATTTATTGACAGCATGGGGCCCCACCTCCCGGGGGTGACACCTCCCTTCCAATTCTCTCCTGAGATGTAAATCTTCTTCCTCTTCTGTTCATTCCTTTGCCACCTATTTCATCACAAAATACACCATAATGAAAATTGTTTCATTTCCCCCCTCTAAGAACGCTTTAGTATTCTTAAATATGAAAAGAAAACACTGGGCTCATGGTATTTAAAACCATTAAGTTATTCTCCTCCTTTGCCATCCTCATCTTTCCTGCCCCAATAGTATTAGACTCTGCAGATAGTACAGTCATGAAAATGATGTCAATACACTGCCATAATAACCATTGAATGCATTAAAAATGGCAGAGAAAACAAAATGAAAGAATTACCAATTAGGAGACAGCAGTCTGATAGAAGTATTAACGCGGCCAACATTGCCAAAACGATGAGGGCTGAGCGCCTGGCCAGTCTATTCTACTCTGAAATAAATGTGATGGGATTTGTTATTCATTCTGTCAATGGAGAATCGTATATATAACAAAACGATAAGCTTATCACTGGAGGTGGAAAGATCATTACCGTGAACCGACATGCCGTGTTTATTATGCCTGGATTTTAAAACAACCAAGTCTTTTCTTACAAATAATAATAATAAGTCTTGTAGTCAAGTCTCTCCTTGACTAAGTTGAAAGGTGTGAAGTGTGAAGACTCGATGTCGAAAGTGCGTTGATTTAAGACGTAACATTAGCCACCTAATTTGACGATGACTGTGTTATCATTTCATTTTAAATAGGGATTTTGACAGATGAAAAATAAGTTAAATATTTTTAATAGGGATTTTGACAGATGAAAAATAAGTTAAATATTTTTAATAGGGATTTTGACTTATCTAGAAGACAGTCTAACCATACGTGTAGAGATTCCCATGGATTTATTGAGAAGTGTTCCTCTGCTTTGGAGACCAAAAGAATTAATTTTGGATATTAAGAGCACTATGGATATCTACAATTCAGTTTTGTCAGGGATTGTGATAAGAATTATGCTTGGTTGTTGGAATTAATCTGGAATTGGAAAACAGGAATTTTTTTTCCTTCCCAAAATTAAATTCCCAATTCTAATTCTATGCCTCAATTCTAATTCCAGGTTGTGAGATGGATTGGCTGAATGCTCATTTTGGACCAAAATTAGAATTAGCCTATACCAATTCACCAATTCTTGTTTCCCAATTCCAGGTTAATTCTAGCAACCAAAAGGACTATTGGATGTTAATTCCTTCTTCCAAACAATAATTGGATGTTATTATAGAGAGTACTAATACCTTGGTGAGGGGAATTAGTGAGCCGAAGGTGGACCATGAATAGAGGATTTAAAAGTTGGAGGATACTATTCAAAATATGTAAGATAATATTAAAGTTGTGGTGGCAATTAGTTAGCCTGCAATGGACAATTCTATTTAGGTCCTAAGAAAGATAAATAATCACGTGGTAGCTTTTGAATGTTTATCCAAGGATATAAATGCTTCCCCTTCTATGAGGATCAAGTCCATTAAAGAATCCCATTTAAAGAACATAGGTTTGATGAGGGGAGTAGATGATGCCACTAATACTAAAACAATAATATGTGACTAAAAAAACTACTAAAATTGTATATAAATGACTAAACTTAGTCACATAACTATTAGTAGTTAATTTGTAGTTATTTATAACGGGACTAAATTTATGACTAAACAATTTTAGGCATTTATGTAGTCACTAATTTTGATGGTTGATTTAGTCACTCATTTAATCATATATTTAGTTGCATATTTAGTCGTATATTTAGTCACATATTTAGTCTTATATTTAATAATTGATTTAGTTATATATTTAGTTGCATATTTAGTCACATATTTAGTAGCATATTTAGTAATATTAGGGCACGATGGAATATAATGTATATTTAATCAATTGAGCTAGCACCTTTTTTTTAATTTTTGTCATCTCACTTTTCATTTTATAATATAATATAATATTGTTTGAAAGCTTCACATTCTTTTGGATCTATTCTATGATCTATTATCAGAATGGAATGAATTAGAAAAAATTCCATTCAACTTTTCATATCAAACTCTATGACTCATCAAAATAAACTAAACTGGAGAAGAGAAATGAGATAGCCACATTATTAAAAGAAAAAATTTCCTATGCTTCAGTTTTAGTCAAGTTTTATGTTATTTCAGATTTCTACATTTTCTTTTTAATATGAATATAAATCAATTCTTCTTGAAAGTTTTTCATGATAAGAACATTGTTTTGATCAACATTTCAAATCACACTCTAGATATACCATCACTCACATTATTTATTATTGTAACAAATTTCCCATTGTTTCAGGTTTACTTGAGTTTTCTATAATGTTGATGCAGTTGCATTAGAATGGATCTGAGATTGAAAATATTGAATAATATAGAGAAAAGTGGCTCATTGGAATGTAAGAGTACAATGTTGTCTTTACCACAAGAAAATCAATTGATCAATAACAACAATACCAAAGTAGTTCAAACAATACATTGGGATATGGTGTCAAAATGACAAAGATATGCCTTCAAGAGTAGTTTTGTGGTGAAAAGATATAGTAGTGAAGACAAGAGATTTAGTGAGAAGGAAGGCTGAGAGAAATGGTACATGAAAAGGAAGATAGAAATGTAAAACAAAATGGGCTCATGCAAAAATTAGTTACAAGTAACAGATGAAGCTAATGAAGAGCCAATAAATACAAGCAATCAAGTATGCTCTAAAATAGATAAAAAATAATTGCCTTAAGATAGTGAATTCAAAGCAATGGAGCCCAACTAATAGTGGTAAATCAGTCACAATACAGGGACTGTATGATACAATGAAAGGTGTGACTTTATCAGCATCAAGTTATGGTTAAACAAAAGAGATTTCTTTGGACGTTTGAGAAGTGAAAGGTGTAATTATAGATAAATTATAATGATGAGAAAAATGATCACAACATCACAAAGGATAGAATAATACTCCAATATTATAATGCATCATGGTAGCAATCAAGTCAAAGAAAGGATCAGAGAATGCTACTTCGAATCAAATAAAGGATTTTGACTCCTATAGTTGTTTGAAATGAATTTTTTTGCATAGAACACAAATTAAGGAAAAAAATTATAACAAAAGATAAAATTTAAACTTGGGAAGAAAATGATAATGTACACGAAAATGAAAATGCATAATACCTAGATAAGAAGTGAGCATTTATTTGTCTCTGGGTCAAATTTATTACTTTATACTAAGTTTCAATCATCTAAGTTTAAATAACATTCTTGCTAAATCATCAAGATGGCACCTCTCAGACATGACATTGCCAATTCCAATTCTCTTTTTTATTTTTGTCTCTACTTTCTATTACATGAAAATAATTTTTTTCATGTTTGTGCAACACATGCTTTGCATACATTGTACCTTTGTTTAGAAAAATATGGAATTAACACATGATATTTGGAAATTACTTGGTAACATACAATACTAACTTGAATTTTGATTCTTATTTATGATGTCAAGTTTCTTTGATCAATAATGCTAGAACATGTAACATCCATTTTAGAAACATTAAAAAGTCTCAGGGCTTCTATAAAATGTTCTAGTGTTTCCATAAGTGATAATCACATCTTGAAATGGACTCACTAATCCAAATAATGGCTTCTAATTGCCTCATAGTAATTGGTATAGATGCAACTTCTCCACATTCATGGGTTTGTTGGTTCATTTTTCTAAAAAATATTTGGGGTAAATTATTGATGTTACTACTTAATCAATTGACAATCATTGTGTCATACAAAAAAATAATAAATTGAATGAGAATCATAGTACATCTGTCTAATTCTAACAAAGTTGTTTTTTAACATTGTAGCGACAACATATGATAACCTAGGTTTGTAGTTTACTCAACAGTATTCAATGACTATAAAAAATAAGCTAGCGAGCTTCATTTATCAACCACAAAAAATGACAAAAATTGTTAGTACAACATTATCCTTACCTTTTAAGCCAATTTTGTCTATCCAGAGCATTTGAATCATTAGTTTTTTTTCATTGCATTCACATGTACTTTTATAACATGATTCACAATAAGTTGAACATAAATAATAATGTGTAAGTTCATGGATTTTTTACTTGGGATAATGTAACTTAAATATTATGTTGTCATGTTTCATCAAGGCATGCCTTACCTTGCTCATAGATCTGAGCATCCTTCATAATGGAGATGAGATTAAATCAAGAAATAATTATTTTCTATAAATCTATATTATCTTGTGTTGTCTATGATCATACCAATAATGCACTCCTATCGTATGAGTATGATGGTATAACACAATTATAAGATGTAACATACTTCATAAAATTTAAAAATAATCATTGACGACACAGCTTGAGATCATCATAACATCTAAAAAATGGATTAGTTGTTGCAAGCACTGAGGTTCATGAGTTGAGAACAGTTATAATGTCTTCCTTTGCTATGGATATTGTTTTTTGTTCCATTGCCTTATGAATTGAAACCATATTTGGAATGGATTAGGAGTCAATTTCATAGAAGTGTCAGTACTATTCAAACCTTAGTTGCAAACCCATAAGTTGAAATAATGTATAAAAGATAGTACTTGGTAAAATTTCTAGTAATTTGGGTAGTCAGATGATGAAAAGATCAAATAACATAATGTAAAAATCAAAAAGATTTTACAAAATTTGATTTGAGGTCTAAGTTACAAATAAATGATTGATACAACTAGAGGAACCTTCTAGGTTAAGGGTAGGATTTGAACAAATAATTTATCATGCCTTAAAAATTCATTTCTTGTGGAATGGATAATAGGTCATAGTGGAAACAACTAGGAGTATTTGACAAACAACATTCTAAACAAGGGACTTATGTCTACAAAAAGATATGTGGCTCAAAGCACATGAGAAAAACATAATTTTATTTTAGTGGTAAAAGTGGCCAAAAGTGAAAATGTTTTAGTTAGAAGTGGAAAGCTTGTCAAACCTACCAAATGATTAAGTGAGTGAGTTGGAGTAAGTGATACAGGTTATAAAATGTAATTTTGGCAAAAAAAAGTTAAGAGTAAAATATGGAATATGAATAATGATGCAGGCATACGATGAATGTAGAAATAAAATATTTTACCTATCTTCTACCCTCGGCTTATAAAATTCATTAGTAAAAAAAACCCCTCAATCGACAAAAACCATTTCCCCTCCTTTAAGATAAAAATATCGTGACAATAAAGAGAGACTTTTTATCATACCATATTTTTCGCTACCCTGCTTTTGTTTGATACAATATCTAAGAAGATACAAAAACCTTACACATCTTCAAAATTTATAACTCAAATATTTTTCAAAACCCTAATGAGAAATAAAGGATAAAATAGTAAAATAGATAAATAATTACGAATATAAATTATTTACCATGTTGGAGTCATGAATGACAAATGTTTTTTTAATTAAGTAAAAATTGGTTTTGAAAGGAACCTAAAACCTTGTACAAAATCTAAAGGATAGAGCTTTGAAAGATCAAGAAACAACTGTGAAACATCACCAATAGAAAAGAAACTAGATATAAAAAAAGGGGAAACCATCACTAGCCGAAACATAAATAGGAACAGTACAACAAAAAGAATAGGAACCAGATAACAAAAGATTAGCTAACACTTTTCATGGTTTCCTCAATCTGGTTCACCATAAGATCCATGGTACCAATAATTTTCTTGATGTCTTCCATATCAGTATCCTCCTGGGTAGCAGCGTTCGTCATCCTCGCACGGGTCCTCTTGTCAGGGCCCTCCAAATCCAAATCCTTATTATCTTCCTTCTCCCTATTTTCTTTACCTTTCAACTGCTCCAAATTTTCCATCAAAAATTTAAACTCCTCCGCATTAGCTTTCAAGGTATTGTGACTTTGAACCCCAATCTTTTTTATAGTCTCCTCAATTTTATCCATCCTCTTTTCCAGGTTTTAATAGTAGTTGTCCTTGTCCCTAATTTTTTTCTCTAGCCTATCCACCATATCTCCCATAGCTTCACTATTTAAAATGGATTTTTTTAGTTCATCAATAAAAATAGAGAAGGGTTTATCACCAATGCTAATCTTCTCCATAATCTTGATCATTTTGTCTTTCTCCTGCAGCTTCTTTTTTATTTTAGTCATATCCTCCAACAAATTCTCAATTGTTTGACTAGATTCCATTATGTTGTTCATATCATTCTGAGTATAATAAGCATGCTTCATTTTCTCTTTTTTAATGGGATCTTTACTATTTTCCTTCTCCATTTCCTTCATACCAACATTTAGCTCATCATCAATATTCACACAATCATTTTTACCTCCCCTATTATCCTGAGTGGGATTTCCTTGCAAATTGACAAAGTTATCTTTCTCCTCCCTAATATCCCCATCAGGAAGTTTATCATCCATCAGATACTTACCCTTCTTTTTCTTACTTCTTCCAGTATCAATACCAATAGCCGTATCCTCCTCTTCCTCACTACATATGAAAATCCTCTTTCTAACCAGACATTTATCTTTTCTAACTCTATTTACATTATGGGTTTTCTCCTTCCTCCCAAAGTTCTTCCTCATTTTACTCTTAGTAGTATTGTATTTAATAAAGAAGTTCTCATCCCAAGCATCATTCTAAGTAGTGGAGTTTTCCATGGTCTTTGTACTCTTTTTAGCTTCTTTCAAAGACACTCCCTTCATTTTAGGTTTAACTTTCTTTATGCTAGTCTTGTTAGAAGAATCATTTGAGGCTTCCTCAATCTCAAAGTCTAAGTTATACCCACTATAATCCTCATCAGAATCCTCATCACCTTTAGCTTTCCCCTTAAGGAAGGGTTTCTCAATTTTTTTCTCTTTAGAAGATCATAAACCAGAACCATTAGACCCTGGTGCAAAGCATGATCCGATGTGGGTCCTTTTGCATCTCCTTAATAGTGTGATTAAAAGAGAAGTAAAGATAATAGGGCAAGATAATTTATTCCTCAAGCTGAAAATGATTCAAAATTACAAAATGGTACCCATAAGCCCTACTAAACCTACCATCCAGGGTAACATAGCTAATAATAGCGAAAATAAAAGACCTCCAAGGCCTATTAATATGGTTCATATCATTGTAAGATTTATCACCTTTGTCAAGCCCCAGTCTTTCCTCCTTCATCTTTGAGAATTTGGTCAGAGCCCTATCATAAATTCTTCTATCTCGGTAGAACTTACAACCATCCTTTTACACACCCATAGCTTCTACAACATCTTCATCAATTTCCATCATCTGGTTCCCCATCTTAATCTTACCATTATTCTAATTATCGATGAAAAAACTGGTAGCAAGTTGACTTTACTAGTGCATATGACTAAGTTTAGTGTTGTCATTATGGCAACAAAGTCATATGAAGTTTTGGAGTCAGTGCAGTCACTTAGAAGATCAAAATGTGGCTAAGTATGGAAGACAAAGTAGACAATAAAGCACATGATGAATAGAGCATCAATGCACATGTGTATGATCGAGTTTTGGTATGCACCCTTGAACATAATCTTTTGAGTATGGTACTATGTTAAGTCTAAGAATGCATGGTCAAATGTAATAGCATGAATAAGTTATAGTGAGTTGAAGTGACATAGATAGTAAGCAACAGAATAGAATAAATCATGCAGTCGACAGGAAATAATTTGATTAGCAAGTATTATTTTATTTTGTAAAGGTTATACACCTATTGTATTTATATTATAGACTTGATAATATCATTGTATGTAAATACGCTTGAGCCAATTCATTTGGAAGAGTTGTATGTGTTAAGTTATAGGCTAATCTAGTAGTTAGTTTTGGTTGCGTATATTCAGCATGTATATATATGATATGCACTTTTATATTTGAGGACACATGGTAGAAATGGAAGAGAAGAAGTATGAAAATTATGTATTAGAGAAGTAAGATTGATATAGAGCTTTATAAGAGGTTAAAGAATCAACACACAAAATGTATTAATTAGACAACAATTCACCATTATAGATATAGTTTGTATTTGATAACCAGGAGGTTGTAGCCTTCTTCATTGAGCAGTGAGCTCTGGCAGTGAGCCTTCCACCCCTAACAGGGTTTGTTCTTCAAAACTCCTAAAAAGTTCTGACCTTTGACCAGGTCATTAGACTAAGCTTTGTAAAGACTAATCCTAATAGGGAAAAGAAACATTAACAGGTTCATAATACTAAGTACAATTATTCATGGGTACTAATTTCCATCGGGGTTTTCCTCTAGCCAAGGTTTCCCCATAAACATATCTTGTGTTATGTGTTATGGTTGAATACTTCATTTGATTAAATATTCATTTTAGTATTTAAGTTATTTAGTTAAGTTTCAAGAATAAAAAATTAATTATAGAATAATGATTCACCCCCCCTCTCAATGTTCCCATTCCTAACAATTGGTATCAGAGCTTAGGTCCTTTGAAGATAAGTTTAACCACTTGAGGAGATCATGGATATAGCTAAAGTGAAACATTTGAAGAAGAATCTTGAAGTAGCTCTTGAAGATCTTGATAGAACTGAAAAAGAAATTGAAAAACTGAAATTGAAGTTCAATAGCTCATAAGTACTCATCAAGAAACTGAGAAAAGATTTGAAAGATTGTTCAACAAATGATTTGGGAAAAATGGTCAAAAATTGAATGAAGAAAACATGTTTCTAATGGATCAGATTGAAGAATTGGATGAAAATTTAACTAACAATCAAGAAGCCTATGAATAACAGGTCAAAGAAAACAAACAATTAGATGAAGAACTTATACAAGCAAATATGAAAATCTTGGAGCTAGAAAACATCAAGAAAAAGATGGAATCTAAATTAATAGAAGCCAAGAACCATATTGACAAATTGCACACAAGTGTTGATCTAATAGACTCTCAGATCTATGCGTGAAAGTTAAAAGGAGATACCATTGGTATTGGATACAATGAATCTCAAGTTCAAATTGATGCAATGCAAGAAAGATTGAAAGCACCCAAAGAATCTAAAGAAGCCAAGAACACTAAAAATCATACTGAAGCTAAAGCAGAACCATCTAAAGATGAACAAGAGCTAGTAAACAAAACTTGTTATGCCTATAAAAAGCATGTTCATATATCAAGAGATTGTAAAGAGGTAAGACCTTTCAATGGTTATTGTTATTCATGCAATAAATTTGGTCATAGTTGCTATGAATTTTAGATCAAGTCAAAGAAGTCAGACACTAAAAAATTAGAGAAATCAACCTCAACAAAGGGTTAGAAGTCCTCTGAACATTACATGTCATATATGCAATTACAATGGTCACACAACTAGACAATGTCACATGGTAACTCACATCAATGCGCCAAGGAATATAAGGCCTCCAGTCATTTGTCACTCTTGTAAAAAGGTTGGACACATCTCAAAGTTTTGCAGATCACAAGCACAAAATCAAGAAAGACCTAATAAGTCTCAAGGATCAATATTGGGTGAATCTAGAGAAGTCAAGTTTGTGAAAGCTACATAAAATGCGAGCAATATTTGGATGGAAGTAAGAAAAGATAATGTCAGTACCACAGTAGTGGCTATATCCTAGGTGGATGCACCTTCTACTTCTGGATAAATAACCCTCATGGTCATAGGGGGAGCTAGAAAAGTTGTAGACCCCTATGCGATTGATATACTCACCCTCAAAGTATGTGCCTTTGGTTTTAGATATTTGGATACTAGTTGATGTAATATGCAAGATCACACTACCTGATTATCCATAGGAATGAAGATTAGAATTCTCTGTTGCATTACGTGTTATGGCGACAAGCATTGATTGAAAAAAGTTGTTTTAATAGTCACTGAAGGTCCATTATCCCCACATTTACATTCAAGATCAAGCCCTTCGAGAGCACAGGAGAACAAAGCAGTTAGTATTGTAATCTTGTAGTTGTTTTCATCAACGAAAGAAGTTAAGTTAATTTTGGAACCCTTGTTCAGACATGATATTTCAAAAAATCTTTGGAACCCTATTTAAGCATTGATCAAGTAAGTAATAGCCACTACTGTTGTATTTGATATTTTAGAAAGGAAGAGGTATATATTCAAGAAGCATCCATTCAAGTCAATCCTAGATGACCTAAAAGGAGCATTCTCTAGAACTCTGATGGGAGTTATGCACGTAGAAGATATTTGCATCTACATATATTGTAAAAAGGAACCTGTAGGATTGGACATAATAAGGTTGCACATTGAGACAATGGTGAATCTAGACATGACATTCATGGATGAATTCGCACACTTCACAAATCACCCAATAATTGAATATGCGACTGCATATGAATTCTACGAGTTAGAATGGATCAAGATCCCACTGTCAAGAAGAATTCATGATGACCTAGTTTGGATTAGAGAAGTTCCTGTTTATATTACATTATATCTCATTTATGAGATGATCAGACTTTCCAAGACCAGCATCATTCTTCCTATTGCTAAGGATGTCTGGAAATAAGTAGAGAAAGCTTGTAAGTCCTGGAGTCATAAGTGCCACATGACAATTGAGCCTATAGAGGAGAAGGATATAAAAATAATGTTTATGATTCTAGGATACAAGTTTCAACATACTAATAGAGTGAATAGTGTATCCACAAAAAAATTCTGGCAGCTATTAGAATTATAAGAGAAAATGGAGAGTTTAACCTCTATGAAATCTTGCGTGCACAGTTGTCAAACAACATTAGAGCCATAAAACATGACAAAAACAAAGTGTTCATATTTTGGTCACTAATCATTTACATGTACTTCCATATAGTTGGTAAAGTCTTTGATCATTATCGTGACAAGAGCCTACCTAGATTGCCTCAAATCTCATTTAAGGAAACATCAGAGACTACCTTGATGGATTTAATGGATTTAGAAATCAAAACATTCATAATCAAGATGGAGAGAAGGCATAGGATACATGAGAAGATTATGGAGAAGTATAAGGATAGTATATGTTTCATGGTGGAAACTAATATCACATTCATGGAAGTAGTGGAGCCTAGGACTAAGTGGATTCAACCACTTGGTTATGAAGTGGAGCAACACATTTTGGAAGCTTATGCACAATTCCTCTTATCAGCACCTAAGGATCCCAATGATCCTAGATCGGGAACTTATGAAGAGAAGACTAGACAAGTAGACTCTATCTTATATAGTGCAACAACAAAAAGAAAAGCATCCAAAATTATATCAGACATTCTAAAAATTCATGGTGTTACACAAGAAGACTTGGATAAAGCTAGGGAAGCCAAGATTGCAATGTAACTTGAGAGCGCACCCTCTTCTAAAGTAAAAATGGAAGAATCAGATGATCCTAAGGAGAAGAGGAAAAAGACTGATGTTAGCACCTCTACACAGATAGATACAATTGATTTGGAGTCCATTCCATCTCCTAAGCTGAGAAAAATGACTAGAAGGAAGAAGAAGACCATTCCAAGCCATCCATCATCAAGGTCAATAAGAAGCAAAGGAAGAAACACTCAAGCACCTCCTGAGGTAGCATTTAGACCGAATATAGAAGTGTTGAGAACTAAAGTAGTTGATGAAGGTAGGATTGATCAAATAGATAAGTTTTATTATAAGTATCATGAGATTGATAAATCATAAATCCATAGTATGATTATCAAGAACATGATTAAGTTCAAGAAATCAGTTTAGGAATTTAAGACAGTTATTCCTGATCAAGTATGGAACATACTCGAATCTTTGAAAAGACAAGCTATTGAAGAGGATATGAGGATAAGAGAAAAGACATTGGATGACAACCTCCCAGCATGCTCATTTGAAGAGAAATCATTTCTATTAGGCTTGGTGAAGCCTCACCTAAGAACTAAGCTTAGAACTCTGCAAATAATGAATAAGGATTATGAGTTGGTTGTGAAGCAAACATAGAAGGAATTTGAGAAGGTATTCTTGGATAGACACATGCATCCTCCCTCTACGCCTAAAACTCAAGCTCCCTCTAAGAAAGAAAAGGAATCAGAGATCCCTAATGCACCTATGATAGGTCCACAGGATTTTGCGCCCATGCCTGAAGCTAAGGATGAAAAAATTGTGATTGATAATGTCAAAATCACCATGACGGCAACAAATAATGAGCTGGATAAGTTTGAAGAAACTTTTGTCAATATTGAGGAAGTTGAGATTCTGATGAAGGGTGCTCCCCTTAATACCACAAACACATAACAGAAAAAGAGAAACAACAACAATAATATGCAAGAACAGAAAAAATTGGCTTCTTATTATCTCCACAAATGTGGAATTACAAACTTTCAGAATTACAATATGCAAAGCCACATGGGCATTCCCTTACAATATTCTTTAGGACAAAGCCTCGAATCAATACCCAGATCTACTACCCAGAACTATTCTGAACTACCTAAGACAATAATACAGCCTTCCTTATATAGGCAATTTTCCACCGCCTGGGAAGGTTCCAGAATTTTAGCTAATAAGGCCGACCAAACTTAGAATTATTTTATTTTACATTTCATTACATCATACTCGGCTCAAGATAACCTTTGAAACCCGAATAGAAATTTTGAAGAAAATTATTTTTCGCCATTTCAGGTGGCCCAACTTCCGAAGACCATAAGTCATCACCAGTTGACCCGATCGGCTATTATAACCCCATTTCAGAAATGCCATGAAGCGCTCTACAGGCTTGACCGGCGCAAGCGCTTGTCACCCAAATTTTTGACCTCATCCGGGGCCTCTAAAGCCTTCAAAACTGAGTTCAAAGTTTTTGTACCCTGCTGCCAATACCGAAAATCTTCAATATCTTCCAATATACACTTGATCTGGCAATGAAACTTTACTGACAGACTTATATGACCAAAATGAACCTCCAAGAAAGAAATAAGATCATTCTGAGCACATACAAAAATTACCAAAAATAGTAACTTTCCATAAATAGTAGCTTTGCACAAAATAACCCTTATTGAATAAAAAAATAAATATTTTTGGGTGATGCAAGATTTCTCTTACACCCAGGATGCTCCTGCATCAGACACCCAGGGTAATTTGAGAAGTGACCCAGTCACAACTCAGGTGTGCAGAGGAAAACCAAGATGGTTAACCTCCTCCTTTGTTAGCCATGATGAATCTTCAACAGGTCATCCTTTCCACTTGACCAGATATTCTTCATATGTCATGTTCCTTGTGCTTCTGCCAACACGACTATCCAGTATATCTTCAATCTCCTTAGTGTCTGAACTAGTTGCTGGAATACTCCACTGTGCCGTTGTGATCTCATCTTCAACACCTCCTTCATGATACTCTGTCAGATCTAAAATGTTAAACACTGGTGAAATATTTAGCTCGGTAGGCAATTCTACCTCATATGCGTTTCCTGAATCATGTTTCTTCAATATCCTGCATGGTCCAAACTTCTTCATTTTCAGCTTGTTATATGTATCAACTGGAAACCGCTCCTTCCGCAAATGAACCATGACTTCATCACCAACCTGAAATTCCTTATACCTCCTTTTCTCATCTGCCTTAGCCTTATACTATGCATTCATCTTGGTAATATGCTTCCTCACCTCTCCATGGATGTTCTTCAAGTGTTCTGCAAAATCCTCAGCTTCAGCACTACTTATTTCTCCTTTATCTATCTTCCTCAATTCAGATGCATTTCTTGGACTACTTCCATATACAATCTGGAATGGTGATTTACCAGTGCTTCTATTGATAGAATTATTGTATGCAAATTCTGCCTGTGATAAAATTAAATCCCATCCTGTTGGCTTATCTCCAACCAAACATCTCAGCAAATTTCCCAAGTTCCTATTCACCACCTCTGTCTGTCCACCAGTCTGTGGATGATGTGATGAACTGAACTTCAAATCTGTCTTTAACTTCTTCCACAATGTACGCCAGAAATATCCAACAAACTTAGTGTCCCGATCTGAAACTATGGTCTTTGGCAAACCATGAAGTCTCACTACTTCTCTGAAAAAGAATTCTGCTACATGAACAGCATCATTAGTCTTCTTGCAGGGAATGAAATGTGCCATCTTCGAAAATTGGTCAACTACTACAAAAATTGAATCATGTCCCCGCTGTGTCCTCGGTAAACCAAGAACAAAGTCCATACTGATATCCTCCCAAGGCTTCTCTGGTATAGGTAATGGCTGATAAAACCCTGTATTCTGCTTCACTCCTTTCACCATCTGACATACTCTGCAACTCTGTACAAACTTCTTCACATCTTGCTGCAACTGTGGCCAATAATAATTCTCACTAACCAAACCAAGGGTTTTGTCATGACCAAAATGTCCAGCCAATCCTCCGCTATGCTTCTCCTTGATGAGATTCTCCCTCATAGAGCTTCGTGGAATGCACAACTGACTCCCTCTGAATAGCATATCATCCTAGATGATGAAATCCAACCATTTTGTCATGTCTAGAGTAACAGGTTCTGTACAAGCTTTCCAAGCTTCACCAAAATCAGGATCCTCTGGATACAAATTCTTGAGTTCCTTGAACCCAACCAATTCAATCTGCATTTCTGTTAGCAATAGTTGCCTTTTGCTAAGAGCATCTGCAACCCTATTAGACTTTCCACTCCTGTGTTTCAAAACAAATGTATAACTCTGTAAAAACTCAACCCATTTCAAATGCCTTTGATTCAATTTTCCTTGACTATTCAAATATTGCAAAGCTTGATGATCAGTATACAAAAGAAACTTCTTAGGAAGTAGATAATGTCTCCACTTCTTTAATGCCTGAAGTATAGCATAAAATTCTTGATCATAAACAGAATATTTCCTCTTGGCATCATTTAACTTCTCACTGAAATAAGCAACAGGTTTACCTTCTTGGCTCATAACAGCTCCTATTGCAGTACCACTAGCATCACAATCTACTTGAAACACCTTATTGAAATCTGGAAGTGCTAAAATAGGTTGTTCTGTAACTTTTTGTTTCAATAATTGAAAACTCTTTTCTGCTCCTTTAGTCCACTTAAACTCTTTTCTATCCCCTCTCATTGTTTCAGTCAAGGGTCCACAAATACTGCTAAAATTTTTGATAAACTTTCTGTAAAAGCTAGCTAGACTATGAAAAGATCTTACCTCAGTAGCACTCCTTGGAGTAGGCCATTCAAGGATAGCCTATACCTTCTCCGGGTCCATTTTTAGACCTTCTGCTGAAACTACAAATCCCAAATACACTAACTCTTTCTTCATAAAACTGCACTTCTTCAAATTAATCAACAATTTCTCTTCTCTCAACTTCTCAAATACCATACGAATATGCATCATATGCTCATCCAATGTCTTACTAAAGATCAAAATATCATCTAGGTAAACAATGACAAACTTACCCAGAAATTCTTTCAGAACCTCATTCATGAGCCGCATGAAAGTGCTTGGTGCATTGGTTAGCCCAAAAGGCATGACTAACCACTCATACAGTCCTTCCTTTGTCTTGAAGGCGGTCTTCCATTCATCTCCTTCTTTGATCCGAATCTGATGATATCCACTTTTCAGATCTATCTTTGAAAAATACACAGCTCCACTCAAACAGTCCATAATATCATCCATTCGTGGCAATGGAAACCTGTACTTGATTGTGATCTTGTTTATTGCCCTAGAATCTGTACACATCCTCCAATCTCCATTCTTCTTTGGTGCTAATACTACTGGTACAACACAGGGACTCAAACTCTCTCGAATCAACCCCTTCTGTAACAGTTCATGTACTTGTCTGTTCAACTCCTCACTTTCTGCAGGTGTCATTCTGTGTGCTGCCTTATTCGGCAAACTCGCTCCTGGAATCAAGTCCATCTGATGACTGATCTTCCTGACTGGTGGTAATCCATTAGGCACGTTATCGGATACGATATCTTGAAACTCATTCAACAAATCTGCAACTTCTATAGGAACATCTTCTACTTCCTCTTTACCAGCTTTTGGAATTAAAGCAAAACATACATGCTCATGCCTCATACCATCTAGAAATTTCCTTCCATCAACAAATGTTATTCTTGCATTACCACATACCTTTTCTTCGGTCTCCTTCAATGGTTTTAGCTTATGCCGCACTCCATCCTTTGTCAGGGAATAGGTATTCGCACGACCATCATGTACAGCACATCTGTCAAACTGCCATGGTCTACCCAACAACATATGACATGCATCCATAGATATGATATCACACAATACCTCATCTTGGTATCAACCAATCTTGAACTTCACCAGGCATTGTTCATTGACCATGACCTTGTGGTCATCCTGTACCCAGGCAATCCGATATGGATGTGGGTGTTTCTGTCTCTTGAGCTTCAACTTTGTCACCATCTCTTCTGACACCAAATTGTCAGTGCTTCCACTATCAATGATCACATCACAATATTTACTTTCACACTTGCACCTGGTGCGAAACAGGCTCCTCCTTTGCTCAAGTTCATTCTCACCACTCAATAGGACTCTTCTGTTAATCAACGTTTCTCCTCTTTCAGCATCTTCAGAATTTGATGATCTGGCATCTTCATCTACATGTGCAACTCTGGCCTGGCCTTCATTTCTTCTGTCTGTTCTGCCTTGGCGCTGAGGACATTCAAATGCCCTATGACCTTCTTCTCCATAGTGAAAACATGTTCCACAGAAGCCTCCTCTTCTAGATCCTTGTCCTCTTCCTCTTCCTCACTGATCTCTATTATTCTGATCCTAGAAGCGATTGGAATTATTTCCACGCTGGTTTTGACTGCTACTGGCCTCATCCTTCTTTTTCAGATCTTCATTTCGGCCACCATATGACCATCCACCAGATTGTCCACCGCGACCTCTTCCGTTTTGTCTGCTCTCAAACTTCTTGTTCAGCTTTTCCTCTACTTTTAGGGCAAATTGGTATGCCTCCTCAATACTACTCATTCGAACCAGATTCAACTCCTCCTGAATGCTTGGCCTTAACCCATTAAGGCATCGGGCAACTTTCTCCTTATCAGCTTCTGCATGGCCTGTTCTGATGAGGAGTCGATAGAACTCCTCTGTATACTCCTGAACAGATCTCCCTGCTTGCTTCAAACTTTGCATTTTCTTTAGTAGATCAAGCTCATAATCAGCAGGAATGAATTGTCGCTTCAATTTATCCACCATCTGATCCCATCTTGTGATTTTATCTTTCCCTCTTCTATTTCGCTCCAATTGAATTTCTTGCCACCAGATTTTTGCATGACATTTCAGTCTGGCCTTCGCAAATTTGACCCTATCAGGATCCTCAACATCTTCATACTCAAAATATTCCTCACATTCATTGATCCAGTCGATCAATTCCTCTGGGTTAAGATTTCCAGAAAATGTAGGAACCTCAATCTTAGGTCTTTTCCCAATCTTGGAAATCGCTCGAAAAAGTCTTTCTTCCTCCTGGTTCACAATTTCAACTTCTCCTTCTTGATATTCTTCTTCGGCTTCATCCTCGCTTTCGTCTCTGACATTAAGATTCATTCCTCTACGAATCTCTTCTTGTAATGCTCGCACTTGTCTCTGCAGCTCTCTAACCTCAGGTGTTACAACACCAGCTCTTCCGCCACGTTCCCTTCGTGGAGGCATTTTCGCGATGCGCACTGAAACCCTAGCCACGGTCCTGGTGCAAACTGCCTCACAGTCGGTGATCTATTTACACACTCAAGAACTCCTACTCTGATACCACTTGATGAAGGGTGCTCCCCTTAATACCACAAACACATAATAGAAAAAGAGAAACAACAACAATAATATGCAAGAACAGAAAAAATTGGCTTCTTATTATCTCCACAAATGTGGAATTACAAACTTTCAGAATTACAATATGCAAAGCCACATGGGCATTCCCTTACAATATTATTTAGGACAAATCCTCGAATCAATACCCAGATCTACTACCCAGAACTATTCTGAACTGCCTAAGACAATAATACAACCTTCCTTATATAGGCAATTTTCCACCGCCTGGGAAGGTTCCAGAATTTTAGCCAATAAGGCTAACCAAA
The DNA here is from genome assembly GCA_027943335.1 of Chamaecyparis obtusa. NCBI lineage: Eukaryota > Viridiplantae > Streptophyta > Pinopsida > Cupressales > Cupressaceae > Chamaecyparis > Chamaecyparis obtusa. Next base: position 14,597 of record BSBK01010165.1, on the reverse strand, counting down.
CTTAGAATTATTTTATTTTACATTTCATTACATCATAGTCAGCTCAAGATAACCTTTGAAACCCGAATAGAAATTTTAAAGAAAATTATTTTTCGCCATTTCAGGTGGCCCAACTTCCGAAGACCATAAGTCATCACCAGTTGACCCGATCGGCTATTATAACCCCATTTCGGGAACGCCATGAAGCGCTCTACAGGCTTGCCTAAAGCAAGTGCTCGTCACCCAAATTTTCAACCTCATCTGGGGCCTCTAAAGCCTTCAAAACTGAGTTCAAAGTTTCTGTACCCTACTGCCAATACCGAAAATCTTCAATATCTTCCAATATACACTTGATCTGGCAATGAAACTTTACTGGCAGACTTATATGACCAAAATGAACCTCCAAGAAAGAAATAAGATCATTTTGAGCACATACGAAAATTACCAAAAATAGTAAATTTCCATAAATAGAAACTCTGCACAAAATAACCCTTATTGAATAAAAACATAAATATTTTTGGGTGATGCAAGATTGCTCTTACACCCAGGATGCTCCTGCATCAGATTCTATGCTGTCAAGAATCACCTAAGAAAAAAGAAGTCCAATTTGAGGACTTAATAGGACAAGAAAGTGAGAAGGAAGATGAACCTAAAAAAGAGCCTTCTATTGAGATCCTAGTGAAGGTAAAGACTGAGATAATGGATGTAAGTTGGACCCCTTATACAACCATTTTAGACTCATGAAGATAAGAAGATCTAATGAAAATAAGTGTGTTAGGTACGGAGAAAGAAAAAGAGAATCAAGTAATGAGAAATCCATTATTTTTAGAATCAGTTAGTATACTAAATAGTCTACTACCTAAGGATAATAATGTGATAAATGTTCATTCAGTGGATGATGTTAGCAGCATCCTATCAAGATTCAACACAAATTTCTCAAGTCTTGAAGAATCAGTATCTAAAATTGCAGAAGATAAATATTTCAAGAAAAGGCTGAATGAATTGATAGAAAATTTCTCACTTGACCTTAATTCTCTAAAGGTTGGTCAAGCTATGCTAAAGGAGATAGTAGCAAAAGGAAGGAAGATAATTGCTAGCTTTATGAACAAAGAAAAACTCACTGCAGACCTTTCCAAGAAAATTTAGGCAGCAGAATCTATGATGGCAGCAGTAAGAAAATTAGTGGAAGATCCCTCCCAAGATATTAACATGTGCAATAATGTGTATCAAGGATAGGTAGACAAAATTGAGAAGGCAGAGAAAGAGATGGCTAAGATAAGAACTAGACAAAATCAGTTAAGACATGAACTTGCGCCCTCTCTAGATGTACTCAATCAGAATATCAAGCATATAGATGCTACTATTGTGAAAAATGATCAAGGTCCTTGTATAGATTCAGAAAAGATGGAGAAGATAACCTATCCATTATGCTCCATCAACAAACAGTTGATGCACTAAAAGTTTTTTGGCAGCAAGAAATTGCAAACCTTTAGATTGCATACCCAAATGTACTCTCTATGTAAGTACTTGAAGATTCATTTTTTGAATGCCTTTTTCATTAATGTCAAAGGGGGAGTAGGGTAATATGGGATTATATTAGTAGAGTAATATGATAGAAGGGAAATATAAGATAGAATATATGATGTACAGTATTTAGAAAAGGATAAGATAGAAAGTTTTTGCAAAGATATAGTTTAGCAACTTCGCCATATTCCTTTGTTTCCAATAATGAAAAAGGTGGAGATTGTTGGCAAGTTGACTTTACTAGTGTATATGATGAAGTTTAGTGTTTTCATTATGGAAACAAATTCATATGAAGTTTTGGAGTCAGTGCACTAACTTAGAAGATCAGAATTTGGCTAAGTATGGAAGACAGAGCATACAGTAAAGCACCTGATGAACAGAGCATCAATGGATGTGTGTATGATCAAGTTTTGGTATGCACTCTTGGATATAAGCTTTTGAGTATGTTACAATGCTATGTCTAATAACGCATGGTCAGATGTGATAGCATGAAGAAGTTAAAATGAGTTGAAGTGACAAAAATAGTAAGCGGAAGAACAAAAAAGAGCATGCAGCCGACACGAAAGAATTTGATTAGCGAGTATTATTTTGTTTTGTAAAGGTATGCACCTATTGTATTTATGTTATAGACTTGTTAATATCATTGTATGTAAACATGCTTGATCCAATTCATTTGGAAGCATTGTATGTGTTAAGTTATAGGCCGACCTAGTAGTTAGTTTTGGTTGTGTCTATTCAGCATGTATATATATGACATGTGCTTTTATATTTGAGGATGCATGGTAGAAATGGAAGAGTAGAAGTATGAAAAGTATGTATTAAAAAAGTAAGAATGATATAGAGCTTTACAAGAGGTTAAAGCATCATCGCACAAAAGGAACTGATTAGACAATAGTTCACCATTATAGATATAGTGTGTATCTGATAACCAGGAGGTTGTAGCCTTCTTCATTGAGAAGTGAGCTCTGGCAGTGAGCCTTCCACCCCTAATAGGGTTTTTTCTTTAAGACTCATAATAGGGTTTGACCTTCGACCAGGTCATTGTACTAAGCTTTGTAAAGAATGCTCCTAATAGGGCAAAGGAACATTAACAAGTTCATAATACTAAGTACAATTATTTGTGGGTACTAATTTCCACTTGGGTTTTCCTCTAGACAAGGTTTCCTCATAAACATATCTTGTGTTATGTGTTATGGTTGAATACTTCATTTTCTTTACTATTCATTTTAGTATTTAAGTTGTTGAGTTAAGTTTCAAGAATCAAAAATTAATTATAGAACACTATTCACCCCCCCTCTCAATGTTCCCATTCCTAACAAAAATTGGTCATCGACTGATTACTGCCATGAAGATGCTCCATAAACACATCCATACCTCCCTTTTTCAAAATACTCCACACCTGTGCATTCTACAATCACTCCTTGCAAGAAGTTGGTTCAACCCTTTTCTTATTTCCTCCCATAGTTCTCTCCACAAGTTTTCCTCAGCCCTAAATATTTATATATTTGTGAATAACACATCTGCAAGTAATGGGGTTCCTTCTTTTGATGTCTAAAATAGTCCATAACCCTTGTGGCGTCACATTTTTAATACCCTTTGTAAAACAAGCTCTTCCACTTCCATCCTGAATCAATGAATAAATTAAAGTTTTATTAATCATCATTTATACTATTAACTCCTCTTTGTTTACTTTGGATACAGTCTAGCTCTAGCCAAGATGTCACCTCATGCAGAAGATTGTTCTCTCCACACCAAGTGATGATGTCATCCTAACTACAAGCCTTATTGACCACCTAGTCATTAAACCTATTGATTTCCCTAATAGCATGGATTATAATAAATGAATCAGAGGTATTGAGAATATATTTTTCCACCTTGATTTCATTATAGATATATCATGAGGTGGGATTTTATTGTTAATGATATTTATAATATTCATTGAATCCCTCTCAACCCAAACTTTATTATACTCATATTATTTAGCAATAATGATACCATGGTAAATAACAATTGTGTCTGCCACATGGTTGGATTGATTAGCAATAGGAATAGCTCTAATAACTTTACATATATCTATACTCATCTCTTAACACCACCCCACATCCATCAATTTTCAGGTTTCCTTTTGAGGCCCCATCAAAATTTATTTTCATCCACCCATTAGATGGACAATTACATCTAGCTTCATTCCTCAAATTGATCTAATTACTAAAATTCCTTCCACCTTTAATTTTCCAATTCTCAAAAACTTTTAAGTCCCATTGGTCCTTAACAATGTCAATATTTCCTATAGCAATAAGATTCTCCAGTATAGCTCTTTTTATTTTCTCAAAAACCACCTAATAGGAAGAAGATTGATTTCTAAACACTCTATCATTTCTCTCCTTTAAAATACCCCAAAATAAGTGCGGTGAGGAAATATTCCACAAGGTTTTAATTGAGAAATTCTTAGGACAAACCCAAGACAAGAAGACATTTTGAATATCTAAATCAAAGACCCAATCCAAATTAATGAGCTCTATGAATTTGGTCCAGAGAAATTATCAGTAAAGGGACAATGCACACACATATGACTATCTATTCCTCCTGCATAAAGAGGTAATAAACACTAGGTAAAAAAATTTATTTGGTTTTTAAATTGTTCATAGTAAGGATTTTTTTTTGGAGCATGGTCCAAAGGAAGATGTTAATTTTGGGGGTAAGACCTTTAGTCCAAGCTTTCACCCAACTGGGAGTTTCCATATTAGAAAATTATTGATTTTATAAGGAAGCCACAAAAAACTTTACCATTAGAAGTCAGTTTCCATATGAGTTGGTCTTCCTCCTTGACATTAACCAATGAATTATATATTGTTTAATTAATTTAGAGAAGGATCAATAAAAGAGAGGTCCTTCCGATTATCAATCACCCAATAATCACAAATTGTAACTCCAACTAAATTCTTACATTGATTGATAAAAGAATTCCATTCTGGATTATACTACAGAGGGTGGTCTAAAAGGAAAACATCTTCCCATAAATTAATGGAAATTCCATTACCAACCTTCCATTTGAATCCCTTATTGATAAGCTCTTTAAATTTTGAAACATTATTCCATATATTAGATCCTCTAGGAATAGAATCAACCCTAAGAAAGTTTTATAAATTAAAATAGTCACCCAAATATTTATTCTTCCAAATATTAATCCATTCTCACTTCATCTCATATGCTCTCCAGGTTTTCTTAGCCAATAGAAATTGATTCATATTTATCAACCTTCTTAATCCAAAACCTCCTTGAATGAGGGGTCTACAAAGTTTATCCCAGTCAATTAAAGACAACCTTTTCTTTTTTTCCACTCCAGTCCAAAGGAAGTTCCTTTGAATTCTTTTAATAGCCTTAGCAAATTCAGCCAAAATTTTAAAAGGACTTATACCATAGAGAGGCATGCTTTGTAAAGTAGATTTTGATAACTAAATTTTACCATCTTGGCTCAATAAAGAACCCTTCCATCCAGCCAAATTCTTAAAGAATTTATCAATCAAGGAACTCCAAAAGGACTCTGGACAATCCTAGCGAAGAGGAAGACCCACGTAGGTATTATGCATACTACCAGTCTAACATCCCAGGATTTTTCTAATCTGTAATTGTCATCTTTTAGGAGTGTTAAAAATTAAATATAATTCTTAGTCCAATTGATCAATTGTCTAGAAGAATTCCCATAACTATTCAGAGCTCTTTAAATATTTCTTGATTCCTTCACTAATTCTTCTCCCATAACAACTAAGTCATCAACAAATTTATGATGGGAGGAAATTGATTTTTTGAAGAATATTTCAAACCTTTAATCTCCCTTTTCTCATCAAGCCAAGCTATGTATCTTCCAAAACATTCAGCCATTATAACAAAAAGTATAGGGGAGAGAGGATCGCCCTATCTTAATCCACTAGAAGATTTGAAGAAAGGGGTAGGAGACCCATTAACAAAAATAGAGAAAATGGTAGAAGATACCAATTGCATAATAAGCTATACACTTCTCATATTGAAACCAAAAGAAAAAATAAATTTCCAAAGAAAATCCCAATCCACTCTATCATAGGCTACAGATAAATCCAACTTCAAAATAAAACCTTCCTTCTTAACCATCACAAGAGAATGACTATTATCATGGATAGTGATGATAGAATCTAGAATCTGTCTCCTAGGCACAAAACCATTCTACTATAGAGATATGATTAAGGATAGAAAAGAAATAGTTCTAGAAGTAAGCACCTTTTATATGATCTTGTAGATATAATTGCATAGGCTAATAGGTTTAAATTTATCCATGGTATCAGCTCCAGGATTCTTGGGAATAAGAACTAGAAAAGTCCCATTAGTATCCTTCAAGATTTTCTTAGATCCAAAAAACTCTTTAACAACACTAGTCATATCCTTTTCAACAATAGCTCAATACTTTTGGAATAGAAACAATAGGAAGCCTTCCGGTCAAGGTGCTTTACTCCGGGTGTCAAAAGAATCAACAACCTTCTTAATTTCCTCATTAGAAGGGATATCCATCAAAAAATCATTGTGATCCTCCTTCAAAATACCTGGAATGCACTCCATAATAACCCTTTGAGCTTCCATATCCATATCTTTATCTTTTTCCAATAGATTAGAAAAAAATGGTTAGCCTCTAACCTAATAGAATCCTCCTCCTCCATGTCCCCGTTACGTATAATAATTATGGAAATTTTGTTACTTGATTTGTGTTTTAGAGTTGACATAAAATAAATAAATTTGTTCCTATCTCCTTTCAGCCAAACATTTCTAGATTTCTATTTCCAAAAACTCTCTTCTTTAGCTATAATATCATGGCATTTCACAAGCATCTCATTTTCAATTTCTTTAGAAATCGTATTATACCCATCTCTCTGAATAATCTATTGAATCTCTTTAAGATCCATTAGAATATCCTTTTTAGAGGAGAAAATATTCCCAAAGTATCCTTATTCCATTTCTTTATATTATCCTTCATAAATTTAGGCTTCTTGGCAACCTTAAACATAGTTGTACCTTCAATCTTTACTTTCCACCATTCCCTTATGTTCCTCTCTAGATCAGGGTGCATAGTCCACATTTTTTAAAATCTAAAAGGAAACAACCTTTTCCCATTTTTAGGATCAGAAATAAAGGTGCTAGAGTAATGATCAGATCCCACTCTAATATGGGAAAATAAAGAGAAAAAATAATGGAGAAACCAATCATTAGTAATTAAAGCTATGTCAAGTCCCACCCAGATAAGATCCTTCCTAGATCTTCTGTTCATCTAAGTAAACTTGACACCTTGGAGATCCATGTCATGGAGAGCCTGATAATTCATGAAATCTATCAAATCAATTTTTTTGTCCTAGTTGGGCTTACTACCCCCTATATTTTCATCATCCTTGATCAGATTATTGAAGTCCCCCATTATGATCCAACCATCTTGATCAAAATTATATCTCACAGTCTCTTGAGTTTTTTTTTCCAAAAATTATATCTACTAGATCTGGTGTTAGGAGCATAAACATAAGTCATAACCCAAGAATTGCCATCCTTGATGTTTTTAAATCTGATGCAAGCCATGTTATTTGTTAGCATCTGCAAAAAATTTCTTGGCTTATAGTCTTTCCCCTGCTCTCTGCAATGTTTTCCATGTTCCCTAGTCTAAGCCTTAGGCAAAATATCTAGAATATAGCCTTTGAGCTTTGAATTTTAAATGTGCCTTAGCCTTTTCTTTTCACGCATTATCTTTTTCATGGGTCACTTTATAACTTTTTCTGCATGTGCCATTTAATTTTCCATGTCACCCTAAGTGGTTAAGTCTTTCTTCTTGGCGGGTCCCTTTAATTTTTCCTAAGTCCATAATTGCACCCTGCAAACTTTATTATTTCCTAAAGTTTTTGGCTAAGTCTTCATGGGCCCGACCTCTGACAAGATTTTTAGATCCTACGGCCAAAATGCATTCTCATAAGATTTGTTAGAGCCTTGCATTTATGAGACCGTCGTTGATCCATCCCTGTGACGTAGCTTTTGTTTGCAGGCGGGACCATTTCGAGCTCAGCATATGCGGCATCATCTCATTGGCCTGAGGACAGAGCTATTTGGTGAGGTGGGGTCATGTTATCTGACAGTTTTTTAATCCTACGGTTGTCTTATGATCTCAAGGAATATTCCATTCCTTTGAGATCATAAGACAATCGTTGATTTAGAATCTTGCAGTTGCAGAGTTCAGAGTGGGTCCACCTGCCATATGCCTTGTCAGTGTTATGTGATTGGTCCACGAGTGAGTGACTCAGTGTGTATCAATGGGACCTAAATTTGTAAAGGCTCAGTGGGATCTGACAGTGTCAGAGGATCAATGGTTGGCGTAAGTTCTCATAGGATTTGTCAGAGCTATGAGATCTTACGCCAGCCATTGATATTGCTCTTTATCAAGTGCAGTTCGACGGTGGGTCCTATTTTCCAGGTGGTTTCTGAGTGCCACGGTGTTGTGATTTGGCAGTTTCTTATTCATCCGCGTGTTGGTGAGTTGGCTTGTGTCAAAGGGCCCGCAGTGAAAAGCTTTTAATCAGACAGTCGGCGTATAATCTCAAGGAATATTCTCAGCCTTTGAGATCATGTGCCATCCGTCAGATTTTATTCCATCTTACCAGGTTGTCTGTAGTTCGTCAGTGGGTCTAGTGTGACACATCTATGCAGGTGGAGGTTTCTAATTGGTCAGAGTTTTCCGATGTGGATCTTGTCAGCAGGGCCTGCAGGAGGATTTTAATCTAATGGTCGGTGTATGATCTTAAGGAATATTCTTAGCCTATGAGATCATACACCATCCGTTGATTTCGCATCTTATCTGGACAAGGTGAGTGGGACCATGTGTTGTGTGGCATATAGTTTCTTTGTTCCTATTGGTCGACATGGATTGTGCTCAGAAGTGGGGCCGCTATTAGAGGGGTCGGTGACAAGGATGCATCTGACGGTTGGCGTAAGTTCTTATAGGATTTGTCAAAGCTATAAGATCTTACACCAGCTGTTGATTTTAAAGGCTTGTAGGGCATGGGTCCTGTGTCAGTATGACCGGGTGTGGATTAGCGAGTAGTATAGTGACATGTGGCACCAGGTGGGCCTAGGTGGGGTCTTGTGTTTGGTAGAGCTAATAAGAGGTTAGCGGTGCCAACAAATTTCATATGGTCATGCATTCACGAATGGATAAGATGTTTCTCCAGTTTATCTGGTGATTGCACGAAAGGTGGTCAAGAGATCACTAAATGTTTTAGCGAAAGTGTGAAACGTTTAGTGAATTGGTGATGGTTCTTTGTCACCAATTCACTAAGTCTGCAGGGCTACTTTTAGAGAAAAATCTTAAGCTATGAAGTGATTTTAATCCAACAGTTGTGTTTTAAAGCTAGCCGAGGTTTAAATATTGACCGTCATTCTCTGTAGGCACCATAAAAGTGACCGTTTGCATTCAAATTCAAATTTCTCAGTCAGTTTCCAGTGACAGAAAGTACAAAATTTGATGGAATTCATTGCAGAGTAGACCTGGTTTGGTGAGAAGCAACTTGTTTGATGTTTGCGGTGTGGTCTAGGGTGCTGTTAGATTGATTGCAGAGCCTGTACCGTGATGGTTGTGTGCTCAAGGCTTGTTGCAGGGTGTCCTTTTGAGCCCGATTTGTGATCTTTTATACTTGCAGAGAGGTTTTCGCATGATTGAGGATTAGTGTTGTTTTCCTCTTTCCTAATTTTGAGTGTGTTTCCTGCCCCTGTTTTAAATTCTTGACCGTTTCCAGCAGAATGGGTGGTTGAAACCTAACCCTGGTTACCCGTAGCTTGTTGCATCCTGTTGTTTGGGATTCCAAGGTAACCAGGGGTATAAGTGGTAGAATTTTCAAATTTTGCAGGGTTCCAAAGTCTTGTTGCTTTTGGTCCCTGGTTTTTGACTGTAATATACTGATAGGAGCTTGATTTTGTGCCTTCTTTTCATCTTGGTATCATTTTGATTGTATGCTGATCCTAATTGTATTAATGAGAACATTTTGACTCCTGATCTTGTATCTTGTTGTATGTCTTCTTGCTTGTTTCTGAGCTCATATATGTTAATATCACAAAGTGTGTTAATGTATGGTAAATAGAGAGTATCTTGAAACCATCTCTGAGTTCCTGACAAAGTTAGGATTAAAGCCTTTTAGGTGGATTCAGTGGGTTTGTAGTCAAGTATTGAATTTGATGTCCTTGTGGTTGAGGGAAAGGGGTAATAGGCAAAGCACTTACCCTGGGTTCCATTGTGTCTGAATTAAGGTGTTTCGTTGAGGTATGCAATCAGGTGACTCTTAGCCTTGGGATAAGGCACTGGTCCTTCCTCTTAAGGTTTGCATGGTCAATAACCACAAACATAAACATTATTTGATAAGACCTTTAACAAACTTGTGTTGAATGCAGTAGCATATTGCTTTAGACTCCTTTGAAGAAGTGAGTCAAGGGTACACCCACCTGAGCATTGAAGCTCAAAGTGTAGAAGGATCTTTTGATCCTTGTCAGTTGGCCCTCTTCCTTGTGGACTTTGGAGTGGTGATAGAGTCATAGTTCCATTATAATTATCCATCAAAGTGTAAATCTGCAAGTGAAGGTCTAAGGGAATAATCCAGAACCAACATTATTCTCTTGGATCAATACTTGCCATATTATATTGTCATAATTCTATATGTAGAAATCCCCCCTAAGACTCCATTAGAATCTCCTACACTAACCTCCCTATTTCTAAAAAACTTGATATTCTCAACTTTTTTCTTAGCCATTTTAGTCTCTTGAATTAATAAAATATCTAGTTTATTGTCTCTAATAATATTTCTAATTAACTCTTTCTTCTGGGGATTATTCAATCCTTTAATGTTTCAAGATATAATATTCATACCTTTCTAAAAGGCCCTACCTCATGGATGGTTTTATGGGTGTCATCCACTCTATTCTTGCTTTCCTTCATGACTTGTTTCTTCAAGTTTTAGGGTCTACCCATTGAGGGCTACGCTCTTCCCACATGTCCTGCTCTGCTCATAGTATTTCTAGATGGTAAAGGGTTATTTTAATTTTTTTTCTATGTCCTTCTCTTATGTTATGATATGGATTCCATATCACATTTCTCTAAGGCTTTGTTTATATCCTCCACTTGTCCCTACGTAGGATCTTCCAGGTCAAGGAAAAAACTTTAAACCACATCTGGGAAATTATGAGATAGATCTGATAGGCATTGACCTAGAACAATACATTGTTTACCATCCTAAAACTCATCATCGTAGTCCTTTATGGTTAGTGATTGAGCCTCTTCATTCAGTTTCACCAACTCCAAAAGCTGAGAGATCTCCCCTTTTTCTCTCTCATCCATAGACTGTGAATTATCAATATTATTGGTCCACAAATCCCTAAATCATTTCCTTCATACTTATGTAAGGTTCTTAACACCACCATATCAAACTAATTCTTAGTTGTTTTTTTAGAATAGATGAATTTCTGATCTCCCCCCAAGCCCATCTATTATGTTGTCTTCATACTTTTCTCACTCCCCCTTATTCAGGTCTTTCTTGCTTCCTTCATAACCTTTATTTTCAGATAAATGCATATTATTATGCCCTTTATTCTAACATTTTGAACAACCTAGCTATCCACTTTATCCTTTTTAGAATTAGCATTATTTAAATCTCCCTCTATAACACCTTGGGTCTTTTTGTTACCCAATTTCTCCTTAATTTTATCAACACACTAGATAGTTTCTTCTTTCTTATTCCTAATGGGAGGATTAGGCTTAGAAACACATCCCTCTATGCTACATTTATTTTTCATATGGGTAACCACATCTTAGATTAGTTTTCTAAGGTTTTTTAGCTATCTTGGACAGGAAACTCTTTGTCCAGTGTCGTGCTTTTTTGCAATGAAAAAAAGAAAAAGGGATAGATTCATATTCAATATTTTGAACCCATTTTCCAAGTTTAGATTCTATTTCTGTTTCCTTTGCCATGTTAGTCTCTTAAACCACTCCAAAACATATTCGGGCATGAGTAAATGTTATCATTGATGATTTTATTGGATCTATAGATAGAAGCTCCCTAAAAGCTTCAATGATTCTAGGAAAAACATCTTCCACCCAATATTCTAGTGGAAGACCTAGAAACTTCATCTAGACTGGAACTCAAACCATGAGTTCTTCTTGAAAAGTAAGATTAGGATACCATTTATGTAAAATTAGGGCATTAGTACCAATCAGCCATGAAACACAATTGAGGGTATTCCTTCTATCCTCCTCATAGAAAAAAATGAAGGAGAGATAACCCTTAGACATAGCAATCACATCCGCTTGCCCTTTCAATTGCCATTTCTTATTAATAAAGGCACAAATAACCTCAATATTCAGCCTAATACCAATAAATATTCCCACCAAAGAATTCTCCATCTGAGCAATATTATGGTCAATAATTTTTTCTAGGATAGAGATAGAAAATATCCCTTGCGAAGAATTTGAACTATTAATTCTTGACAAGTGGGTATGTGCAGGATCAGGGTATGCCAAAAAGTGGCGATGTGAAAAAATGAACTTTTTAGT
>BSBK01010164.1:0-96386 GCA_027943335.1 Chamaecyparis obtusa | reverse complement strand
AACTGCCATTTAGATGACCTAGTAGATTATATCACAACCATATTTTTAAATGGTATTCTTCTCATCAACTATCCAAAAGAAACATCTAATTCTAGAGTTCAAACTTGATTGTTTAGACAATTATTTTAAAGCATACAACAATTGCATGTGTACCTTTAAATTTGGTTTTTTTTCCTTAAATTTGAGTTGTTGTCTACAAAGGGCTCTCTTAGCATATGCACTAGCACAATCATGCTATCCTTTCCTATGTCCACCTTAAAAAAACTCTAAATATATTGGATATTAATTTTCTTATCTGTCCTACTCAACCAATTAAATATTCTAGAATTCTTGAACTACCCTATCCAATTATCTGACCATATTAGATGTTGTGTTATATGAGATTCTATTTCCCTTATTCTCATAAAATTTAATAAATTAATATTGGACAAACTCTGATGAGTGTAATTTATTATCACTCATATAGAAATTGTACCCTCTTAATAAAAATTGATCCTCTTCTATACAATCAGGTGCATGCCTATAGACAATATGAACAAAAAATGTTTCTTACATTGAATTATTATATTGAGGTTGGATCTCATCTTATGGTACAAGCATGTAGTTCTCTGCATAGTCAAAAACTAAAAGTATACTATGTGTTAGGCCTTTTTTCTGTCATTGTAAAATCTTGTGACATTGGCCTGTTCCCTGCAATGTTTTTGTTTTGTTGTCCTGCCATGCCTACAATCTCAGCTTTTCTTGCAATGGTAATCCACTTGGTTTTTATGGTGTGTGGCTCCTGCCTTGTGCTCTTTGTGTGTCACCTTGCTTCAGCCCAAGCCGTGTCTGCTAATGTGCAAAACCCAGTAAGATTTTCAAGTTTCAAGGTCTGCGGAAGCATTTTTAAAAGTTCTGCCTCAGTGTCGAAAACCACAGTGTTTTCAAAAACCCATGATGTTTTTGGCTTCCTTGCTATCTTTCGGTCTATTGAAAACCTAAGTTGTTTTCGACCCTTTTCCTTCAAGCTTTGTGCACTTGTCTTATGGTGCCAAAAAATTTGTGTCTTTTCAACGTTCCCTCAACTGTGCAAGTCCGACATGGATGGTGGGTCCAGGCTCTTCCTGATTGGCTGTTGCATGGCCGTATGTCAACTTTTCTAACATGCGATCATGTGACCGCTTGCCACCTAGCCGTGCGAGTCCCAATTCTTGTTGGCTTCCTAGCGGTTTTCTTTTCTTTAGTGCGTAGGTGCGATGGATGGTGGGGCCCACTCTTCGTAGGGTGTTAGTTGCACTTTCTCCAAGTCTCTGGGCGGTTACATTTTCTATCCAATGACCTGGTGATTATGTAGTCGCATGGTCTCTTCATTCCTAGCGATTAGTGGCTGACATCCACGACTTGGCGGATGATTAGTCACATAGTCACTGAGTGCTTGGCAGTTTGTCTCTTCTTATGCTTCTGGCACGGCTAAAGTTCAGACAGGATCGATGGTTGCCGCAAGTTCACTGGTGTAGATGCACGAGGTCTATTTCTTGCACTTTCGTGACAACCATCCAATCCTCCGAAGGGATGAGGCTTCTTTGGTGTGGTCCTAATGGCGGACATGTGGCAGCTTGTGATTGGCTATCACATGGTCGCATAGCCCAGTTTCTGGGCTATGCAATCATGTGAGCTGATTGACACATGTCTGTTGCAGTGTGTTGGAATTTTGGTAGGTGGGCCCGTTGGCTTTTATTGTGGAGATGGTGATGAGTTGGTTTATGTCTAAGGGGCTCACAGTGAAAGACCTTTAATCAATGGTCGGCGTATAATCTCAAGGAATATTCTTAGCCTTTGAGATCATGTACCATTCGTCAATTTTATTCCATCTTGCTGGGTTGTCTATTGTCTGCAATGGGTTCGGTGTGACTTGTCTCTGCAGGTGGAGGTTTCTTATTGGTTAACGTGGATGTGCTTAGGTGTGGGGCCATTTTCGGAGGGGTCTGTGACAAGGATGGATCCTACAGCTGGCATAAGTTCTCATGGATTTGTCAGAGCCATGAGATCTTATGCCAGCCATTTCATTTCCAAGGCTTATGGTAAGTGGGGCCTGTACTAGTGACTGGGTGTAGATCAGTGAATGGTGTGATGACATGTGGCATCAGGTGGGCCAAGTGGGGTCTTCTAGTTCGTCTGAGGTGGTGATGTGGCTTGTTAGTGGCCTATTGTCTTTTGTCAAGAGGCTTGTCGCATGTTTGCATAGCCCAATTTTTGGGCTATGTGATCATGCGACCACTAATGGTATCATGGTTGCAGAGTTATTAAGTGGGGCCGCTAGGTTTCTAAAGTGATTAAAGGGCCGACAGATCTTGTGGCCATCGTATCACCACCAAGGTAAGGTGAGGAAGTTAACTTGGGGGTCTAGCGACAGTTGTCAATGTTGTCTAAGGTGAAGTGAAGATCTGAAGCCCGGGAAAGATAAAGATCTAATGGTAGGGATATAAAGTTGATCTCAGTTTAAACGAGGATTGCCGATGTGTTTCTGGTGCCAAGATGTGACCGTTGGGATTTCAAATTTAAATTTGTAGAGGGGTTTGCAGCAACCAAAGGTACCTAGTTTTAATGTTGTTTGGGCAGATTTCTTGCTGGTTTGATGGTAGTAGGTTGTTGTGATGTGGTCCAGGGTCTATGCACTTAACTGCAAAGGAGGTTTTGTGCCTGGTGAAGGAGAGTCTTGGCTCGAGATGTTTTAGTAGTAAATTTTGTGACGTTTCTAGTAGGTTGGGTGGTTGAAGCCCTAACCCTAGTCATCCATAGCTTGTTGCAGATTTTCGAGATGACTAGGGGGTATAAGTTAGATAATTATGGATTTTGCAAGGGTTCCAAAATCTTGTTGCTTTTGGTCCCTGGTTTTTGACTATAATACACTGATAAAGGTTTGATTTGGTGTCTTTTTCTCAGCTTTATGTCATGCTAATTGTATCCTGATTCTGGATTTGTTAATGAAAACATTCTTGAATCCCAATTTTGTATCTTGTGTATGTCTTCTTGCTTGTCTCTGAGCTCATATATGTTAATATCACAAAGTGTGTTAATGTATGGTAAACAAAGATTATTTTGAATTCATCTCTGAGTTTCTAACAAAGCTAGGATTAAAGCCTTTTAGGTGAATTCAATGAGTGCACAGCCAGGTATATAATTTGATGTCCTTATGCTTGAGGGAAAGGGGTAATAGGAAAAGCACTTACTCTGGTTTCCATTGTGTTTGATTTGAGGTGTTCAGTTGAAGTATACGGTTGGGTGACTCTTAGCCCTAGGATAAGGCACTGGTCCTTTCTCTTGAAGTCATGGTTAGAAACCACACAAACATAAACATTCATTTGATAAACCTTTTATAGACTTGTGTTGAGTATTCTATACATCATTTTGACACTCCTTTGAAGAAGTGAGTCAAGGGTACACCCGCCTGAGCACTGAAGCTCAAAGTGAAGAAGGATCCTTTGATCCTTGTTAGTTGGCCCTCTTCCTTGTGGACTTTGGAGTGGTGATAGAGTCGAGATTTTATTTATGTTATCCATCAAAGTGTAAATCTGCAAGTTGAAGATCAAAGGGAATAATCCACAACCAACAAAACGGTGACTCTGCTAGGGACAACCATGAAGATATGCATTTGTAAGAGTTAGTGATTCTACTGGGGAGAATCTAAAGAGAAAGGTTATAATCTATTCTTGTTTTCCTGTTGTTTCAAGGATTTCCCATCTAGGTGGGTGGCGGCTCAAAGGTTTGAACCAGTGCAACATATTGAAGAAGCATGGAAAAAAAAAATACTAGGTCATATGTTAGAAAGAATCCGGAGGTCACTCTGGAGCAATTACCTAGATAGGGAAACAAGAGCTGGATTATAAGGAATGGTGAGTCTACCAGTGCTCCCATGAGAGAACAAATAAATGATAGAGCCAGAAGACCACATGTATCCTCAAGTGAGGATGGTTCACAAAATAGAGTATCTAGATTAGAGGGTGGTCACTCTGAAGAAAGATTTTATGATACCCCTGATGCTGCATTTCAGGACAAAGGTCCTTTGCCTGCAGGTCAAAATGAATAAAATAGAGATGTGGGTTTAGAGGTTGACCTGGATCTTGATGAAGATCAATTCAGAAGAGAACCCATGAGACATAAGCAAGTTCACTTCCCATATCAAAATCTTCTTGATATGGATGTGTCATCTGGTTCTGATGATGTTATGGTAGATCCTGATGATTTGAATGCACTGAGGTTGTAGTTGGCAGAGCAAGATGCCATACATAAAAGATTACAAGAGGAGAGAGAGGCTGAAAAGGTAAATTCTTTGATAGAGAGGCAGTCTCTTATTAGAAAAATAAATGAAATGAAGGAGAGAAACAAAATGCTTGCTTCTGCTCCTAAAACATTGTAGCATGATGTGTTTGGTGATCTTGATGCCTTGAGGAGTGAGCAATAATGCTTACTGCAGGATCATGAATTTGAAAATGAGGGCCCTATGGTTAGACAAGTGCAAAGCTATGTCTGTTTGCCTAAAGATAACGATGGGCACAGGATTACCAGACCTACTATTATTATAAATGAGAAAGGAAAGCAGAAGATGGTGGGTGACCAATCAAGAAAAGTAGTGAAAATACCAGGGATCCCACCACCTGATTCAAATAAGGACATTGAAATGGAGAGAAGGAGAAAAGAAGATTAGGACCTTGCAAGAGAACTAGAGAGAGCTGAGGTTGACGCTACCATTGCAAAAAAGAAAAGGAAGATCCAATTTTTGCGGGCTTCTTTAGCTAATACTCTTGGCCCATCTACTACTGAACTAGGTATGCCATCTATGACTACTACTATTCCACTTAGTAATGCTACTAGTTATTTTCCTTCTTCATCTGCTAGGATAGGTGCAGATCCTAGGCAGCAGTCAAATGCACAGATAAATGTAGATGCTAATGTTGATCCTAGGGTTAACACTAGTTCAAGCTTTTAGACAAGACCTATGCAATTAGAAGGCTATAGGCAAATAAGTTTTGATGGAATTCCTAGCTATCCAAATGCTTTTCCAAGTGATATTAGAGATAAGGTACCTAAGTTTGCTGGAAATAATGCTATAAGTTGTGAGGAGCATCTTAGGTTATTTGTTGATATGCTTAATGATTATGAGGTAGAGCATGAGGTTGTTGTCATGAAATTGTTTGTTCAATCTCTAATAGAGGATGCTAGAGATTGGTTTAAGAGGCTTCCTGATAAGTGTATTGATACTTGGGACTCTTTTGAGAAATGTTTCAAGCAGCAGTATGGTGATAGGCCTAATGATAGCTTCATGTTGAATGAATTCAATACCATAAGGAAAAATCAAAATGAATCTACAGCTGAATTCAACATGAGATTTCAGAAGGGTATGCACAAGTTGTTCCAAGTCATGCGGTTGGATGACAATGTCTGTCTAACTACATACTTCAATGCATTTGATGGGAAGATGGGATATTTATTGAGGGATAAAGAACCAAGAGCTCTTAGGGATGCTTTTAGGATTGCTATCAATATTGAGAACAATATGAAAATATCAAGAAAATTGGGTGGAAAGAGAGATGACCCAAAGTTGTTTGGGGACAGGAAATACAAAAAAGAAAATGATAAGAATGTTGAATCTAGGAGGCAGGAAGAAGATAAGTTGGATAACATTCTTATTGCATTGAAAGATTTGAAGGCACTTGCAAGTAGGAACATCAGTGCTTCTACCAATGAGAGGCCTTGTTTCAACAACAATTTTAGTAAGCAGAACAGACTGCAGAATTACCCCTACAACACCCAATGGAAGGATGGCAAGCCTATTGTCCCTATTGCAAGAGGAAATAATGACAGAGGTTTCCCTAACCCTCTACATAAAGCTTCAATAAATGTCATAGAGAATGTACCATGGTGTGTTGCATGCTAGTCTCCTCATTCTGCAGAGCATTGTGTGGTTGCACAATCTATGGCTACAAATCAAGATTGTAGCGATGAGGAGATAGAACAAGAAGAAGAACAAGATGATGTTGGATGCAACATGTCTTCCTCATATCTAGGATATGAAGATGACTCTGATTTTGATGAAGAGGTAGATGTAAATATGAAGAGACATAATTAGGCCCTTTTTCATCAAGAGGTTTTTTCTGATGGTGAGTGCATTGATCAAAAAACATGTAACATGAGCTCTTCTCCCAAGCCAATAAATTTGAGAAGACCTTCTAGAGAAGAGATGGAGAGGATTACTATAGAAATGATTGCCTGGGTGCAAACTAGAGGCATGGTGGCAAGGAACATAAATGAGAAAGCTACAGGAATATTTATAAAGAGTACCAACTCTGGAGAACCTAACGAGAACAAATCAAAGGTTGATCACATGGTGAAATTCAAGATTGTAAAAAGTAAGCATTGTGAGCCTAGGGGAGTTGGAATTGAAAAGATCTCTTGTGAGATTGAGAAGCTAGTTAACACAATGGATAAGGTTGAAAAAATGAAGGTGGTCAATACACCTAATATGTCAGACAAGCAAAAGGATGTTAAGGTAGTGCAGATTGAGATTCCTACTTCTGCCCCTATTGACATGTTATTTGTATTGTCACAAATTACAGTTAAGGTTCCATTGTCAGAATTGTTGAGGATCCTTGAACATAAAGATAAGGCTATTGCATGGGTTGGTAATACTCACAAAAATGATACTTCATCCAATGGATCTTAGGATGAAGCTTTGAAGGATGTTGCTACTCAGGGAATTATGTTTCAAATTCCTCCAATATATTTGGATAGTTCTGTTAATGCCAGCCTTGAAAATATTGACCCATTCTTCTTAAGTGTTCTTGTGAATGGGATGAAGTTAAGAAATTGTATGATTGATAGTGGTGCCTCTAATACTATCATGCCTTTTAAAATCATGGAGAGGTTGGGCCTTAAAGTTGATACAGTGCAGGGTAGGTGTTGTGCAATGGATTAGAGGGAGGTACCAGTCATTGGTGCTATGAATGTAATGTCATATAGGTTGGCAGCATATCTAGAGAAAGAGCTAACAATGAGTGTTTTGGTGGTGGATATTCCCCCTCATTATGGGATGTTGCTATCAAGAAGATGGAGTCCTGCCATGGGTGGAAGTTTACAGTGTGATTTTTCGTATGCAACTTTCAAGATTGATGATCCATTTGTCAAGATTGAACAAGAGCCAAGAGTATGCCACATGATTGAGAGAAACATAGATAATGAAACTACATGTTTTGTGGATACTGATGTAAATGCTTTTAGGGCAGAGATCCCTATATTTGAAAATGAGCTTGTTTTGTCACCTATTTCTACTGAGGTAGGTGTTGACTCTGTGAAGGGTGATTTTTGGGTCATGTAATTTGATGGTGCAAACTGCAAAGATGGTGCAGGAGTAGGTATTTTGCTTATTTCTCTTGATGAAAACACCCGCAAGTTCTCTTTCACATTGAATTTCTTTTGTACCAACAATATAGCGAAATATGAGGCCTTGTTGTTAGGACTGAGGTTGGCACAAAAGCATGGTATAAAATGCATAAGTGTTATTGGTGATTCTAAGTTGGTGGTGTCCCAAGTCAAGTCAGTGTATGCTTCCAAGAATAGAAGGTTGAAACAATATAGGAATGCAGTGTGGGATTTGATTAAAAATTTTGATGCCTTCAATATTGAGTGGAAGGATAGGAGTAACAAAAAGATGGCTGAATTGTTGGCCAATATTGTAATCAATCGTAATGATGTTACATTCTCTGGTATTTCTAAAATTGAAACTCAGGCTAGGCCTAGTACACTAGACAATATTGAGAATTGGCAAGTTTTTGATGATGATAATGATATTTTGAATTTTATAGATTGCAAGGATCAGTATCATGGTTAGGAACTTGATTGTTCAGCCTTGGTTGAGTCAATAGAAGGAAGGGAGGTTGCCTTAGGCAATGAGGTCATTCAACTGATCTTG
Source organism: Chamaecyparis obtusa (assembly GCA_027943335.1). Lineage (NCBI taxonomy): Eukaryota > Viridiplantae > Streptophyta > Pinopsida > Cupressales > Cupressaceae > Chamaecyparis > Chamaecyparis obtusa. The sequence goes on along the minus strand of BSBK01010164.1, from coordinate 88,441 downwards.
AGGAGATAAATCTTGGATCACATGAGGCACATAAGAAAGTGTACATTGGTAGAGATATATCTCAAAAGGTAAGGAGACCTTTGATTAAATTATTGAGGAAATTCAGGCATGTTTTTGCATGGTCATATGATGACTGAAAGGTTTATAGAGAGGATTTATTTCAGCATGTTATTCCATTAAGAGAAGATGCTAAACCTTTCTGGAAAAAACAAAGGCCTATTAATCCTACTTTGGCACCCAAAATGCAAGAAGAATTAATGAAGTTGAGAGATGCTAGCATTATCAAGCCTATAAGGAATTCTTCTTGGGTGTCAAATCTTGTCCCTATAAGAAAAAAGAATGGTGACATCAGGGTTTATGTGGAGTTCAAAAATTTGAACATCAGCTCATTGAAAGATAATTATTGTTTGCCCAATATGGAGGCTATATTGCAGAGAGTAACCGGATCAGAATTGATGTCAATGATGGATGGTTTCTCTGGCTACAATCAAGTCATTGTTAAGGAATTAGAACAATTCAAGACAACCTTTACAACACCTTGGGGAACATATGTTTATGTGAGAATGCCTTTTGGTCTCACAAATGCTAGTGCTACTTTTCAAAGGGTGATGGATGTTGCCTTTTCAGATTTCATTAATGATTTCCTTGTTGTGTATTAGGATGATTTAACTACCTATTCCAAGAAGGAAGAGGACCATTGTGCTCATTTAGAAAAAATATTTATGAGGGCCTTGGAATTTGGCATTTCATTAAACCCAAGGAAATGTGCTTTTGGTGTCATAGAAGGTAAGTTGCTTGGCCACTTAGTTGGGAAGCAAGGAGTGAGAATTGACCTTGAGAGGGTAGCAGCCATTGATAAAATTTAGAGGCCAAAGAATGTTAAAGGAATTCAGTCCTTCTTTGGTCTGGTCAATTTTCTAAGAAGGTTTGTGACAAACTTTGCAGAGGTTACTAGACCTATTTCCAAAATGTTGAAAAAGGGATCTGTAATCAATTGGGAGGGTGAACCTGATGAGGCTTTCAAGAATATCAAGCAGGCCATCAAAGATGCACCAGTGCTAAAGGCACCTGATTATAGTGTCCTAATGCATATCGTTTCTTTTGCATCTTTTCATAATGTTGCTGCAGTTCTGTTACAAAAGAATAAGGATGGTTTTGAGCAGCCTATTGCATTTTTCAGTAAATCTTTGCAGGCTGCAGAATTGAAATATGATATAAATGAAAAATAGGCTTATGCACTTGTGAAGGCAATCAAGGCCTTTAGATGTTACTTGATGGGAATAATTGTGATTGTTTTTGTGCCAAGTGCAGCTGTGAAGGACATTTTCTCACAGCAAGAGGTGTCTGGAAGAAGATGTAGATGGATCAATAGGATCTAGGAGTTCAATGTTGGGATCCAGATCACTAAGTTGGTTAGAGGACAAGGATTGGCAAAGCTGATGGCTCAATCCAATCTAGATACAAACCAGGGAAATCATTCTAAAATTAACTATACATGTGATATGGATGATTGTATTTGGTATCAGGATATTATTTAATATTTAAGAAACATGAGGTGTCTAGATAGTATGAATGACAATCAAAAGAGGACATTGAAGTTACAGGCCATCAAGTATGTAATTGTGAAATGTAAGTTGTATAGAAAAAATCTGGATTGCATACTAATGAAATGTGTAGACGAGGATCAGGCTAATCTATTGTTGAAGGAGATGCATGAGGGATTTTGTGGTGGACATTACATGGGTAAAACAACTGCTCATAAGATCTTGAGAGTAGGATTTTGGTGGCCCACAATCTTCAAGGATGCAGAATAGTTGGTAAGGAGATGTGATGCTTGTCAAAGGTTCTTTGGTAAGCTTAAGTTTTTAGGTAATGTACCATTAAAACTAGTAGAAGTTCAGGCTCCTTCCCAGCAGTGGGGAATTGATTTCATAGGGGAGATACCAAAAAAGTCAAGTGGAGGACATTCATGGATCTTAGTTGCCACTAATTACTTTACAAAGTGGGTAGAAGCTGTACCTACAAGGAATGCAACTAGCAGGGTGGTAATTGATTTCTTGATGAACAATATTGTTACAAGGTTTGGGTGCCCTGAAATGATAGTGAGTGATAATGCTATGTGCTTTAGGTCTACCGAATATAAGGACTTTTGCAAAGGTTTAGGAATTTAGATTTCTAATTCCTCACCTTATCATCTGCATGGAAATGGTCAAGCATAATCTACTAATAAGAGCTTGATTAGAATCTTGAAGATAATTCTGGAGAAGAATAAGAGGGTATGGAATTAAAATCTACCATTAGGTTTATGGGCTGATAGGGTAACTGTGAAGAGGGCAATTGGTTGTGCACCATTTGACCTAGTGTATGGAATTCATGCTAGGATGCCTCAGAATAATTTGTTGGAGATGTACAAGTTTGTGCAGTTGTATGATGATGACATTAATGATGAGATGCAGTTGAGAATTGAGGACCTCATTAGGTTGGATGAAACTAGAAGGGAATCAGTTGCAAGGAATGCCAAATTGCAGTTATAGGTTAAGAATCTATATGATAAAAAGACCATTGACAGAAAGTCTAAGCCTGGTGATTTTTTGTTAGTTTGGAATGCCAGATTGGAGTATAAGGGGAAACATTGTAAATTTGATCCCATTTGGTTAGGGCCATATCTAATTCATGAGAAATGGGGCCAAGATTCTTACATCATCAAGGATTCTAATGGTGGTCTTCAGGAGTTGCCAGTTCATGGATAATTCTTGAAGAAGTACTTCATTTGAGGTACTCTATTTTCCATGAACAGTAGTTAGGATTGTACATTTTGTAAATCTCTATATATAGGTTGCTTGCCCCTATCCTATTTTTCCCTGGTTTGTCAGTTTTTTGTCCTGTTGCTTGGTCTTGCCCTGCTTGTTCCTTGCTCTCTACAATTTTGTCCTGTGTGATGGTCTGCTTTTACCAGTGATTCTAAGTCCTTGCTATGCCTACAGGAGGCATACATCCCCAAACAGAACCACTGTTAGGCCTTTTTTCTGTCATTGCAAAATCTTGTGACGTTGGCCTGTTCCCTGCAATGTTTTTGTTTTGCTATCCTGTCGTGCCTGCAATCTTAGTTTTTTCTTGCAATGGTAATCCACTTGGTTTTATGGTGTGCACTCTTGCCTTGTGCTCTTCATGTGTCACCTTGGTTCAGCCCAAGCTGCATCTGCTAATGTGCAAAACCCAGTACGATTTTTGAGTTTCAAGGTCTACGGGAAGCATTTTTAAAAGTTCTACCTCGGTGTTGAAAACCCACAGTGTTTTCAAAAATCCATGATGTTTTCGGCTTCCTTGCTATCTTTCAGTCTGTTGAAAACCTATGTTGTTTTCTACCCTTTTCCTTCAAGCTTTGTGCACTTGTCTTATTGTGCTGAAAACTTTGTGTGTTTTTGACATTCCCTCAACTGCGCAAGCTCGATGTGGATGGTGGGTCCAGGCTCTTCCTGATTGGCTATCGCATGGCTGCATGTCAGACTTTTCTAACATGCGGTCATGCGACTACTTGCCACCTAGCCATGCGGATCCCAGTTCTTATTCGACTACCTAGTGGTTTGCTTTGCTTTAGTGCGTAGGTGCGATGGATGGTGGGGCCCAGTCTTTGCAGGGTGTTAGTCGCACTTTCTCCAAGTCTCCGAGCGGTTACATTTTCTATCCAGCGACCTGGCGACTGTGTAGTCGTGTGGTCTCTTCATTGCTGGAGGTTAGCGGCTGACATCTCATGACTTGGTGGATGGTTAGTCACATAGTCGCTGAGTGCTTGGTGGTTTGTCTCTTCTTATGCTTCTGGCACAGTTAAAGTTCAAATACAATCGATGGTTGCTGCAAGTTTGCATGGTGAAGATGCATGAGGTTTATTTCTTGCACTTTTGCGACAACCGTCTGATCCTTTGAAGGGATGAGGCTTCTTTGGTGTGGTCCTGATGGCAGACATGTGGCAGCTTGTGATTGGTTGTCACATGGTTGCATAGCCCAGTTTCTTGGCTATGTGATCATGCGACTGATTGACACATGTCCATGGCAGTGTGTTGGCATTTTGGTAGGTTGGCCCATTGGCTTTTATTGCGGAGATGGTGATGAGTTGGTTTATATCTGAGAGGCCCATAGTGAAAGAATTTTAATCAATAGTTAGCGTATAATCTCAAGGAATATTCTCAGCCTTTGAGATCATGCACAATCTATCAATTTTATTCCATCTGGTCGGGTTGTTTATTGTCCGCAATGGGTCTGGTGTGACTTGCCTCCGTAGGTGGAGGTTTCTTATTGGTTGACGTGGATGTGCTCAGGTGTGGGGTTGTTGTCGGAGGGGTCTGTGATGAGGATGGATCCTACGGCCGATGTAAGTTCTCATGTGATTTGTCAGAGCCATGAGATCTTACGCCAGCCGTTCATTTCAAAGGCTTATGGTAAGTGGGCCCTGTGCTAGTGATTGGGCGTGGATCATCGAATGGCGTGATGACACATGGCATTAGGTGGGCCCAAGTGGGGTCTTCCAGTTGGTTCGAGGTGGTGATGTGGCTTGTTAGTGGGCCCATTATCTTTTGTCAAGGAGGCTTGTCACATGTTCACATAGCCCAGTTTCTGGGCTATGCGATCATGCGACCACTAATGGTATCGTAGCTGCGGAATTATTAAGTGGGGCTGATAGGTTTCTAAAGTGATTAAAGGGCCAACAGATCTTGTGGCCATCATATCACCGTTGGGGTAAGGTGTGAGGAAGTTAACTTGGCGGTCTAGCGATAGCCGTCGATGTTGTCTAAGGCAAAGTGAAGATCTGAAGCTCGGGAAAGATAAAGATATAATGGTAGGGATATAAAGTTGATCCCAGTTTAAATGAGGACCACCGATGTGTTTCTGGCACCAAGATGTGACCGTTGGGATTTCAAATTCAAATTTGCAGAGGGGTTTGCAGTGACCAAAGGTACCTAGTTTTAATGGTATTTGGGTGGATTTCTTGCTAGTTTGATGGCGGTAGGTTGTTACGATGTGGTCCAGGGTCTATGCAGTTAATTGTGAAGGAGGTTTTATACCTGGTTAAGGATAGTCTTGGCTTGAGGTGTTTTAGTAATAAATTTTGTGACCATTTCCAGCAGGTTGGGTGGTTGAAGCCCTAACCCTAGTCATCCGTAGCTTGTTGCAGATTTTCAAGATGACTAGGGGGTATAAGTTAGAGAATTTTGGATTTTGCAAGGGTTCCAAAATATTGTTTCTTTTGGTCCTTGGTTTTTTACTGTAATACACTGATAGAGGTTTGTGTTGGTGTCTTTTTCTCAGCTTTGTGTCATGCTAATTGTATGCTAATTCTAGATTTGTTAATGAAAACATTCTTGAATCCCAATCTTGTATCTTGTGTATGTCTTCTTGCTTGTCTCTAAGCTCATATATGTTAATATCACAAAGTGTGTTAATGTATGGTAAACAAAGAGTATTTTGAATTCATCTCTGAGTTTCTAACAAAGTTAGGATTAAAGCCTTTTAGGTGAATTCAATGAGTGTACAACCAGGTATAGAATTTGATGTCCTTGTGCTTGAGGGAAAGGGGTAATAGGCAAAGCACTTACTCTGGTTTCCATTGTGTTTGATTTGAGGTGTTCAGTTGAAGTATACGGTTGGGTGACTCTTAGCCCTGGGATAAGGCATTGGTCCTTTCTCTTGAAGTCATGGTCAACAACCACACAAATATAAACATTCATTTGATAAACCTTTTATAGACTTGTGTTGAGTATTCTATACATCATTTTGAGACTCCTTTGAAGAAGTGAGTCAAGGGTACACCCACCTGAGCACTGAAGCTCAAAGTGAAGAAGGATCCTTTGATCCTTGTCAGTTGGCCCTCTTCCTTGTGGACTTTGGAGTGGTGATAGAGTCAGGATTTTATTTATGTTATCCATCAAAGTGTAAATGTACAAGTTGAAGATCAAAGTGAATAATCCACAACCAACACTATGAATTGAAAGTTTACAAAAACTGAAAGTATACTACGAATTGAAAATTTATTCTTGTATATGTGGAACTATTTGTCAAGACATCTAGCATTTTGAGAGAGTTTCACATATTTAGGTATGCCCTCACTCTTGAATTCATTCATAAATACATGAACACTAGTTTCTTCATTAATTAGATCACTCTATTTTCTAACATATCTATCCTTTAATGGATACTCAATAGTTTTAAATCTTTTTACATCAACTAATTGCTATCTAAAATCAATTGAAATATTTTCTTGCAAACATTCACTTATTAAGGCAAGATTTCCATGTACATCACATAAACAAGAAACACATGCATTTAAAATGAAAAAAATCTCATTAGGCGGGTTACAAAACAAGCCAGACATAAACTCCTTTACAGTTTAAGGTGGTATATTTATACCACATTCCTGTAATATTTCATTACTATGCATGATAGAATGTATAGATTGAAATATATAATAATGATAATACAGAACTTTATTATGAGTTTTGCAATGTAATATGCGACTCTCTCGTTCTTAATCCTTACATATGGGTGGCTGCAAGAAGTTGAGTCCTAGTTTTTGGCAAAAAGTGGAAGTGTTTTCCCTTTTTTTTAAAATTTCTTGTCAATTGATGTTTGAATTTGAGGCACTTAGAGACCGAATCTCAAAGAACATTAGTAATATAAAATCTATCTCTTGGAGTCTACTTTTCAAATATGTAATTTATTTAAATACCCACATGGTATAAATTTCTTTTTAGTAGGAATGTTTAAAACCCATGTTTTCATAATGCCTATTTCAGGACCATACCATACCATACTCGTGTACAACCACCATACTTTGACCTAAATAAATGAATTTTTGTAAATCCTTCTGGGAAAATATACCTAAGACACCAAAGATTGATGAGCATATTTTTCCTTATTTTTTTATTGAATGTATTTTTTTTAATTAATTTTCAATTGACTATAGAACACATTTTTTAAACCTTTAGTGTATTACAACCATAATTTGATGAAAATTTCATATTTTTTCAAAATTCTTTTTTTTTAATCTTCAAGAAAATTGTATGTAGATTGATATCATATAATTTATTTTCCAAAATACCTATAAAAAAAAAAGTTATTAAAGTTTTAGTGAACCTCACTATTTTAGATTTAGGTACCAATTTTAACTAATAAATAATGGAAAAATAGTAAAAAAATAATATTACTATGAAATTTACATTTTTGAAATTAGGACAGTGAGAACTATAATGGGTTTTTGTTTCGTAAAAAAATATGATCAAGAAGGCCCTCAAAAAATTATGACAAGGCAGATATTTGGCATTCCAGTGCCTTAACTAAATTTTTAGAGGTCAAGGTATAGGCTTGGTTCCACCAAGCCTTAACCAAATCTATTTTGAAATGAAACTCAAGGTGGATTTGTGTTTCCCGCTCATGTATTAACAAATGGGTGCTCGTTATTTAAATTCAAATAATGGGCACTCGTTTCTTAAAAAAAAATCGAAGTGTTAAAATGTATTTTTGGTAAAGAAATTTAAAAAAAAAAAAAAATAGAAATAGGCCCATTTTGAAAAAAATGGCACCCATTTCTTGAATTTCAGATCGGGTTCCCGAACCTAAATCAGGTGCCCATTTTTTGAAAACAAGTACCCATTTCAAGCGGCATCTTCCAATTCTACAAGACTTCTGTCGAATTGGTACCCAACTTCTTGCACTTACGCATACCATGGATTACATTTTTCAAAAGATCTTTGACTAATATTAATAGTTAACACCTTAGCATACCAAAAAAATTATACAATTCAATTTGAATTATATCCAAAACGTGTTTTGATTGTGGATCATGAATTTTTGAGCCGACTCTTAATTTTAGAACATCTCATGCATTAGTTGATACTCTTGTATTATCATGCCAAAAATTTTCAATCAAAGTTTTCACTTCACGAGTAAGTTTCATGTATAATGTCAAGAGTCTACAACTAAATCTCCACAAATGGTTTTCCGGTTCACTTTCAAAGTTAACTCTTCTCTTCACAACTCTTGCTAAAGTTTTACGATGAATATTGAGATATTCACTTATGTTTTTCATCATTCTTTTATCAAGAATAGTTTTGTTTACTAAAGGTGGTGTTATTTCTCCTCGTTATGCATTTCTATGATTAGAATGACTTTTATCTTTTGATTTGTCAAAGACACTAGCAATAGTTGATATAAATTTTCTTATAGATTCATCATTCTTGTTGGATTTTACATAAATGCCTAGTCTCTTCATCACTTTTCATAATTTACTCATTTTGATTAGTTGTAACTTTAGTTAACATTGAAAACCAAATTTCTTATTATAAAAATTTTGTCTAGAAATTCTAGTCACTTGTGTCCTAATCTATCTTTGTGAAACTAAACCATGCAAATTATATAGCACATCACTTTTAATATGAAATTGTTCATTCATTTCATTATCATCCAAAAGGGTTTATTTCCCAATTGGTGTTTCTATGTCTACATCCACATTGTTGATTTCAATTGTTATTTGATTTTTACTTCAAATTGGGGTTTGAATTTCAGTTCCTTTATCATTATGATTAACATTACTAATTTTTGGTGTTTAATGTGCAATAAATTTTTTTACTATATTTTCAAGAAGAAAATCTAAATCATTTAAATAGTAACCTACCTCTACTAAATGATCAAGTTATTTATCATAAAAAGTTTGATTTGCATGCGAAGATATACATGTATCCAATACTGGATTAGAAGATGCACTTGAATTTTCTTCTGTAATATTTTATTCTTCAACCTTTGCATCCATCATGGTGTCCTCAATGTTATACTCTTATAAAATAATTATTGAACTCGATGCTCCAACATTAATCAATTCTTGAATTCTTGCTCTTCTTTCTCATTGTCATTTTTCCTCCTCTCTATATGTTGCAACCTCCTCAACTGTCAAAATGTTTCTTTGTGTCTTATTGCATTTCTTTGATCCCATATTTAATCTAAAATTTTAATTCAAAGGATTCTCTTCATGTTAGATCCAGAAAAAGACAAGAAAAGAGAATGTTGATTAAAATTATTCTTTCTATAGTATGGATGAGTTAAAAAAAATGATTGAATAATCATCGATCATTGAGATCAAGCCCACGATCCTTTTTTTTGTCTACAATGGGCCTTTAAGAAATGGATAGCAATTATTTAAATGAAATAGATGGTCGTTTATAAATTGGGTGTCTTGTTCTAAAAAAAGGTGCCCATTTCTATTTCAATGGTCCAAATAGAAACATGCACCCATGTATTGAATTTCAAAAAATGGGTTGTCAGTTCTTAAAATTAAGAGTGGGCAGTGTACCAGTTCCTTGGTTATTGATTCAGGATAGGCTTCGTGGGACTAACCTTATGCTTGTGCCTACAAAGATATGGCTAAGGAACTAGAATATAAAAAAAAATTTAGTGTCATAATTTTTTGGAGGCCTTCCCAAATGAAATTTTTGATGGAACAAAAACCCATTACAATTTTTATTGTACAAATTATAAAAATATCAATTTTATAGTGATATGAATAGTTTTTGTATTTTTACAATATTTATTAAGCCAAAGTGGTATCTAAACTTGAAATAGTAAGGTTAATTAAAATTTTAATAACCATTTTATTTTTGTGTTTTTTGAAAAATGAATTATATGATATCAATATACATAGATTTTTCAAGGTTAAAAAAATGTTCAAAATATGAATATTTCATCAAATTATGTTGGTCATACACTAGAGGTTTCGAAAATGTAATTTATAGTCAATTAAGAAGTAATTAAAAAAAAATATTAAATAAAAAAATGAAAAATTATTCTCATCAATCTTTGATGTTTTAGGTACCTTTCTAGAAGGATTCACATAGATTCATTTATTTACTTCAAAATAGGGTGGTCGTGCATGTGTGTGGTATGGTCCTTAAACATGTATTTTGAAAAAGTGGTTTTTAAACATACATACCATAATGCAATTTCTACCATGTGAGTATTGAAATAAATTATATATTTGAAAATTAGACTTTGAGCACTACAATCTCTATTAATGAGGGTTTTTGGGATTCAATCTTTAAGTGTCTCAAATTGACAAAAAAAATTTAAAAATAATGAAAACACTTCCACTTTTTACCGAAAAGTGCAACACAACTTCTTGTAGCCACCCACATATATGGTGAAATTATTCTTTGAGAATGATAATAAATCTATTGTACAAGAAATTCAAACATCCAATTAGATTATTGATACCTTATGTTTTTATATGGAATACAAAAATATTTTAATATCTCTCAAATTGTTATATACTTCAACCCCAACTCATTGACTTCCTCAACAATGAGTCCTGAGCCTCCTCCAAATTCTCACTTCGAACCTACCTATTAAAATAAAATAACTAAACCAAATCTACATTATTTTGTCCAACTCCATTAATCCCCACAACACTCATATTATTTTTGATAAAAGCAGCAGCGAAAAAGGGTGTTGACCCATAGAACAAAGAGGTCGACTATGAAATTAACAGAAAGCTAACCACCATAGCAAGCAACATTAAAGCAAGAGAGTTTGCCATGAGCAAAAACAAAAAAGAAGCACAAGGTAAACCACCACATACACAGAGTATCACACACCTGCGGAAAAGTTTTGAAAATGTTCAAATTAAAGGCAATCAGGTGCAACACAGGGCTAAAAACCAAATTAGAAGTTTTGATCATACGTAAGTAAACAAAATTTAACCTAAAAAGAGGCAAGGAAAAAACAACGGTCTCCATCCTCAAATTCACGGGTAGCCACAGAGCTATTTTCCTTCTCATAAGTGCTTCGATAGTAGAAGGTTAGCCCACTCTTTATTTAGAAAGTTGAAGAGCTCATAGTTACTTTTAACATCTTCCTTGTCCTCAGAGGCCATCTCATTGAGGAGGAAGAGAGTAGTGGTGGACGCATGGATCACTTTAAGCATGAATTTACTGGCATCCGTCAAATGCTTGTTGGTAACTTCCACATCCCAGGTGAGTTTAGACACTATATTCTCCATAGAGGGGTACTGGTACTTAATGCTCCCCATGAGGCCGCTACTACTGTACCCTTTATCCTCATTTGGGTCTTTTTCCTTCATCTCCTCCTCAACCACATTGGTTTGGGTGTCCTCATCAAGCTTAATTTCCATCTATTTAGTGTCATTAACTGGGTCCTCTTTGCTAGGAGAGCCCATAGAAGCATCCTCCTGGGAAGAAACTTCCTCCTAGATCATGAGCTCTTTGATAGCTCTTTTCCCTTGCTCTTTGGCAAGGTGGGAGGAGCGGCATGTAGAGGTGAGATGGGGCTCAGAGGTCTAGGGACAATCTAGATTAATGACAATCTTTTATGCTTCTTGGGAGGGGACTGAGAGCTAACACCCAAGTCAAGGGAATACTTCTGAGAGCTTGGGGTGGGTTGGGTTCCAGAAGATTTAGGGCTTGAAGCAGGGGTTGCACCACCTTTAGACTCAGTGGGAGTAGGGAAGCCCTAGTTAAGAGAAACCAATAGTGACAAGGGTTGGTGAGAGGTGTGAGAAACCTACGGAGGTGGAGGGGGCCAGAGGGCATGATGAAAACTATATAAGTGGAGGATAAGGCCCTGATGGAGATAGACGAGGTTTTCTCCCAAGGGAAATGGCTTCATTCACCACCTTGATGTTAGCTTCCAATGCATGCAGAAGGTAAAAAGGAATGGAAATTAACAGCTTGTGACAAAAATGGTTTAGAAATGGGAGATGATAGTTATAAAATGTACCAAACCAGCCCTCCAGAGTAAAATATTTCATCACAAGCATGCACATCTTTGGCCAGAACTCCGGGAGCTTAGCGACAATGTAGCCACCATTTAGCGGAGAAGGGGTAGCATCATCCTTGAAGAATTGCACAAATTCTGACTTCACCTGGGTCTTAGCATTTTTTTTCCACTTCCTACCAGTGGTTGGCATTCCCGTCGCCTAGCCAATAACCTCTTCATTGACCTAGAAGGTGATGCCATTAATGGTGACCTACCTATCATTCCATTTTTTGGTAACCTATTTGGAGATCATTTCATCATGGCCTTTGAGGCTTTCCATGAACTGCAGGATACCTCCCTCCATACAAAACTACATAACCATGGGATATGAGGAGAATTTCTCTTCAATGTTGTCCAAGTCGATTCTTTTCCTATCACCAACCATTTTCTTCCCCCCGAGCCGCCTGCAAAAAAAACCAGAAACCACAAGAAGACCAGACAAAAGATCTCTTGCACTAGACTCATCTCTCCAAAAAATCACACAACAAAGGTTGGGAATGCTGAAAAAAAAGCCAAACAAGGAATTTGAAGTCATGTCAAGTTGCAGAGTGATTAAGGCTTTGATTTTCTTGGGGTTCATAAAGTGTTTCCGTAAATGCCACTGGGGTTAAAACATAAGAAGTACATGATAACCCATAATTATCATAATAATTCTCTTTAGAAAAATCTGCTTCATATCTCTTGAGAACGTCCAAAGATTTATTGCCGAGAGGCCATTTAAAATAATGATGGTCATTTAAAGGAAGACTCATGCCCATATGCCACATCAGACCCCTTTCGTACTTTAAGTTGTGCCCGCAATGAGCCATGTGGCAAGTAAAAGAGGTTATGATAGGGGTCACAAAAATGTGCTGCCACCTGACCCCACCACAAGGCGTCCTACTCAAGGTTTCCTTTTTAAACTTTATGAGATTCAAATTCAGTTTCTCTCATTTCCTGCCTAAGCAAGTCTTCAGTATTCTGGGGTAGCTAACTAACAGCTCCCCAACACCGAAGCCCGTCTAGTTGCAGACCGGTAGCAGCCATGGCATCAGCAACCGCATTGCCTTACCTATAGATGTGCATGATCATAACACTATGCATGTGATCCATAATGTCACAGATATCCCTCAAAATGCTATCCACTTTCCAACTTGCATTGCAACTACCCCTGGAAGCATCAATTATGGTTTTGGAGTCTCCTTCGATAGCAATGTTGGTTCAACCAATGGACATGGCAAATCTTAATCCCCAAAGGAGAGCCGTACCCTTAGCCTGGTTGACAGTATGGTTGTGAATGGGTCCCACATAGGCCGCCATTAAGTAGCCATTGTGATCACGGATGACACCACCACCAACTTGGAGCTGATTCCGAACCGAGCCATCAAAATTCAACTTTCTGCCAAGTAGCACGGGGAGGAGTCCAAACAGTGGCATTTCGAGCTACAATCTTGGTGCTATCAAATTTGGCAAATCCCTTATCCAATCCCCAGTTCATGGCAATCTAACATCATATTGTTAATCTAATATGATATTTTAATATCCAGTGCATCTAACATCATATAATTTTAGCTTTACTTTTCTATAGTGAAGCTTGATAGATTTATTTTTCATATATTCGTTAATTATTTTAAGATTTATGAAATAGTATTTAGAGACATTATCATATTTATCTATATTTAATAATAGATAAAAAAAATATATTACCAAACATAGGTATCACTTTTATACTTCTTAAAAATAATATCTTTACAATATTTTATTTTATTTTATCTTATTTTCTCGTAGTTATAATAGCTTCTTTATGTGCATGTAAAATTAAGAATTGTTATGATTTGGGTTTAGACAAACAATAACATTTTTTTGAATGCATCTACGAGATTGAAAAATAAAATTTCATCAAAAAGATAACGCACGTACTTGCACCCTTGATTTTCTCTTCATCTCACCTCTATTTACCTTTATGTTCAACATTTTCTTTGTCTTTTTCTTATTTTTTATTTTTCATATTCTCCTTCTTATCTTTATCAAATGTTATTTATTTTATTGACGGTTTAATTAAAAAATGTTCTAATTCATCTTAAATACAAAATATTAGCATCCGGTGAAGTGACATAGAACAGTTAATAGGTTAACCATCTAATTGTAAATAAAACTATATTTGCTCATTAAAAAAACATGTATATTCTACTTCATAAACTTTTACTTAAACTTTCATTTTTATGATTTTCAACACAAATCTGAGGTCAATCTATTTCACATTTCTTTTTAGAACGAAAAGGTTTATTGCATTACCCATTGAAAAAACAAATTAGAAGCAGTCGAGCATCAGGCCTTTATTTGTGGAAGCTTAGTTACTTTTAATTTTAAGTCGTACGGGTTAGCAATGCAATGTTAGGGATGAATACGAAATACATTCATTTTCCATATAGAGAGATAATTCTCTTTGATGAACGCTTGTCTTTAAGATGCGACAAAAGATCATATTCCTCCAACTCTTTATAACACATATCAGCATAATCCTACGCTTTTAATCCTACGCTTTTAGTGTTCTTGTGAACTTACATGTCGTTCTTGTTAGCTTGGATATGAATTAACGGCTCAAAGCGGTTCTGCAACATCAGAGTATCTTTTCAGTTTATGTTTTCTGCAACACGTGAATTCCAGTAATCCTTTGAAATTCTAATAGGATTCTTAAAAGCTGATTATAGTATATACTTCTTGATAGTTTTTGTCCTCAACAAACTTTAGATAATGCTCTCGCAGCTATTTGCTGCTTAATAATTCACTTGAATGGTCAGATTATTACACGTTGTGGAAAGGGACAAATATTGTTGTACTCGTTTTCCTTTATTAAAATTAATATTCCAAAGAATCGTGTTAATGGTCTTTCCCATGCTTGGAAAGGTGTACTCTACTACAAGATATATAAATCTAAGAACAGCAAGAAGATACTCTTTGCCGGGGGAATTTCTCACAATTTCTTCCTTCCAGCCAATCTAAACATTTTTTACAGCCTACTTTTCAGAAACAAATCGTAACATCTCTTTGTGATTTTGTTATACACTCTCCGAACTTAAATACCATTGACCATCTTGAAATTTTAAATATTATAAATAGCTACCCACTGGGAACTTCGATTTCAGATTCCATTTTCCATAATGTATTATATTTTTCTTTTTAAATGGCACAGTTCCTCGGGAAAAGAGAAAAATGCTTTTAGTGTTGTTTTTCTATTGAAGTGGTTTCTAATGATTATATCTATTCAACGCTTTTGACCAGCAGGAAATTCCATAGCTGGAATCTTCAGATTCATAGAATATACACTTTACCGGTCAGATTCATATATCTTTTCCTGTCAAAATATAATTTACATTTATCAGATCGATTAAGTGAATAAGGGGCAATGTCTAAACAGCAAACTAAAACGTATATCTTACCAAGGGGGACACTGAGTATTTTTTAACAAACTTTCTTTATATATTTTACGTTTTAGTTTCCTGGACGTAAAGAAGACGACAACCCAAGTAGTATGATATTCTGCACATTTTATATATTAGCGACAGCAGATGGACCCCAAATTACTTTCGGAAAGAGTGAATATGGATTTTACTATCCCTCGAATTTGGTATTATATAATCTCTAGCTTGTTTGAACTACCGCTTGCTACCACTAGTTTCCACTCATGAAAAGTAAGATTCTTTCTCTCGAGATTCTATATAACTAAAACCCACACTGTAAGATTCTTTCTCTCGAGATTCTATATAACTAAAACCCACACTCCAGTTTTCTATTCATCGGAAACAATATTTACTTCCACATTTTGTAACGAATGTTGAACAATTGCATTGTTTCTCTATACTTGGAATGAAAAAAAAGTCCATCACACGTCGACTGGCTATTTAATGTACTGTTGATTCCTAGGTCGTAAAAGAATTAAAAAAGGCTCTCATTGTTTCCCAGTTGGTTTTTATAGAGTTCTAGTTGCACTAGAATAATATAACAAAAATTGTTTTAGTGAACTAGTCAAATTATGACAAACATGATCATGTGGATGTTCGTCCCAGATGAGTATTGCACACATTTTAACTTCTTAAGGCTGCATATTATTAATCCAGGTTGATCAACATGAAAGAGTATGGTCTTTCTCAGTATTTGTATTTGTCATTATGGGAAGAATAGATGAGAAAGAGAAATAAGTGAAAAAACTAATACTTATTTTCCAAGTATACATTTAATTAATATTATTCAGCTTGTGAGCTCTAGAATTGTAAGGTTAGAAGTTTATATATGAGGCTATCTTGTGCTTCTATAAAGTCAATAAAGAAGATCATCTTAAATATTATTTGAAAAGAATTTTTTAAGAAAGAAATTCAAATGTTTAAAGATTTTTTTAATTATAAAAGTGACCATGACTCTATTTATAGAATCTTGAACGATTGAAATGATTTTAAGAAAATTAAAACAATTATAATGATTAGTTGTAGGTTAAATAAAGGCAATTAATTCTTACAAAAGTAATTTAAGAAAAAGAATGTTAACTAGTACTACAACTATGAGAGAAAATAAAGAATCGGTTAAGTTTCTCTCTTGTAATTATTGTAGAAAATTCTAGATAGTATGGTTCATTTAACTTCTATCATCATCAAGAATTTGTGAATAATGATAAGGAAAAATCTCATTGGTTAACTCATATTAAATTAAGAAAAATGAAATAAAATGTTAATATTTTCTATGAACGAGTACAAGAAAATGAAGTGTCAGTGTCAAAGTAGGCTAGGAAATTCATTATACTTGCTCCTACCCCTAACTTTAGTTTTGTCCTAGTTGTTATTATAAAAGAGAGGGAAAGCTAGCTGGCACTAGAGGAAAGCTTTAGTGTAAAATCAAAGGAGAGAAACCAATTTGTATCCAAGAATAACTTTAAGAAACCCCCTACCAGGAAAATGTGTAAAATCCTGACGAATCCCACATTATACTTAGAGGGGAAATTTTCGTAATGAAGGTGAATTTTTATTCAAAATGAGGAAAATAAAATAGTTCGTATTGGCATTTTTTCCCTTTCGTTTGAAATTCTAGAAAATCTTGGCGAATAATTCTTTAATGTGGGGGAAAATATATATTGTATGAGGTGAATTTTCTTCTTTTGAAGTTAAAATATTATAATATATGACGCATATGATTTTACTTTGGAGGGAAAAAAAATAGTACTCTCAAATTTTATCTACTATTTGAAAATCTATTTATTTTATTGGCTAATCTTTTGTTAATTATGCGAAAAATAAATATTTTATTAGCGATTTTCAAGAGTTGGGACTCCTCATGTAGGCCAATGTGAAATGGAAATTTATCAGAAATCTAATTAATGTATTATCACATCCAGTGAATATCACCTTTATTCATTTCCAACTTGTTTGGAGACTAAACACATTGGTATCGATAAGTGCGGTTAGTCACATCGACCCATAACCTAACATCAATCATTTTATAATGTTAAATATATTATGTGAGACTGTTTGATGATCCTAGGTCAATGATTGAAGTTTAACTTCAGCCCCAATTTCTTGAAGGAAACAAAGTTCTCTAGGAAGTCACCAGAATGATGACATGTATCAAAGCATAACCTGCACCATAACCATGATCTTTGATTACAACTAGTAGTTGTTTACATGGATGGTGGATAATATTGTTGAGTGTGGCAATTGTAGTTAATAAAAAAATGTCTTATCAGTGACATTAAATAATAAAGAAATGTCTTATCGCCATCAATCTCTAATTTTGATCCACTCAGCTCGCACGACTTCCAAATTTCCAATTAGGTACTATATGAAAAATTTAATTGTATTGGAAAACATTGAATATTATTTATTAATAACCACTTTTTAATATTTGTCACTTTTCATGTGGGCCAATGCAAAATGACAATTGATCATTCATCAAAGACATAACTTTGTATGATGTTATTGATAAGCATGACCATTGCAACATGGACCTAACATCCATCTACAATTTGATGATTATAGATCAGCATTTGAAGTTTTATTTTGGGCTGAAACTATTCAAGGAAACCTCAATCCTCTGCAAGTATTTAGAATGGTGAAACCTTATAAAAATATAAAGGTGACATAAATTGAATTAAGGAAATAAATTATAAATTTTCTATAAGCGATTACTCTATCAACCACATTGCATAGACTTTTGCAATTAATGTATATAGTGATTAATTTTTATTTAAATAAAGAGGAGAGAATGGGTTTTATTAACTTTGAAGTAGTTTATTATTTTAAAAATATCTTTTAATATGCTTTCCATACGAATGGACCATTTTCAAGTTTTTAAAATGATTAGGTTTCTTTATCAGTCAAGAGACAAAGCAAGTTGCTACTTTTAACATTTAAAATAGTTTTATTATTGTTTATTAATTAATCAATCAGACAGATTAATTAAGAAATTATCTCATGATTTTATCTCTATTTCATAAAACTTTTATATTTTGACTTTATAAAATATTTATTCATGCAGAAAATGATATCTCTTGATTTATGCTTTAATTAATTGTCAAAGGAGACTATGTTTTAATTTTTAAAATACTTAAGAATTACATTGTATTTGTTAGGAATGAATGATGAATATGTCCTATGGGGGAGTATTCGAGTAGTTCTGTAGCAGTTGTATGTTGCATTCATGACTGTGTTTGTCATTGATGTCAACATGTTAATCTACTAGAGATTAGTAGAGAAGTAGATAGTGTTTGAAATAGTGCATGTGGAGAATTGAAGATCAAGATATGTGGTGTTGAGGACATGTTCTTTATTGTGTCTTGAGATTATGGTTAAGAGTGCATATGAAAATTCAATTATTTATGACAGTTATGAGTAATCTAGTGGAAATAATATTCTGATAGTGTTCTTGAGAAATGACTTGTGATAATTGGATTATATGTCCTTACTAGGATAGAATATGGAAATGCAAGATTTTGAAAAGGTTGAAGACATTTCAGAGGTGACCTGGATAAGACAGCATAGTCAGAGGTCGCATGTGTGAAGATCTACAAAGTCGGGAAGCCGTCAATTTTATTAGGTTATGAAATATTATGTAGCATGCAATGGTTTATATTTTGTAATTGGTTAAGTCTAGTTGGCTGACTCTATTGTAAATTATTTGAGTGTAGTATAAAGGATGGATTATTTTCCTTGATTTATGATGATAAGAAAAAGAAAGAAGTAAGATATGATGATGTTGATATTGTAAGAGGATATACAAATTGATCAGATCTAGTATTGAGATCTGGTAAAGTATTTGGTGCAGTTTTGGCATAGACAAAGGAGTGAAGATAAGTTGTTGAGATCAGTAGTTGTTTTTATTATTCTATTTAGATAATACAAATATTAGTTGTACAATGAGTTCCATGATCTTGCCCCTGAAGCTTCTCAGACAGTGGGTCCTTCTACCTTCCTTAACTTCAAACAGGTTTATAATCTTTTAAGAGGGATTCAAAGTCTCCTAATAGGGGCTGATATGTACTGAATGTATTGAATAGACTCCTAACATATTCCATGCTTTCACAAGGAATTTTTATATTAGTAAATCTTTTATGGGTACCATCCCCACTAGGGTTTACTCTCTGATCAAGAGGTTCCCTAGTTAACATATCTTGTTTCATTGTGTATGTCTAACTTTCTATGGTTACTATTTATATTGGTTATATGTTGAGATCTAACAATATTATTAAAAGTTTCTTTTATCAGATAATTGATTCACCCCACCCCTCTCAGTTATCCTAGTGGACTTTACTTTCTAACAATTGGTATCAGAGTGACAAGTCCTTGAAAGAAAAGTTTAACAACTTAAGGAGATCTATTGCGAGTGATTTCAACAAATAAAGTCCTAAGTTTTATGCAGTTAACTATGATAGCTGGAAAGAAAAGATGAAGACACATTTTCTATGTTTAGGACTAGGATATTCATTTATTACAAAGAATGACAAAACTATCATTGAAAATGACAAAATTGAAGACCACACTTATAAGGAAAGAGAATGTTAAACTTTATCTCTATAGAGGTAGAGAATGTTATCTCTATTGAGCATTAATGGTTGTCATTAGTATCAAAGGGTATCAATGATATCGGTTGGTCACTTACATTGAGCAAGTCGGTAACCAGAAGCAAGACAGACTAGTTAGTAAAGCATGCACACCGAACACCACACAGTTTACCGAGAAATAGCATCACCGACACCGACACCGATAGACAATAAACACCAAGCAATAGTATACAATGAACAGTTTACACAGTGTTTACCGAGGATCACAAGAAATGGCATAGTAATCTGAAATGTCACATACTTCTATCCAAATGGTTACAATGGTTCATAAAACATTTTACCAAGATTGAGGAATATTTAATTTGATGGTATTCATGAAATGCAATGTATATCTTCTATTATAGTTGATCTAGGCTATTTTTGTACATCATAGATCTTAGGGTTATGACTATGTTGTGTAACCTAGTTTTGTTAAAGCGGCAAAAATAGAACACTATATATTTATGTGTTCACGTCATTTTTGGTGTGAACTAATATATGAATTACAGAGCACTTGAAGCAATTTCCTAACTTCAAGTCAATCAGTTAACAAAGCATAATAGAGTATAGAGGAATTCAGATTGAGCAGAATCAAAAAAGGCTACCAAGTAGTTCAGAGCAGAGATTCATCACAAGTGAGGTGATATTTTATCAAAACTTATAGATCTGTATCAGATAATTAAGTTGATAATTATGTATTTCTTTCTAACCATTGTAAAAGAGTTTTGGATAAAATCTCTTAGCATAGTAGACTTACTAGTCTTATGTAAATCTCTTAACCGAGTGCACACTTCTTGCTAAAATCCTATAGCTAGGTAGATCTAGTTGATCTAACATGTTACTCCTAATAGGGTAAGATCACTAGAAGTGATCAAAACTTGTAGCCCTAATAAGAAAAACTTTTCTATCTATAGTACTAAAGAATTTGTGGGTGTCATTCCCACCACAATTTTTACCTTCTAACAAGGGTTACTGCGTTACCAAAATACTTGTGTTATGTGATTGTCATATTTATTTCATGTTGTTTTCTTTCATAAGTTAGATGGATGATTGATACATGTAGTTAGATTCAAGTTATTTTGGTCGGTTACTATTGTTGACTATCATAGATCTGAAAGGTTCACAAGTAAAAATTTTGAAGGCACTGATTCACCCCTCCCCTCTCAGTACCTATCTCTCCTAATTCCAACAATTGGTATCAGAGGTTAGTTCTCTTATTGAATAGTTTATCCACTGAAGGGTAAAGATCTAAGCCATGGAGAGATACAAGCTTGATAAGAATATTCAGAATCAGAAGATACAGATGCAGATGTTTGTGGAATAGTACAAACAAGCTAAGGAAGAACTAAAGAAATTACTGGTTGAAAGGAAGAACCTTGCCATTCTACAAACTAAAATCGGTTATCATGAAGAACTTATTGATGATATATTTGATCATATTGGATCTATCTTCGGAAGCATCTGTAATGGATCTGAAAGCATAATCACTGATTTATCTAAAAAGAATCAGCATCTATCTGAACAAGTGAAAGTACTTTAAATTGGTCAAGAATATCAGATGGTGAGAATGGTGGAAATCATGAAAAATGCTAGACAAGATGAACAAGATAGGAATCTGGCTACTGAAGACTGAAGATAGATGACTGAACAACTCCAAGCCAAAGAAAGTGAAATGCAGAGACTCACTAATCGTCACTTCCAAGCATCTAATTAGATGATGACTATTAATCAAGAGGTAAACCGAGTGAATGGAGAATTGTCAAGAAGACTAGAAGATGTTGCAAGACTCGAAGAGGAGAATGAAAAGCTAAGAAATGAAGTCAAAACACAACAGTAACATAATGAAATGAAGAAACTTGCTAAAGACCGTTCTAAGAAGATTGATGATTTTTTGGTCAATCAAAGAAGATTTGGGAGTAGAGTCGGTATAGGTTATACTGGTGAAGGAGAATCATCACAACAAGCTGAAAAGGTCAACAACAATCAAAACTAGAGACCTAAAGTGTTGACATGCTATCACTATGGCAAACCAGGTCACACCTCCAATGTTTGTAGAAGTAGAGCTCAAGGTGAACCTCCTGCTATTCCTAAATTTGATGGATATTGTTACTATTATGGAAAATATGGACACCAAGTTTATGAATGTAGAGCTAAGCTAAATAACAATGATGCTAACAATACTACTATGGAGAAGTTATGCTATACCTACAATAAGCATGGACACACTGCATGAGAATGTAAGGAAAAAATGAAGCAAGTATGGACTCCTAAGTAGAAACCACAATCAAAGCCTTATCAACCGAAGAGACAAGGTAATTCTTATGTTTGGGATTATAATACATGGACTAACTATGTTGTATGTGGTTAGTATGGGCACATTGCAGCAAATTGTTACAAAAAGAGTCGGATTGGACAATCAAGAAGTTGGACAAGCACTAGAATGACATGTATACATTGTCATAGAGTCATTCATTTAAGCAAGAATTGTAGAGACCAAGCACCAGATGAAAATCATGTATTTGAAAGTGGATATACTATTTCAGATATCACAAAGTTAAGGAACACTATGTGGAAGAAGGCATCTAGTGAGAATGTTGAGTCAAGTAATGTTGTTGGTGAAACCTCATCCACTAGATTGGGTGACATCGGTACCTCCACTTAAGGTGAAATAGGTATGTAAGTTTGAATCACTACTTGTTTGCATATTTTTCTATCTACAAAAGTTTGTGCCTGGTGTCAATAAAGTAAATTGGCAACCAGATAAACCGATAAAAAAATAGATTAATGATATGATGAGTAAGTTAGGAGATAGACTGAATACATAATTTGATGGATACTTCAAAGAATTTCAAACTAAAATGAATAAAAGAAGTAGAATTCCAAGGGAATTAGTTGATAAATTTGAGAATGATATATGTTTTGTAGTCAACATAGATTATACTATGATAAGGGTGGTTGAACCTAGAATAAAATGGATAGTACTGATGGGTTATGAAATGAATCTTGATTTCACTTTGAAATCTATTAATGCACTACTAGCACTACCAAAAGACCCCACTACCACTAGGTTCAGAACATATGAAGAGGCCAAATCTAGAATCTCAATAGGCATAGAGATCGGTAGAATGTCTAGAAAGGCAAAGAAGATGAACAAAGATCTTGTTGCTAGATTTGGAGATGTCTCTGACTCGCCTAAGGAGTCACTAGTTAAAGCAACAATCGAAGGTCAGTTACAATTGGCTGACAAACCATATGATAGTGAGGCAACTGAGTCAGAAAAAGAAGAAGATCAAACACCAATTCCTTCACCGAAAATTCAAAAGAAGAAGTAGCTACCAGTACAAGAAGGTATAAGGAGAAGATCATCAATTGTAGCCTTGTCCCCTTTAGAGAAAGAAGCCATAAAAGTTACAAAACTGAGGGCAGCTACATCAACAATGAAATACATCAAGAGAAAGAACAAGGTTGTAGCTGAGGCACCAAAGAAAAGGAGAAGATTGGTAAGAAGTAAAGAAGATCTTGAGGAGACTAAGAATGAAGATGATGTCAATAAATTCAAGGTGGTCAGTAAAAAAGTAAGAACACTAGATGAAATTATTGAAGACATAATTGAAAATGGAAACCTTGCTGATTGAGGAATAGACAGATTTGACAAGATGTCAACAAAGGACAAAACCAAGTTAGAAGAGGTTGTCATCCAAATGATGATAAAATTCAAGAAAGTTCCAATGGAATTTTCCTATGCATTACTGAAGGAGTTGGATGATAAGATTTATGAAAAATGAGCTATTGCACTAGACACTGAGAATAGAAAGAGAGAACAATCTCTAGTTCAGGCAGCCCCACACCTAAGCTATGGAGAAATTAATGATTACATGACTAAATATCAAGAAAGATTTAAGATCAAGAAAAGAGCCATGATGATACTGGATGAAATGTGGTAGCTATGGATATAACAAGTGACTCTTTATGGTCATCAATTTTTAAAGCTGAAGAAAAAGCTGAGCAAGAAGCATTCTTAAACCTATCTAAGAAGAGACAAAATTCCAAAGGTAAATGTATTTGTATTGATGATAGCACAACAAAGAAGCCAAAGAACACCAATATATCAATTACCGAGGTAATTGATATCATTGAGAAAGGGAAGAAATAAGTGCTTCACGGGATGCACCAGATTGTGTAAAGATCCAACTAGAGAAGAAAACCGATGATGATGTCCTCATTGAGGACATCACAAATGGTGATCCTATTGACAAGGATGATGAGGATGTGAATATTGCACCTAATCAAGATGAAGCACTAGACACTTAATGTATATTTACATCACTACCGGGTAAGCTTCCTATACTTGCAGAGGCAGCAGAAATCATTTCACAAGTACAACCCAACGGCTCAGACCTTGAGCAACACAAGGACACAACTAAGGTACAAGAACCTAAAAAACTTGCAAAGACAAAATATCCTAATCAAACAGAGGTACCTTCCATTGAGATTAAGGAAACAAAAGATACAAAAGAAATCAAGGTGAACCCACTTGACACCACATCTGAGGCTCTCACTCAATCAACCGACACTATAGCTACCGAGGAGCAGAAGAAGGAAGAAATTGTGTCAACCAAGAAGGATACTCTGAAGACTGGAGATAAAACTATTGCTATTATTGAGAAGAAATGACCTCTAGCATTGGAGAAGAAGAAGAAGAAAAAGAAAGGAAAAGAGTTGGTCACCCTAGATGAAGTGATAATTATCCCTGAGTGTGACCTGAGGACCCTAAGCCCCGAAGAATTGAGTAAATATGGGGAATTATGTTCAAGAAAGGTAGCTCAAGAGAAGTTGAAGCAAGAATGAAAATGAAAAGAAATATTAATAGATTTGAGGGATATCCTACAATAGGTAGTACTTGAGGTGAATATTGATGAGGATACTCCTATCATAGATCAACTTGCTACATTTTTTGAGAAGATCAATGCCCCAAACATTGATGCAGATAAATGATTAAAGAAAGGGTAGAATCTAGGATACAACATAAACTGGCAGAGAAAATAAGCCTAGAAGTGGCAATCAAGAAGGTCAAATCATCTAAGGTAATCACCGAGATAAAATCTCTCACCCAGTTAATTTGTCAATATTTACTGAAGCTTTGTACTATAGACACCTTCACTATTGAAGTTAGTGAGAACATAAAAGGATTGAAAGAAGAAATAAACTTAAGTACAAATGCAGCTATAACTAAGCCTAATGCTTTTTCAAAACACATTCACTGAGTTTAGGAACTCCAACAATTGATAGTAGATTTGAAGAAACAAGAAGAGCACATAACTGATCAGGTTACTGAGTTACAGACAGAACTCTTGCCATGCCTGAAATTTTTTGAGGCACACATTACCAAAGTAGAACAACTCGTTGCAACAGCAAAAATTTCGGTGTTAGATAACATCTTTGACATGCATGCACAAGTCGGTCTTGAGCACATTTCTCTCACCAAATTGAAAGAGGAATGGGAAAACCTCTTGGAGTCAGTGAAGAAAACCTACCAGCATATTTTTGACAAGATGTGAGTATACTTTATATTGTTGTAGTTGGCATTACTATCAAAAAGGGGGAAAATCAATGTATATTTCATTATGCTAAATATGTACATAGATGCTACATATACTTCATATTACCGGGAGCATGCACCGAGGAGTACTTAGTACTTAGAAATTTTTTGATGTGTATATGTATATGGCGGAAGTATGAGTTATATAGAAGATTTTATCTATATACATTTGAGTTTTGATATTAATGCAAAAGGGGGAGATTTTTATCTCTATTGAGCATTAATGGTTTTCATTAGTATCAAAGGTTATCAATGATATCAGTTGGTCACTTACATTGAGCAAGTCGGTAACCAGAAGCAAGATAGACTAGTTGGTAAAGCATACACACCGAGCACTACACAGTTTACCGAGCAACACCATCACCAACACCGACACCGAAAGACAGTAAACACTGAGCGACAATATACACCAAGAAGTTTACACAGTGTTTACCGAGGATCACATGATACATCATAGTGTTCTAAAATGGCACATACTACTATGCAAATGGTTACAACGGTTCATAAAATGTTTACCAAGATCGAGGAATATTTAATGTGATGATATTCATTAAATGCAATGTATATCTTTTGTTATTGTTGATCTAGGTTATTTTTGTACACTGTAGATCTTAGGGTTATGACTATGTTGTGTAACCTAATTTTGTTAAAGTGGCAAAAACAAAACACTATATATTTGTGTGTTCACATAATTTTTGGTGTGAAATGATATATGAATTACGAATCACTTGAAGTAATTGCCTAACTTCAAGTCTATCAGTTAACAGAGAAAAATAGAGTACTGAGGAATTCAGATTGAGAAGAATCAAAATAGGCTACCAAGCAGTTCAGAGTAGAGATTCATCACAAGTGAGGTGATATTTTATCAGAACTTATAGATCTGTATCATAAAATTAAGTTTTCAATTAAGCATATAATTGCCTATTGCTTTTTGACCATTGTAATAGAGTTTTCGATGAAATCTCTTAGCAGAGTAGACTTAACAGTCTTATGTAAATCTCTTAACTGAGTGCACACTTCATTGGTGTTGCTAAAATTCTATAACTTGGTAGATCTAATTGATCTAACATGTTACTCCTAATAGGGTAAGATCACTAGAAGTGATCAAAACTTGTAGCCCTAACAGGAAAACCTTTTCTATCTATAGTAGTAAATAATTTGTCGGTGTAATCCCCACTGTAGCTTTTACCTTCTAACAAGGGTTTCCGTGTTACCAAAATACTTGTGTTATGTGATTGTCATATTGATTTCATGTTGTTTGCTTTCATAAGTTAAATGGATGATTGATACATGTAGTTAGATTCAAGTTATTTTGGTTGGTACCCCTCTCAGTACCTATCTCTCCTAATTCCAACAAAGAATCTACTTCAAAACAATTTAATACTTTTGGTGAAGTGAATGACATTAAGAGACAACTTTCAACACCTAGAACACCTTAATAAAATGGTATTGCAGAAAGAAGAAACATATCAGTGACTATGACATAAGTATATACAATGAAAAAAATACAAATTAGAGTAGACATAGATAAGACACCCTATGAATTATGGTTTGGACATGCACCATTAGTTTTGTATTTTAGAATTTTTGGAAGTAAGTGTTATATTAAGAGAGATGATGATATTGGTAAGTTTGATCCAAGAAGTGATGAAGGTATATTTCTTGGTTATTCATTGAAAATAAAAGCTTATAGATATTTTAATAAAAGAAATATGACTATTGTTGAGAGCAAAAATGTTAAAGTAGATGAGAAATTCAGAATTCATGAAAGAATACTTAATTATGCTTCAGATGAAGAAGTTTTCCCTAGAGTTGATCAAGAAAATGTTAAATTGTTTTATGAAACTCAAAGTGATTTGTAGAATGAGAATTATACCGAGGAAATAAGAGAAGAACTGAGACCAAAACTTAGAATTGAAGCAAGAACTAAGAAAGTGAAACCTAATAAGAATATAACAAGGAATCATCCCACTAATCAGATTATTGGTAGAAAAGAAAAATGAGTTATGACAAGAAATAAGGTATAAGAATAACTATGTTTGATTTCTCAAATTGAACCTAAAATCACTAATGAAGCCTGTAAAGATGATAATTAGATTCAAGCAATGAAGGAAGAACTAGATCAAATTGAAAAGAACAAAACTTGGGAGTTTGTCCCTAGACCTAAAGATAAAAATGTTATAGGAACTAAATGGGTTTTTAGAAATAAGATAAATGAACACGGTGAAGTTATAAGAAACAAAGAAAGATTGGTATGTAAAGGATACTCATGGAAATAAGTAATTGATTATGAAGAAACATTTTCACCTATTGCAAGAATTGAAGCGCTAAGAATGTTTTTGGCTTATGCAACTTATAAGAAATTCAAAGTGTATTAGATGGATGTGAAGTCAACATTTCTGAATGGAGAATTGGAAGAAGAAGTCTACATTAAGAATCCTAGAGGTTTTCCTTTGACTCAAGAAGGGGACATGGTATGTAAATTGAAAAAAGCTTTATATCCAAACTAAAACAAGCACCTAGAACATGGTATGCAAGATTAGACAAATATTTGGTAAAATTGAGATTTGCTAAAGGCACCGCAGAAACTAATTTTTATTGAAAAGAGATTGAGAATGGTTTATTGATTGTAGTTATTTTTGTTGATGATATTATCTTTGGAGGTGAAGATGAAGCTAGTGATAAATTTGTTGATGAAATGAAGACAAAAGCTGAAATGAGCATGATTGGTGAAATGAAATATTTTCTAGGATTACAGATAGTGCAAAATAGTGATGGTATTTTCTTATCTTAAACAAAATATCTGAAAGATTTATTATAGAGATTTAGTGTTTCTAAAATTATAAGCATGTCGGCACACCTATGGTAATTGGCCATAAGTTATCGATCACAAATGAAACTCCTACATTTGAAAAAAAGAAATACAGATCCATGATTGGAGGTTTGCAGTATTTAACTCATACAAGACAAAATATATCACTTGGAGTTGGCATTGTTGCACGATTTTGAACTGATTCTAAAGAGTCACATTATGGAGTAGTAAAAATAATATTTAGGTATTTGAAGGGCACAACTAACTATGGGTTGTGGTATGATACATCAGATGATTTTACCCTATGTACATATATAGACATAGATTGGAGAGGGACTGTTGATGACAAAAAGAGTACAAGTGGTGGAGCATTTTTTCTTGGAGGAATATTGGTTTCCTAGCTAAGAAAGAAACAAAATTATATCTCATAAAGAACAATAGAAGGAAAATATGTAGCAGCATTGAACAACTATAATCAGATAATATGGATGAAAAAATGTTGACGGATATTGGAATCAAGCTCAATGAGCCTATTATCATATATTATGATAACACCAGTAAAGTAAGTATGTCTAAGAACCCTATGTTGCATTCTAAAATAAAACATGTAGAGATCAAATATCATGTTGTTAGAGAAAAAGTTGTATAAAAAGAAGTCAGACTTGGGTATATTATTAAAAAGGAGCAGATTGCATATATATTTACAAAGCCCTTACCTAAAGATACATTTGAGTACTTGAGAGGTATGCTTGGGGGTATGCCCCAGCCAACTTTTGAGTAGTGATGCAGAAAGTTGCATCAATTCAGTGGTATAAGAACACTATTCTTTCTGGACTATATGCTAATGCTTCTTCTATGGGGGAGTATGTTTGTTTCTGAACTGAGTCATGAAGGAATCTTGTGAAAGTATTTTTTGAATAGCATTTTTTGACATTTGAGCTTGTATTGGATTGAGATATTGATGTTTACTTTTTCATTGATGTCAATGGGGGAGAAGGATATATGAAAAACATCTAATGATTGATTTGATGATTGATGAAGAGGATTTAAAATATATATATAATAATAAAGTACTCAAGAGAAGGATACATCTAATGATTGATGAAGAGGATTTCAAAAGATAATGCATAAGAACAGTCTTGCAGATTGGTATTTATGGAACTTGGATGTTTCTTCATCTATGTTGCCATAAATACCAATTGGGGAGATTTTTAATAATGAATGTTGAATATGTCATATGCGGGAGTATTTGAGTCAGTCTGTAGTAGTTGTATGTTTCATTCATGACTATTTTTGTCATTGATGTCAACACATTGATCTACTAGAGATTAGCTGAGAAGTAGACAATGTTTAAATTAGTGTACGTGGAGAATTGTAGATCAAGGTATGTGGCACTGAGGAGTTTTTATTTATTTTATCCCAAGATTATGCTTAAGAGCATGTACAAAAATTCAATAATAAATGACAATTATGAGTAATCTAGTGGAAACAATATTCTGACAGTGTTCCTGAGAAATGGCTTGTGATAACTAGATACTATCTCATAACTAGGATATAATATGGACATGCGAAGTTGTAAAAACATTGAAGACATTTCAGAGGTGACCTAGATGAGACATCATAGTCATAGGTTGCACATGTGAAGATATAGTAAGTTTTGAAGTTGACAATTTTTATGAGGTTATGGAATATTAAGTAACGTGTAATGATTTATATTTTGTAATTGGTTAAGCCTAGTTGGTCGACTCTATTGTAAATTATGTGAGTGCAGTATGAAGGAAGGATTGTTTCCCTTGACTTATGATGATGATAAAAAGAGAGAAGTAAGATATGATGATGTTGATATTGTAAAAGGATATGTGAATTGAGAAGATCTAGTATTGAGATTTGGTAAAGTATTTGGTATGGTTTTGGAATAGACCAAGGAGTGAAGATAAGTTGCTAATATCATTAATTGTTGGTATTATTCTTTTTAGATAATAAAAGATCATTTGGATAGTGAGTTCAATGATCTTGCCCATGAAGCTATTTGGAAAATGTGTCCTTCTACCTTCCTTAACTCCTGACAGGGTTAGAATATTTTAATAGGGATTCAAAGTCTCCTAACAGGGATTGATATGTACTAAATATATTGCATAGACTCCTAATAGAGTCCATCATCTCACAAGGAGTTTTCATATTATTATGTCTTTTTTTGGTACCATCGCCATTGTGGTTTACTCTTTGATCAAGAAGTTCCCTAGTTAACATATCTTGTGTCATTGTGTATGTCTACCTTTTTATGGTTGTTATTTATGTTGGTTACATGTTTGAAATATAATAATATTATTAAAAGTTGTTTTTATCAGATAACTGATTTACCCCCCCTCTTAGTTATCTTGATGAACTTTACTTTCTAATAGTATTGTGTAAAAGAAAAATGAATAAAAAGTAATTAATGCTTAATCTGTATGATTGAAGATCGATGGCTTAAGATCCATTTCAGACCAAAGTTGTGAGGGTTACAAAATTTGATAGCCATCATCTGAAAAAGTGACATGTGTCACATGAACATCTACATGTCAATGTTGAGGGACCTATAACAACTACCAACATATACCTATTATCGTCGGGTCATCCATTGGTAAACCATTTTTGGTTTGGAAATTATTTGGCGGGGAAAGGGATGAATGATTAAAGGCACCGTTAAATAATAGATTTATTAAAGTAACTTTTTAAAGGTTGCCAAGGATAGATGATATAAAGGGAGGGATTATTTCTCTACACTTTGAAAAGAAATGATTAATAGTTTATTAGTTTATAAAATTAAAAGTTTAATTGGCTACATATGTGAATTTATATTTATGTTGGTTACATGTTTGAAATATAATAATATTATTAAAAGCTGTTTTCATCACATAACTGATTTACCCCCCCTCTTAGTTATCTTGATGGAATTTACTTTCTAATAGTATTGTGTAAAAGAAAAATGAATAAAAAGTAATTAATTCTTAATCTGTATGATTGAAGATCGATGGCTTAAGATCCATTTCAGACCAAAGTTGTGAGGGTTAAAAAATTTGACAGCCATCATCTGAAAAAGTGACATGTGTCACATGAACATCTACATGTCAATGTTGGGGGACCTACAACAACTACCAACATATACCTATTATTTTCGGGTCATCCATTGGATTATAGAAAATTGAAGACCTATGTTGTATTCCTGGTGAAATGTAGGCATGATTGTAGGGCCTACCCGAGCCCGTCATAGCTTAACACTATTTTTTACTATTTATGTTTTTAGTTGTTACTATTTGAGTCTCTTAAATACTTTCAAACATAAGTTATTTTTCTAGATCTGTAAGATTCTGTACAATGTTATTAAGCATTGTGTTGATGTGAACCTATTCAGGTAATATCCTATGGATAATTATGCAGTTAATCTTTATGGTTTAATTTATGATGCATTGTGTTAGATATACAA
The DNA here is from genome assembly GCA_027943335.1 of Chamaecyparis obtusa. Classification (NCBI taxonomy): domain Eukaryota; kingdom Viridiplantae; phylum Streptophyta; class Pinopsida; order Cupressales; family Cupressaceae; genus Chamaecyparis; species Chamaecyparis obtusa. The sequence continues at coordinate 56,688 of BSBK01010164.1, read as the reverse complement.
GCTAGGATATATCAAAATATAGATATTGTTTTACCAATGTGTAAATGAATGCAATAGTAAGTGGTGGGTGACCCCACAATAGTGGGTTACACTTTTTTAGACATTGATGCAGGAGCATCCCAAGGTAGTTGGCTATCTTGCATGTTTGGGAGATTTGATGGAGTTGTGTTGACTTATTTTCATATGTGAGGGGTTTGGTAGAGTTGGATAAACCCACTTGGGTCTTGGGTAATTGGTTTTGATGTATTTAATGGAACTTGGCATGGTCTTGGTTTCTCAGCATGGCCTAGAAGGAGCTCGGCCTTGCTTGGGATTTTGGTGCCTATTTTAGGCCATATAAGTAATTTTCCACAATGATTTAGAGGCTGCAAATTTTAGGGACTGAAGAGGGCGTATATTTCTACCTATGGTTTGAAGCACAAGTTCTAATTCATTCAGAGCTAGGAGATATCATGATTTTACTAAAACATCTATTTTGGACATTTAATTGTTGTTGTTGGCTGACTTGTGGCATTTAATTTATGTATTTGTATTTAATTTATATTTAGGGCCGACCTGTGGCTTAGATTGGTATAAGTAGGGGTTGTGGGGGAAGTCTTTAGGCATCATTCATCCATCTTGGAGAAGAGGAAGAGGTAGAGGAGTGAGTTTTGAGAGGAGCTAGTGGCTGCGGCTTGGGAAACAGGGGGATTGCTTGGTGGGCTTGCGAGCACAAGTTTAGATCTTCCTTGGGGGTTCCTACTGGTGCTAGATCTGGGCTAGCTAAGGTTTGGTTTGGATCTTGTGAGATCTTGTGGAGTTTCTATTGTAATTGCATTGTATTTGGCCATAACCCGGAAGGCCTTACAGCCGGGCATGTTGGATGAAAATATAATGATTCTATTATGAGTATTTGGCATTGTGTGGACCTAAATCTTTGTATTGTTATTATATTCTATTGTGTAGTTATTTTCTGGGGGCTAGGACATCTCCATCGGGGATTCTCCTGCCTTGCACTGCATCAGAGATGCTGATTTTTGCTGAAATAACACATTTTTAATAAAATATGATGATTTAAGCCTTGAGAGGTTCCATTTGAAGGAATTAATTAAAAATGGTTAGCTCAAAGCCTCTTAGATAAGAAAAATATTGATATAACATCTATACTCCTCATTCATACCTATAATGGAGTCTCCTTCACACCTATTAAAATGCTGACAAAAAATCACTTCAACTTTATCTTTTGGTAGATCAAATGAATCCATTTGACAAAGCCATTTATGTAGTAAGGTACTGTAGAGAAAAATCTTTCCAATGATTATAATATTAATATATATTAATTTTATTATGACTTTGTATTTTTAGTTTTACTAAACATAGATATTTCACCATATGTCTACCTCCATATTTGACGCTTATGGAAAAATAGTAAATGAGAGGAAAAAAATTCTAAAAAATATCTATGCCCTAGGTATTGAATTTATCTTTCTATAAAAAAGAAAAAAATAAAATTGGACAAATACACAACAAGTTATAAGCTATGTAGTCAAGGTATGTAAAAATTATGGTTAGTCAACTTCAAATGTTAATAAATTATGAAATAATAATGATAATGTCATCAAACCAATTGTATGCCCTCTGTATGGATGTTACAAAACTAAATTCGAAAGAAGCACATTGATATCTATTTTAGAAAAAAAAGTTATGCTATATGAAAACAATGTAACTCTTTGAAAATGACGTTTTTAGAAACATACTAGTTTTCATAGGAGAAAGGAAAAACCATTCAAATAAATTCAAAAATAAAAATAAAAAATACATTTAGATTCTAGATAGAAAATCCTAAAAGAATCTAATTTACTTCATCTTCTGATTTCAAACGGTTTAATGATAATATGTATTCGAATTTGAATTTTTTTTTCAAAATGTAGAGTTCAGTGTCCGTTCAAGCAAAAAAGTGTAACCCACTATTGTGGGTTCACCCTGGTGTGTGTGTGTGTGTGTGTGTGTGTGTGTGTGTGTGTTGTATTACATAATTATTATGTTTATATGTGAATTTTATTGGACCTACTAATGTGTGCATTGAGTGTGCAGGTAGTTGACCATGGTAATAAATTTGGGGTTTTAAACACTAACCTATGTATATCCTTTGTGATGCTAAGGTCAAGTCTATGAAGAGACATAGAGCTCATTGTAATGTGTTTAATTCGTGAAAGTAAAATTGTATGGTTTTATTTAAATAATTTTTGTGAAATAAGTCATGTCTAATGTAATTTATGTGTGTCACTTGACACCTATGTCCTTATGTGTTGACATGACTAGTAAATACATCTAGGAAGACCTATTCATTAGTTGATTTTGGGATGCAAATTTCTAGTGGAGTTTAGGAGGACCTAATAGGCTTCTAGAAGGTGATTAGGATTAGTTTTTACCACCCCACTTGATACCTTAAGGGTTAGGGGTCATTTTCAACCCATTAAGATCCTAGAATACTCATTATGACACCTCAAAAATATCTCATCTTCAAAGTGGCGAAAATGGAAGAGTTTAAGAATTTTGGGATAGGTATCTTATCTTATCTGGTGAGTCAGACTCCATTATGAGGGACATCAGTTGGAAGGATAAGGGAGAAAGACTCTAGAGGTTTCCTAATAGTGTCTAGACCTGATATTTCTTGCTTAGAGCCTATTTAGGGAGAAGAGGAGAGGAAAGAAGGTTGTTCACCCACTCTCTACTCTTAGAGATCACTGGAATTAGAGGAGGAAGGAAAGGCTTAAAGAGGGGAAAGCTTTAGAATTCATCTATTCATTTCTTTGGATTTAAGGTTGGAGTTCCTTTAGAAATCTGTATTATATCTTATTTTTCCATGCATATAAAAGCTTTAGGTAGATTAATGGTGTTTTATGTTATTGTTTTCAAACTCCATGGGTTTTCATGGAGGTGTGTAAGTCTTGCTTTATCTTTGTGACGTTAATTTTTGAGGTTTTTCTCAAGGCATACTCTCCCTTGGGAGGGATGAGTAGCCTTGAATGGGGTGAAGGTTTAGTGATTTCCCATGCGATGCCAAGAGTAGTCTATGTGAGAAATTGTTCTTGTAAAATGAAAGATGTCCATAGTAGGATAGACTATCATGGATGTTATAGGTTCCATAATGCTAAGTGTATCCTACATATGGAACTGGTACTTGTAAAATGAAAGAGATATGACTTGTTTAGCCTATGTGGGGCAATTGATCCTGTTAAAAGATAGATTTCCAAATGGGAGAGGCTAGCATGGATGTTATGGGCTCCCTGATGCCACATTTATCCTAGTTGTGGAATTTATTCTTGTTTAAATAAAAATATGATTTTGGTCATGAGTAGCAAAGGTTACTTGTGATAATGAAAAAATGATTTGTGCCATGTGTGGCAAGTGTTCTTGATATACTCTTAGCTAGCTGCTTTTGGAATTTCGGTTCATTTTCACCTCTAGTGTTAAGGTCCTAATATTAGTGACCTAGTAAGCCTTGGAGGGGATTTTACTTATATGTGTTCAATGTTGGCTTTGTGATTGAATGTTTGTACCTGTTAGTGTTTTGTAACCCCTAGCTTGGGGGTGGCCTAAAAGGTCTAGGTTGGGAGGTGAGCCTCCATGGTCAACCTACAGGATTTTATTTGTAGGTTCTATGAAGTTCTGGAAGATCATGCATGTCTAGGAGAATTTGTGGTTACGAGTGGTTTCATTGATTTATCTTGATAGTTCCTATCAGGAGAAGATTTAATCCCTTGAAAAATTTGGTTTATGAAAGTTGTATTAATGTCATAATTTACTTATGATGAGAAAGGAGAGATTGTATTTCATTCAAGTAGTAAATACTTATTATGTTGTGAAAGAATACTATGTAGTTTTTAGGTTGTATTTATGATGTAATCTTTCTATGATGAGAAAGATAAAATTTGTATTTCTTTCATGGTTGTAATATTATAAGCTTTTATTTGAATAAAAATTAGAAACAAAAGATATATTCAAAGTTCTCATAATCTTCGTCCCTTGGTTAAAATTTTTACCTTTGATTAGTAGATAGAATTAAAGTTTTAAAAATAAAATAAAATTCCCTATTATATAATTTGACTTGCAAATAAATAGTTTCATAAATGGTGATTACAAAGGATAATAACTTATAAATGTTATTTGTTAATTAATCTTTTCGTATTTCAAAGTTATTTAATTAGATTCCAAACATAGGAGTTGTAGAATTTTAACTTGAAAAATAATTAAACGGTTAATATTCTTAATGACATAATAGAGTAATTCAAATTATGTTAGTTACATAGGGTTAAATAAAAAGGGGTGAATCATTTATTTTAATAATAGGATAAATATAGTTAGATAAAAATATTATTTTAATATAATTTAAAAGAGATTCCTTTGGTTGAATTTCTTGTTAAATTAATAAAAATTTAAGTTTATTCAAATGAAGAAAACAAACGTGTTTTATAAGGATTAGAATTACATATATTATTGCCTGTAAAAATTAATTAGTTAATTAAGTCCATTTCTTTATCTTAAAAGTTAAATTTATAATAGAGAAAATATGAAAATTACTTGATATGGTAAACTACATATAAATTTATATGTTTATATAAATAGTTATGTATGATTATTTATATAAATATATATACAATTTAAATTTAATTAAAATTAATTTTTAATACTTTCGTTGTTGAAAAAGAACATAGTATTGTATAAAAAAGTTTAAATCGAAATTTATTTTAAAAGAAATATTATTAAAATCTTAAAAAAACAAAATTAAGGATAGAATGGGGAGGGCCAAAGCCCAAACCCCACCTGCCATATCCTCCATGGATGCCGCACAGAGGCTTATGCGCAGTGCGGGGCATAGCATGAGCACGTCAAGTCGTGCCTCCACTGTGCGGAGGAACAGAGTCCCGTGGGCTGGCCATAGCTCCTCCATCGCCAGTGAGTTCCACCGCCGAGCGGCCTCCGTTCCTCGCTCCCTCGCGTGTAGGTGCGACCATTCGGCCCCTACAAAAACATTAAAAACAAATGCAGGGTAAAGGTATAAAAATATATATATTTATTAAAATAATAAATTTAAAGTAAAATGCTTATTAACTAATAATGAAATAGATATCTCTTTTTAAAATCAAAATTAGTTTTAAGACAGAGATGAAACTATATTTTAATATTATTTTAAAAGCAAATTTAATATAATTGAGGAAGGTTAGCATTATATTGAATTAGATATAATTTAAATAAAATAACAAACTATGAAATCACTATAGGTTTTATCCCAATTTTACACTCTTATTGTGACAAGTATTTTAGGATTAGAGATGAAAATTATATTGATTAAATATTAAAATAGATATATTAAAAAAAACATAAAATAAAATAACCTTTTATGCAAATTGTTGACTCATGGAAAAATATCTAGAAGATATTTCTCTTCTAAGAATAGTCTAGAGATTGTTTTAAAAAAAAACTTATTGTTTAAAATTTGCTAGTTGGTTGAAACATTAACCAATATTAAATTTAATAGATCTTTTGTTAATTAATGAATATTAGTATTGCTTGTCATATTTGCTTTTTCTTAGGAAACTCCAAGAAAATTATATAAATATATTATTATTTAAATTAGTAAATAATTGATGTCGATGGATAATTATGGAAGGTATTATTCTTCTAAGAAATACTAGAAGAAAATATCCTTGTGAAAAGAAAATTGTATTACAAACTTGAAGTATTTAATTGTGTTGATTAAAACTTTAATGATTTTTGGATTAATAGTTAGAAATAAAATTAATCTAAATGAATTTGTTAAAATATTGAATTGGATTATAATTTTAGCTCTTAGATTTAAGTGTTGATTTATTTAATTTAAGAGACCATTAAAAACCTAAACTTGAAGCTTAGATTTTTTGAAAAACATAATTGATTGAAAGTTTAGTTAATTTAGCTAGAGGCTATTTTATTAATGGACTTCAAATTTGGTAAATTGTTTACCATAGTGTATTATTTTGACCATATGAATAAATATCTAGATATTAATTTTCCTTCTAGTAAGAACTCTCTAGAATTTCTTTCTAAAAGTATTTAAATGTAAGTTGGATATAACTTTAGCTAATATTTGATTTAGTTGAATTTGTTAATAATTGGGTAATTAAATATTAACCAAGAGACTTTATGATAGAAATTAACTTAGTTTATTCAATCTTTGATAAGTATTTTGTTTAAATCTATTTACATAATTTTAAATTGAATTAGATTTGATATAATTTGATATAGATTCAATTTAGTTAAGATAAATAGTTATATTATTAAGTTTTAGATCTACAATTAAAAATTTAGAGATTTGATTTAATTTGTGAGACTTAATTAATTTAATAGTTTAATTAAATTAGCTCGAAGCTATTTATTACACTTATTTAAATAGGAGATTATAACGCAAAATAATAAATTAATCTTACATTTATTAATTGAAAGTAACTTTATTGTTAGGATCGTAATTAACTTTCTTAGCGATACATTTAGAGTTTTTTATGCCATTTTGGACACATTGACCTATTTTAGGCACGATTGACTTTTGGTCCACTGTTAGTCCTATTGGAGTTGACGAAAAGCAACCCACAGCTCCCAAGAATCCCTGCATGCAAACACCTGTAATGGAAAGAGAGAAAAAACTATGGAGGCATGTAATCATAGATCTGTGATTACATGCCTCCATAGTTTTTTCTCTCTTTCTGTGACAGGCGTTTGCATGCAAGGATTCTTGGGAGCTGTGGGTTGCTTTTCATAAACTCCAACATGGTATCAGAGCTTCAGATCTTCATGCTCCTATTCGATATTTGAGAGGGTTTGGTTGTGTTCTTCAGATCTATTTTTTCCAAAACATTTTTATGTGGATTTAGGGGGGACCTTTGTTTTTCATCATTTTGGGCTCAAACGGACATCACCGTTGCGCTTAGAGCGCCCAAAAACTCTAGAATCCATATAAAATTTATCCATTTTGGACAAATTTGAAATTTGAGGCAATTTTTTTTGGGTCCATAGTCGTACGGATCTGGCACGCATCCCAATGCAGTAATTTTTTTTTTGTTTTTTTACACGTATCTTGAGTTTAAAAAAACTTGCATGATTCTCAAGGTAATAATTTTTTGGCACGATTCTTGAGGCAAGTTTTTTTATTTTTAGCATGCATCCTGAGACAAAAAAAAAATCTTGCACGATTCTCGATGCATCATTTTACATTTTTTTGATACATTTCCTGATTTAACAATTTGGCATGCATCCTGAGGTGCTTTGCATGTGTTTTTTGGCTTTTTTATTCTCTAGAGTGGGTTGTGGTCTTTTGGCCGTATCTTGAGCATACAGTATCGAATTTTCAACTTCTTTATATCGTCGGAAAGCTCTTTCCAAGCCCGATCCAATGGTAGAGGTTTGATTCTCTGATTTTTCCATTTTGATCACATTTTGGTCTGTCAAATTTGATGTTTGTTTTTGCCTTCCGGGAGCCATATCTTGGTCATCCAGACTCCTTTTTGGGCAAACCAGATATCGTCGGAAAGCTGGTTTAGTGATTTTTTCAATGGAAAGGGTCTTATTTTCTAGATTCTACTCCAGGTTCTTTCTCCTTTGAGTTTTCACTTTCACACTCTAGCGGATTACTTGGGTTCTACATGTCCTGGGATCTCTGCTTCTATTCTTCTGGCTCACCCTTCTTTCTTTCTTCTGAGCATTGTATACTTCTTTTATGTAGCATTCTTTTTTTTTTGTAAATGCACTAAGATAAAGTGCCTACTTCTGCATATCTAGGATTTCAAACACCTTGTGTTTATTTGTACTCTCACTCAGTTATAAAGTGCCATTGGGGGTTATGATGTTTTGCCTTTTGTGCTCATCCACCTTTGTCAAGTGAGTGTACCTTCCATGACATTATCCCATGCTGTGTGTCTATGACACCGCCCTTTATCCTACACTTGTCCTTCTGTTGCACTGTTGGAGTTCCTGACTCTTCTTCTTGCAGATGTTTTTGGCATTGCATTTCAGTGTTCCTGTCACACCTCTCTCTGTTCAACATTATGGGGGGGTTAACCTATTGGTTCTATTGCTTCCTTGGCTCATTCGAGTGATCTACGTATATAGTTTTTGTTCCTATGTACTAGGCAGATGCAATGGCTAGGCACCTATGCATTTCAGTGAGATGGATCATCTACTATATAGACATTCATTCACTCCGGCTTTTTGAGGCCACCTCTTCGATTGTTCAACTCTTCAGACTTTGTCTTCTCTACCTGATCATGCACTTCTTCAGTGGAGGTTCCAACAGTTACTTTTGATAGTGTTTACAACGTCATGCTTCAGAGATGCTATACATGCTCTTTCTTGTTCCTTTCTTTGGGACTTTACCTAGATTGGAGGCTTTGTTTCCTTCATCTAGTTTATTTCTTGTATTTGGGTACCTGATCAGGCCTAGTTGTTGGGACCCATAGTTCTTTCATACATTTTTGTTTTCATGCATCTTTTAGTCCTTAGTTGTTTAGCTTCTCCCTAAGTTACACTTAAGGGGGGTGTTAAAGTTGTCATATTATAGCTAATAATTAATTCATTTAATTATTAGTCTATCATACTCTACACTTAAGTTAAACTTAGGCATCTTATTATTCTTTAGGGTTTTCACCTTTAGGGTTTCGATATCCTTTTATAAGGATTCCCTCTTTGTATTCTATTCATTCACTTATTGGATCAATTAATGGAGAATAGATTATTGTATTGAGATTTTATCTCTTATTTGTTATTCTCACTCATGGCTTCTCTTTCTCAGATCTATGATTACATGCCTCCATAGTTGTTTCTCTCTTTCTATGACAGGTGTTTGCATGTAGGGATTCTTCGGAGCTGTGGGTTACTTTTTGTTAAGTCCAACAAGTCCAACATAAGTAAAATGTCTCTATTTGCATACCATGACCTTCCCTAATGAGTTTAGTACCTATATAACCTATATTCATAGTTATCTATGCATGGCTAATTTTTGGGTCAATTTGGGTTGACTTTAGTCAACTACCTCATTTTGCGTGCTGCTTGAAGTTAGCAACCTATTGAACCCTATAGGGTAGTTTGAATACAATTTCATGAAGTTTGACTTTGGGTCAAACTCAGTCAACCTTTTTCTAGTTGGACCTCATATTTGATTTTGAACACTTAACTTGTCATTTAACATTTTTTCCCTGTACATCGTTATGTGTGTCCTTTGAATTCTAGTGCCAGTATGTTCTCTAACTTTAGCAAACTTAAATGAGTATGTATGTGTACGTATAGTTGAACAGTATATTTTAGATAATAAATTTATAGTTGTGTTTTCCTTGAATTTTTAGGCATGACATTTTGGTATCAGAGCACGATTTTGACACTTTAGAACTTGAACCATTACATTTTCCAATGAAACTTATGCATTAAGATGTAAGATAAATTTGAAATGAGAAGGACATTGTTTCAGTTACAAAAATTCTTGTAATGCTTAGGAATGATCTATGATATAAATTTATTCGATAAGTGTTTTTTGGATATGCTCTCTAAGATTTGTGAGGAGTGGAATCCTTGGTATTCAATGGTGGTTTCTCGCTCTTACATAACTAAATCTTATAGGAATGTTTGTGAATGGTTCTCTTGGTTTCCTTCTTTTTGTTTCTTTCACGTTGGATCTTTCTATATGTTGTGTGGGCTAGTATTTTATTTATTTAGTTATTTCCTTTCTGTGGGAATTAGTCACCAAAAAAATTTATCTCTCTGTGTTAGTTGACACGATTAATTTATTATTGAATTGAGCTCTTATTTTTGAATTTACTAATGAAATTAATGATTTCCCCATTTGGGTTTACTATTTCTTTTATCTTGGTGACTATCCCAAATATCCTTATTCTTTTATTGCTAGCCAATCTTATGTCTATGACTCTAACATTGTGAACCAATGATAGTACGTAAAAGGGGAGTAGTATAGAGAACATACTATGTTGTGCTTATGTATTAGAATTATATGATTAGACTAGATTTAGAAATAATCTATGTTTTTCTGTAGTCGTGTTGTTAATCTTTTGGAACAAGGTGTTGCATTAAGATTAATTGGTTAACTGATTATTATGGAAAATATGAAGATTAATGATCTTATTATGAACCTAACTCATTAAACCTTTTTGAAACTTTAAGGATGACACCAGTTTCATGTCAGGCTCATTCACATAGGTGAGGCTGTAGGCAAAGTATTTCTATTTATAAGGAGATTAGGAAGGAGATAGAGGTTCCTAGGTTAATATTCTTAATGACATAATAGAGTAATTCAAATTATGTTAGTTACATAGGGTTAAATAAAAAGGGATGAATCATTTATTTTAACAATAGGATAAATATAGTTAGATAATAATATTCTTTTAATATAATTTAAAAGAGATTCCTTTGGTTGAATTTCTTGTTAAATTAATAAATATTTAAGTTTATTCAAATGAAGAAAACAAACGTGTCTGATAAGGATTAGAATTACATATATTATTGCCTATATGTAAAAAATAATTAGTTAATTAAATCCATTTCTTTAACTTAAAAGTTAAATTTATAATAGAGAAAATATGAATATTACTTGGTATGGTAAACTACATATAAATTTATATATTTATATAAATAGTTTTTGATAGAAAAAGCAACAAGAGGGTGCTAGCCTATGAAACAAAGGGACTAGGAGCACATTAATAGCACATTAATGGCAACAGTCAAAGAAATAAAAATAGTTTAACAACAAAGTTTTCAAGTCTAATATGCCCCTATCAAGAACATAGATCACAACACCAATCAAAAGGATTAAACTAGAGTACTTAAAACAAAGAGTAGCAATTAAAATAGCATTCACAAGCCACAGAGGGCTGAACCAAAGGCTAGATAAAATAACATTAACCTGAAATGCAAAATAGGGGATCTAAGGGCCATGCCCAGACAAAAATAACCAACTCATAAACACCAGGAATTAGTTCTTCCCACCCAGATGCTTAGACATCAGGGTCCTAGCCCACTCCTCCTGTAGGAACAAGAAAAGATCCTTGTTATCCTCGTTCGCTTCTAGACTGCCACCCACCAACTTTCCCTACACGTTACAAAGGATCATAGCTGAAGCGTGCATGACGTTTAGGGAAAATTTATTAGTCATCATGTAGTGATGCTTCGGCTCCTACATATTCTTTTTGATGTCCACAATCTCCTTGTCCATTTTAGAGAATCTCATCTTGAGAGTATGTTTAAATTTGATTTTATCAGACAGAACCCCAGTATTGTACTCAAAGGCTGGGGGCTTATCCTGGGGATCATGAAAATGACTCAGGGCCAGGGAGGGGTTACGGGGGATTTCCATGGTTTGTTGGGGGTTGGACGGGGAAGTGTTACCACTCCTAATAGCACTCATGTGCTCTTTCGAGGACCCTTTCATAGACTTAGTTGTGTGAGAGTCTTTTCTAGATAGGGACTGTTCTGTAGAGGCCACTTCCATCATCCTAGTTTTAAACTACTCCTTGGAAAATTCTATTAGACCTTTGGTGTCCCAATCCACTCAAGTCAACTTCCAAATTAACCTAGCCCTCCATCATTCTCCATTTTTTGGGCCTTCGTTTGGTCTCTAGAGTACTATCAGACTCCTTCCAATCTTTGTTCTCTACGGACTTAGAGACATGAGACTCCTTCTGACCCTCCTTCCTATTGAAAGGGTTTTTAACACATTTTTTATGGGTTCTACCCTCTTTGACACCCAGCTCAGACTCCTGGATAACCTGGAAGGACTGGGAGGTTGAACGAGTGGGATTTTCAGTTTTGGTCGGGGACTCCTCCTAGGTGATCTCTTGGATAATCGGGGGGGGGGGGTTTGGGGCCCCTTGTTTCTTCACCGAATTCTCACCTTCCTTGAAAAATTGGTTAAGGCTAGTAGTGTCGAGAGTCTGACTGGTCTTTTTGTATTTCCTCCCATCCATAGAGAGGCTTGTCACCTTTGCAATGACCTCTTCATTAATCTGGAAGTGAATGCCACCAACTGAGACACTCTTGTTGTTCCAGGATGAGATGAATTATTTGGAAATTTGCTCATCAGGTCCACCTTTTAGTCTCTCCATAAAACCCCATATGTCGCTTTCTTTGCAATAGTGGGTCACCAAGGTATCAGAGGTGAAAGCCTCATTGATCTTGTAAATTTTGATGTGAAGAGTATTGCCTCCCATTTCCAAGCTTTTCCCTTCTTGCGCTAGAATATCCTAAAAACCTAAGAGCCGAGCTTCTTGGCAAACATAAAAAACCACTTGATTTTGTGTGGCCGTTTCGTGGAAAGATTATACTTAAAATGTTGGCCTTGGGTGAAATATTGGGAAATGGGCTTCGCACTATCAGATCTTACAGATCTCCGGGTGCCATTAATAGCAATAATGCTAGGGGCGCACTTGTTGTCCTTATTATCCAAGTAAGCCCTCTGATTTAGACAACTCTCTCTCCACACATTATGTATAATGTATGATTATTTATATAAATATATATACGATTTAAATTTAATTAAAATTAATTTTTAATACTTTTGTTGTTGAAAAAAAATAGAGTACTGTATAAAAAAGTTTAAAACAAAATTTATTTTTAAAAAATAATTATTAAAATCTTAAAAAAAAGGAATTTAGGATGGAATGGGGAGGGCCGAAGCCCAAACCCCACCCGCATCTCCTCCATGAATGTTGCACAGAGGCTACTGCGCATTGTGGGGCACAAGGAGAATACGACAAGTCGTGCCTCTACAGTGCGGAGGCATAGAGACTTGCCACCCGGCCATAGCTCCTCCACCGTCGGTGAGTTCTGCTAGTGAGCGACCTTTCTACCTTGCTCCCTTGCATGCAGGTGTAGTGATTTGGCCCCTGCAAAAACATTAAAAAAAAATGTAAGGTAAAGTTTAAAAAATATATATATTTATTAAAATAATAAATTTAAAGTAAAATGCTTATTAACTAATAATAAAATAGATATCTCTTTTTAAAATCAAAATTAGTTTTAAGACAAAGATGAAACTATATTTTAATATTATTTTAATTGCCAATTTAATATAATTGAGGAAGGTTAGCAATATATTAAATTAGATATAATTTAAATAAAATAACAAACTATGAAATCACTATGGGGTTAATCCCAATTTTACACTCATTCTGACAAGTATTTATTGAATTAGAGATGAAAATTATCTTGATTAAATATTAAAGTAGATATATTAAAAAAAACATAAAATAAAATAACTTTTTATGCTAATTGTTGACTCATGGAAAAATATCTAGAAGATATTTCTCTTCTAGGAATAGTTTAGAGATTGTTTAAAAAAAAACTTATTGTTTAAAATTTGCTAGTTGGTTGAAACATTAACCAATATTAAATTTAATAGATCTTTTTTCAATTAATGAATATTAGTATTTCTTGTGCTATTTACTTTTGCTTAGGAAACTTCAAGAAAGTTATTTAAATATATTATTATTTAAATTAGTAAATAATTTATGTCTATGGATAAATATGGAAGGTATTATTCTTCTAGGAAATACTAGAAGAAAATATCCTTGTGAAAAGAAAATTGTATTAGAAACTTGAAGTATTTAATTATCAAGTTGATTAAACCTTTAATGATTTTTGGATTAATAGTTAGAACTAAAATTAATCTAAATGAATATGTTAAAATATTGAATTGGATTATAATTTTAGCTCTTAGATTTAAGTTTTGATTTATTTAACTTAAGAGCTCATTAAAAAACTAAACTTGAAGCTTAGATTTTTTGACAAACATAATTGATTTAAAGTTTAGTTAATTTAGCTAGAGGCTATTTTATTAATGGACTCAAATTTGGTAAATTATTTACCATAGTGTACTATTTTGACCATATGGATAAATATCTAGATATTAATTTTCCTTCTAGTAAGAACTCTCTAGAATTTCTTTTTAAAAGTATTTAAATATAAGTTGGATATTACTTTAGCTAATATTTGATTTAGTTGAATTTCTTAATAATTGGGTAATTAAATATCAACCAAGAGACTTTATTATAGAAATTAACTTAGTTTATTCAATCTTTGATAAGTATTTTGTTTAAATCTATTTACGTAATTTTAAATTGAATTTGATGTGATGTAATTTTATATAGATTCACTTTATTTAAGATAAATAGTTGTACTATTAAGTTTTAGATCGACAATTTAAAATTAGAGATTTTATTTAATTTGTCAGACTTAATTAATTTAATAGTTTCATTAAATTAGCTTGAAGCTATTTATTAAACTTATTTAAATAGGAGATTATAATGCAAAATAATAAATTAATCTTACATTTATTAATTGAATGTAACTTTATCGTTAGGATCATAATTAACTTTCTTAGCGATACATTTAGATTTTTTAATGCCATTTTGGACTCATTGACCTATTTCAGGCACGATTGACTTTTGGTCCACCGTTAGTCCAACCTAAGTAAAATGTCTCAATTTGCGTACCAAGACCTTCCCTAATGAGTTTAGTACCTATATAACCTAGATTCATGATTATCTATGCATGGTTGACTTTTTTGTCAATGTGCGTTGACTTTAGTCAACTACTTCATTTTTTGTGCTGATCGAAGATAGCAACCTATTGAACCCTATACGGTAGTTTGAATACAATTTCATGAAGTTTGACTTTGGGTCAAACTCGTTCAACCTTTTTTCTGGTTGGACCTCAGATTCAATTTTGAACATCTAACTTGTCATTTAACCTTCTTTCCCTCTACATTGTTATGCATGTCCTTTGGATGCTAGTGCCAGTATGTTCTCTAACTTTAACAAACTTAAATGCATATGTATGTGTACATATAGTTGCATAGTAGATTTTAGAAAAAACATTTTGTATTGTGTTTTGCTCAAATTTTCAAGCATGACAATGACACACATGTTTTCCAAACTTCATCCAAAAATGAAACACATGTCATTTATAAACATTTAATTAATTATAATTAGCTCTATTTTTAGGAGAGGTTGCAAATAATTAAAGTCTTAAAAACATTTTGGAATATCGACATGTGTGATGGACAATAAATGATAAACATTTAATTAAGACTTGAAGTATAATTAAAATCTAAATTTGGTGAAACATTTAATTAATCATAATAAACATTTTATTAAGTGTAATAGGCTATTAAGATGAAAGATCTATTTTGGGTAATAGTTGTAATGGATTAAAAAGTCTTCAACATTATTCTAGAAAAGTGACATGTGTCACGTGTGGCATGTCATTTGTCAGTCTTCAGAAAGATGATGCAAATCATAATTAATAATAATTTATAAACTTCTAACATGACTATATAAATTGTTCCCTTTCAGATTTAAAATTTTTGGGGGTTTTGAAACTAAGGTTTTTAATTGTAACACCTATTGGAAATAAGAATGAACTCAAAATTTGTAGATAGATACAGGGGAAATGTTAGGTGAATTCATTATAATATTATAACACAGTACACTTAAAAAATTAATCACTTACCTTTGCATCAATTGTAGTTTCCAATGCACTCAGTAGTCTGAAACTCTCCTATTGATCATAATTGAGAGATCAGAACCATTCAAACCAAATTCTGTAAAATAAAAGCAATCTATGAATGTATTTATGCAAACCCTTTTTGGCAAATTTGATAGGAAGCTTATATGGTATACAAATATTTGGCAAACCCCACATATTAATGTCTTATGTTATTTTTTAGGCTATTATGGATCATCCTATAATTTTCTATGATTAATAGAGTTGATGAATTTGGGGCCTCCTCTAAATATATCTTTATAACACCATTGGTGAATTTTGGTCATTGATTAAGACAAGCATTGGAAATTGTAGATAAAAAATTTCAATTTACCATGTCCAAAAATTATATTAGATTGGCCATATCTTGAAAGAAAGAGATGAAATAACATAAACCAATGGGAGATGGGCTTGGGCATTTGACCAAATATTTAAAAATTTTGGGTGACATGGCCTACCCGATACACATTTTCACCAAATCTCAGGTCGTCGACGTAAGACATTTAACAATTGGTGAATATTTCTCACTAAAATTATCTCTATTTTTATTTAACAAGTGAAGAAGATTTTAGTGAAGGAACACCCATCAAGAACAACCAGTGAGGCCTTAGCCAAGGGGTTGACATTGAACATGTTTATATTAGGGATATTAAAGCTATTATGTATATTGTCTCTTTTATTAGATAACATTATCTTACTTTGGAAACCACAAATCATTTATAGATTTGACTTTGAGCATGATCTCTAGAAATCTTTAGTCATAAAATTTAATGGTATATTTATTTTAATGGTAGATCATTGATGAATACCAATTTCAATATCATCTACATAAAGCCAGAGTCATAGTGTGTAATGTTCTATTTATTTAAATTTTGTTATTATATTTTATAGTGAATGATCTAAGGATTTTACACTCTCTAAAATCTGAAAAATCACACTAATAAATTTTCTAATATCATGTAAATATTTAACAAAGATCAAACACTAATCTCAACACCAAATACCCAAATACAGGGAAGCAAAATAGAGCCTTGAAAACCCTAATCTTTCAAAATACTTGTAGTACACAATGGAATAAACCAAATGGAGAAAAGAAGAAATGAGTGAAGGCATGCAAGATTTATTTCTTTCTTTCAATTAAACTCGGAAAATAACTTCTACAAATCTAAAAATAGAAACTACAAACTCATAAAATAAACTCATGTGTGCAACTACTAATTATAATATAAAATTGTGATTATAATTTAAACTTTTGATTATAAACTAAACTTGCACCAATATTAGACTGCATACAAACTACCTTCTTAGAGATCTTATAAAATACCTAGATAAATCACTTCTCAAAGATATAAATACACAACTACTCCTATAATAAAATTCTCTGAATCATACAAAGGACAAAATCTGAAAATTCCTTTTTTTTCTTTTTTTTCTACTCAGTCAACTGGATGAAGAAAAAAAAAATTCTTCCTTTTTGTCTCTTTGTTGTCTACAATTTTTCCCCCTCAAAATTTTTTAAATGCAAATTCACCCATCAAATTAAATCCATTTCATTTTTGATATTACAAATTCTCAGCAATGTCAGGAAACAATTGGTGATTTCCTTCTCCAATAAAATCTTCACAAATCAAGATAGAGTTTACTCTCTTCTCTTCACTTCTCGAAGGTCCTAAAAGGTAGCTAGAAATGGTAAAGGCTTAGGGACAACAAATTTAACTTCAAATAATTTAAAAATTGCAACAATCCCCCTTTGTCCCAAGCCAACAAAAAAGATCAAAATTAACTACACCCTTATTTCTCCTTAGGCACTCAAAATTTTGTATGCCCAAAGGCTGGGTGAAAAATATCTACTAGCTACTACTTAAAACTATAAAAATCCATGTTTATTTCACCATTCTCATCCAATTATTTGATAAAAAATGATACCTAGTTTCAATATAATTACTTTTTCAATGAAACACAATATTTTTGCATCAATGTTATTTAGGTAATATTTTCACAAAATATTGTGGTTCCATCCACTTGTTCTTCCTTCAAATTTTCCAAGATGCTTCTTAGTCGAACAACTTGACATGATGTTGCATTTGTTTCTATATATTCAGTTTTTGTTATAAATTGACCAACAATGGGTTGTGTAGACACGTAAAATTGGACACGTGCTTTTAAAGTGCAAAAATCAATTAAAATGGCTCAGAATCATTAAAATGCATTAAAATAGACATAATTAAATAAAAAGGGACAAAATCAATTAAAGAAAAAGAAAAATCAAATGATGAGGTTAAATAATTAAATCAAAGCTTAAAGGGGTGAAAAACACTACATAATTGATTTCAATCAATTAATTGTATAGTTGTTTAAATCAAAAATCAAAATGAACCTATTACCCTTACATGGCTAAATTTAATTAATTAATTGAATTTAATAATTCCTAATTTCTTTCAACAAAGTGATTAACCAATGAAAATTGAGGACAAAAAGACATAAATCACTCAAACATTTAAAGTGTCCAAAGCTTTGAGACCATTTAAAGGGTTGTCCCCTCATTGTCCCCCCATTTATGAACAATGCAAAGTATTTGACTCAACCAAGGGTTAATCATGATTACTTCACTCCACCCCCTACCCTTGGGAAATTACTATAAATATAGAGCATTTTGAGAGCAATTATCATCTTGGAATTTCATTTGCAAAGCATTGTTACTATAGGTAATTGAGATCATTCTAAGAGCATTTAGAGCAATTATCATAGTAGTTTGTCAATTTGAGCTAGATTAAGCATTGAATGATAATTTTGGAAGCATAATTTCTCATTTTAGAGGTGTAACTAGTGAGGATTTGAGCTGAGAGCTTCACTTACCGCTTCTTTCTAGAAAACCATGAGATGTTATAGGTTATAGTTTCAATTCTAATTAGATTTGCATTGTATTTAGTTTCAATTGTTTCTATTAGATCTTAATTTCATGAAGGTGATATTCATCATCACACAAATGGTGCCCAACGCAGAGCTCTAAGGCTCATTTCATCATTTTCACCATAATTTGCATTCTTTTATCTTCCATTTTCCGTGAATATATTTCAGGAAACTGGTGAAGTCACACTTATGGGAGATCTATTCATGCCTGCAGTCATTTTACTACCACCTACAATCTTTGTACTGATGCCTGCTATCTAGAGATTCACGCCTGACATGAGACTTTTCTATGGCATTACTTTCTTCATATTCGCTTGCTGATCATATGCTCATGCCTATGGGAAGTGAAATATTCAGCCTTTGCATCTTAAAGTCATGCCTGTGACTCAAGGAGTATCACTGCTATAACTTCTATTATCGCTTTAGTTGAAGCTTTACTCCACACTTTAGAATAACAGTCAAGCGTCAAATATTTTTAATTCTGCTTCGGAGGATTATTAAAGTGTTTCTTTACAATAATCATTTTTTACAATTTTAAGTTTTGTTTATGCTTAATTTGCAATATTGCCTATGGCACTGCAGAGTGTTGCTTGCTATCTGTAAAATCATGCCTGCCAATAGTTTGATCCTGCCTATTAGCTGGATGATGTCACCTGCTACCTGTTGTCTGTATTCATTGTTTAATTCATTGAATCACTCATCTAACATTCTATTTTTGTGGTTTAATACTAGATGAACAGGCATCCGAAAGTGCAGAAGCCAGAAACCAAATTCAATCAAGAAGGGAAGGCACTAGCTAAGAAGATCAAAAGGGAAAACAAGGCACATATCAAAGCCATTCTTGAGTCAACACAAGAGGGAGACAATCAGATATATCAAAAATACCTTGTTGTGATTGAAGCATATAAAAAGAAATTTGTCTCTTTAAATTGGATCTTTAGTCCTTAATTCAATTTTTTGTTTGAAAGATTTGCAATTAGAGTGCTTAAAATTCATTACATAAATCTTTTCTTTGTCAATTTGATTTTGGTTTCCCCTCACTTTGATTGTTAGTGTTGACTAACTTGCTAGAGCACAAGCACATGGGAAGGAGCTACTACCAAGCTGAGTAAAAAAATGACAAAATTCTTGAAAAAATGCCCCTAGCTTTATGCTAGCTACAAGGAAAGGTATTTCTCTATTCAAGCTTTCACTTGATTAGATTGCGGCATTTATTTTAAACATAGCTTAATTAAAATAGGAAATGAACCAAACACTTCAATTTTAAGAATCTCCTTGTTAAGAGATTGGGAAAGAATCAAATTGTGTTTAATTGATTGGAACAAAGAAAGGCAATAGGGATACGCTCTTCACTTTTTAAGTGAATCAAACTCCCAAACTTGTCAGCCTAAGTTCATTTCTTGCTTTTATATGTACATGCTAGAGCAATAGTGGGCTTGCCTCCTGAGTTTGTCTTAACAAGGCCGGTGAGAGGGACAACCCAAAGTGGGACATGCTCAATTTTTTCCATGGGGATCCAACCCACTATAAAATAAAACATGTGTATCCTTAATGGGGTGCATGACAAAAGGATCTTAAATTTTTTGAATTTCCTCTAGTAGTCCTAACGGATTGCGCAAAATCATACTTCGGTGCATGTGGGAAACCCCTTAACATACTTGGGGGATGAAGATTTAAGACCCATTTTGAATGGAATCCTTGATAAAACCTGGATAAAATAGAAAAGCCACCTTGTAGAGCCATGTTTACAAGCCAAAATTAACTTTAGGTAGGCTGTTTGGAATTCTTTCTTGTAATATACTTGTGAAAAACATTGGAGAATATACACACTAGAGTGTTTTTAGGGACATGATGACAAAGTGATGTGTGTGTTGCGATTGTTTTTCTATTTTCAAACAAAGAAATTTCAAAAGACTGATGTTAAAAGTTTAAAAAATCCAAAATCTTACAAGTTGGTTCAAGAAGTGCCGCCTATGCACAAAACAAACTCGCCTATCAGATGTTCAGTCATGCCTGTGACTTGTTTAAAAATGCATAGACATAGTGAAGTCACACCCAGAATATTTTAAAACATGCCTGGTAAAACTGGAAACTCACTTACTAATAGCAAAGTGCCGCATGTACATCTATAGTGTGCCGCCTAATGATAAACCAGTTCACATGTACAGAAGTTTTAGTCATGCCTACACTCAGGCCAGTAATGCCCAAAAATCTAAAAGGGAAAACAAAGATTACTTTCAAGGGAGGTCAAGAAATTTTGATCACATATTTGAGTACCCTTTTCCTTGTTCTTATTTCTCAAACTTTTAGTTTGGTCAAAAATCTTGTTTCTACATCATTATTGCAAATCATACAAAGGATTAGACCATGAATGATATTGACTCCTATTCTCCAAGGTTCATGCCTACTTTTACTAGATCTTACTACATCAAGCAAACCTTGCAAGTAGACAAGACCTATGTGAGGCAAGAGCTCCCTTACCTAGGAGAGGAGTCTACTACTCCTAGAATAGCCCAAAAATCACCTGAACAAGAAGGGGAGGACAGCATGATGTACTATGGTATTTTGGGTTGTAAGGACAATAGTGGCATCGATCCTACTAACCAAGGTGATGCCAATAATGGGGGAATTGACATAAATAACCAAGGCAATACTAATAATGGAGGGGTAGATAAAAATGCTCAAGGGATTGACAACACTCACAATAGAACTAACATCGAAGCAATGACAGAAGATGCCATAGGTGAAAAGGTTACTGAGGCTGTCCAATGTCCTTATTTCTGAAAGGTCATGGAAAAGGTAATGGATAGGGATAGAGAAAAATACTTTATGGACTTAGCACAAAAAGGTCTCAAAATTCCCCGTGACTACGATGTTAACCAACTCAAACCACTGGAAGTTGAGGAGAGTACCTTAGACATCATGAACAAGCAATTCAAGATGTTTCAAATGCAATTGGATACTATTAAGCAAAGTGGGGCTCCCAATCCTTTCTCCATAGAAGCATTGTGTCCATTCCAGTTTGATAAAAGCTTGGTCATGGTACCATTCCCACTCAATGTAGTTTTTTCCAAGTACAACAAGTATGAAGGAACATCAGATCCCCAAAACCACTTACATGAGTTTTGTGCATTGAGCTTAGAGTTCATACATGATACAACATATTTAATGAGACTATTTCTACGAAGCTTAGGAGGCATGGCTATGGAGTGGTTTTCTAAGTTACCCTCTGACATTAAGACCTTCGAAGAGCTAGCTTCAAAATTTGTGGCCCATTACTCATATACAATCAAGCATGAGGTCACGATGATAACATTATGTAACACTAAAAAAAAGGATGGAGAGGCGTTCCTCACTTTTCTACAAATATGGAGGATAGTTTTTGCAAGATATCCTAGGAGCGTGCCTAAAAAAGAGAAGATGGATATCTTCATAAATAGTTTAAGAAATGAGTTGAACTACCAATTACAAATGCAATGTCCCAACACCTTCCAAGATCTAATTGAAAATAGAGTAACAAGGAAGAAGTTTTGGTAAAAAGTGGAGAACTAAAATTGTATAAAGATAATAAGAAAAACTCCAACAACAATAACTCCAACAATGGCAACAATCAGAAGAATAATTGGTTCAATAGTAATAGTCGGTATAAGAACAACAATAAGGGAATCATTAATGATGGGGTGGTGGATTCTAGCAACTTGAAGGTGGTCCCATTTTCTCTTACAAGGATACCTAATCAAGTGAATAATACCAATCAAACCTCAAATGCACCTTCCAACAACAACAATGCCAATAATGGCAACCAAGGAAATAATGCAAGGAGTAATAAATTTGATAAATATTTGGTGCCAACTCCTCAAAGGAACTTCACACCCTTGGGTGAACCCCTCAAAAAGTCCTTAAAGACTCTCATGGATAATAATGTCATTACTTTACCTAGCATTCAGCCTTCTGAGTGAAATAACAAGCCTAGTTGGTGGAGTGCCAATAGCCATTGTGAGTACCACAGAATTTGAGGGCACACAACAAATGAATGCCTACAACTAAAGAATATAGTGCAAGGTTTAATCGATGGTGGCACGATCACCATTGATGGACCTCAAAGCAATGAAGACCATACAACATTCAAACAACCCTTCTACAAACATGACAAAGGGGATTCATCTAATAGTAAGAAACAAAGTGCCAATAACATTAACTTTGCGCCACCTTATCATAACATTGTGAATGCCATAATAATCAAGGAACAGCCCCAAAAAGAGACATCCAATGTCATTACAAGAGGTTAGAATTCTAGAATGATGCTACAAGGGGTTGCTCCTAAAGTTATTAGCACTCTGTAGTCCAACATTGTGATCAAGAAACCTTCTACAACAACAAAACCTTATAGCTTGGTTGATCAGTTGCAAAGAACTCCAACACAAATCTCCATCTTGGAGCTATTGAAGTTACCCCCTAACCATAAGGAAATTTTAGAGAAAGCTCTAGTAGAAATGAATGTTCCTACTAACTTAGAAGAGGGGAAGTTCCAAAACATGGTAGGTCATCTTGTGGCACCTCATTGCCTCTCATTTTCTGACCAAGATGACATGTCTATTACCCATTCTCAAAATCTACCCTTGCATATAGAGGTCTTAATAGAAAGGCATAGAGTCCAAAGAGCCCTCATTGATGGAGGAGCTAGCCGTAAGATTTGTACATTAAGTCTTGTTAAATCCTTAGGGTTATCTGAGTCTTGCATTGATCCTACAAAACAAATCACCATCAAGGCTTATGATGAAGCTGAAAGGGCCTCTAAAGGCATGATCATATTGCCCATACAAGTGGGACCTGTCAAGAAAGACACCAATTGCCAAGTATTGGACATGAATTTAACTTATAATATTTTGTTGGGGAGACCATGGATCCAGGAGATGCAAGCAGTCCCATCCACGTACCACCAATGCATCAAATTCCTGTACATGGGTGAAGAAATCATGGTTCGAGGGGACTCAAACCCCTTCATAAGCTATTATTTCCACATAACTAGGAAGGAATCATTTAAAGAGCCACCATTGAAGATACCAAAATGAATGATCCTATCATAACATTAAATGCTACTCAAAACCCTCCTTAAGCTAGCTCAATGACATCAACTAAGGGAAAGGAAAAGATGAGCTATGAGGGTCCAATTACTAATGAGGGTTTAGATCAAGCCTCCCAAATCAGAGATAGTACTCCACAAACCTACTAGAGAAGAAAAAGATGAAGCTAAAAAGAAAAATTACAAGAAAATGGATGAGATGATGGATGCATTTGATAAACAATGCAAGATTAGTTTGAAAGGAGTAGGGGAATACTCCATTTCCTTATTCGACATGCCCATATCTCCAAGGACACATGGTAAACCATCAAAAGAACACTTACCTCATAAATACAACTCTTACTTCATAAGAGAAAGTGACAAAGTAGCATTATAAATAGAGGAGAATGAAGTCCTTTAGTGGCTTTATCATGATGAGGAAGATACCTCAAACACTCCCATGGAAAGAATTTAGCATGTTAATATACAAACCAAAAAATATGGGAAAGGGTTTGAGATAATGCAGAAGATGGGATACAAGGGAAGAGGACCCTTAGGCCAAAGAAATAGAGGCTTACTAGAACCCATTGAACCTACTTGGATGGAATAATAAGAAAGATCCAGAGTAGGCTACCAATACAAAGGTGAGAGCTCCAGCCCAATGCAAGACTTCTATCCTCAAGTAAATGCCTTAGAATCTGATGGAGATAGTGATGACTCCTGAGATTATGAGTGGGATACCCTATTTGATGAATCATGTCAAGATAAGGAAGTAATCACAATACACATTTATGCAAAGATCCCAAGGCAATAACCTCAAGTCAATGAAGAACCTAATATACAAGGTCTTAACATAGGACAAGCATATACAAGTCTACCATGGATAGATACATTTTGGATGCCTTCGGAGGAGGGAGATTCAAATGTTAGCTTTAATCCACTCATGGCTTTTCCCATGTTATTTCTCGTAGAAGTCGACAAGGACTCAAGTGAAGGGGATTTTGACCCTTCTTCCATGGACCATCTTGAGGAAGCACACGTCATAGATCTAAATGATACAATGTATGAACCTTCAAATGAAGACATGTCCATAAACCAAATTGATGAATACTTGTCCAATGAAACCTTATCCTTAATAAATCCCCATCTTATTGATTGGGACCAAACTGAGCCAAGTTACTTGCTTCACTTCCCGAATGACCAAGCAGGAAACCAATACCTTAATGCAGTTGAACCCTCTTTCACCAATGAACTCAAACCAAACATGATAGAAGAAACAAGGGTTCAATCTCTTAGTCAAAAGAGAAAAATGAAAAAAATAAGAAAAAGAAAAGTTCTAGTGCTGAAATCCATTATGTGGCAGCATTAGAACCCAACAAAGTAAAGATAAAAGATGTTTCCTTTGGTGAAAACCCAATTGTGGCATCAAAGGAAGAGAGATTTGATACCCTACTAGAGCATGAGGAGGAAAGGTCACCTATACTCATAGAGCCAATGGAAAAGGTTAACATTGGTACAGAAATGGATCCAAAATTTATACACTTGGCAGCATCACTCACACCTCTAGAAAGAGAGGACTTCATCAAAATTTTCCAAGAGCAACAAGTAAACTTTGCATGGTCATATGACAACATGCCTAGTTTAGATCCTAGCTTTATAATGCATCATCTAAATGTTAGACTAGGGGTTAAGCCCATTAAGCAAAAGTTGAGAAAGATGCACCCACACATAGCTCTTTTGGTCAAGGCAGAATTAGAAAAATTCTTGAAAGTAGGATTCATAAGGGCAATAGCTTATGCTAAATGGATATCAAACATTGTACTAGTCACAAAACATGATAAATCCATTTGACTATGCAAGGATTTTCGATATCAAAATCTTGCTTGTCCTAAGGATGATTTGCCACTTCTGAGCATTGATGCAATAGTTGACTTGACAATAGGTCATTCCATGTACTCCGTAATGGATGGTTTCAGTGGTTATAATCAGATCAAAATTGCACCTAAACACTAGGAAAAGACTGCATTTACTTGCCCTTGGGGCACTTTTTGTTGGAATGTCATGCCCTTCAGGCTTAAGAATGCCGGAGCCACATACCAAAGAGCCATGACAACTATCTTCTAGGAGATGATGCATACATTCTTAGAAGACTATGTGGATGATATATTGGAAAAATCCCACAAAAGAGAAGAACACCTCAAAATTTTGAAAAGGATATTTAGCAGGTTGGAGCAATTCAAGGTCAGATTAAACCCAAAAAAATGTGCCTTTGGGGTCCAATCCGGCAAGTTACTAGGCTATATAGTTTTCACCAAAGGAATTGAAGTGGACCCAAAGAAAGTACAAGCCATAATGGACATGAAGATACCAAAGAAGATCAGCCAAATGAGATCCTTATAAGGAAAAATCAAATCCATAAGGAGGTTTATTTGTCAATTGGCCAAAAAATGTCATTCCTTCACCAGGTTTCTACATAAGGATACTATATTCATGTGGGATGCCAAATGTGATCAAGCTTTCACATTGTTGAAGACCTATTTGATAAATCTGCCTATTCTCATGCCACCAATCAAGTGCAAAGCATTGCTTTTATACATATCTACTACTGAAAGATGCCTAAGAGTACTTTTGGCACAAGAGGATGAACAAGGAAAGGAAAGAGCTAACTACACATTCATGGAAAGGGCTTTCTTAGCACTATTGTTTGCATCTCAAAAGTTGAGACATTATATGTTGATGCACAAGGTCAAGCTAATTGCCAAAATTGATCCTCTCAAATATTTATTAAGTAAAACTACCTTAACAGGTAGGATAGCCAAGTGGGTTATGATATTGAGTGAATTCAACATTGAGTATGTCAATACAAAGGTAATCAAATGGAAAGTGATAGCAGATCACCTAACTGAAAATCCCATGACTTCTACACAAACTATTCAAGTGGAATTTTTGGATTCTACCATTGTAAACATAGAAGCTAAAACGTGGAAGTTATACTTTGATGGCTCCTATACTCAAGGAGGTTCTGGGGCCAGCATACTATTGGTCACTCCTCAAGGTTACACCATTCCCAAGTCCTACAAGCTCTTGTTTCCATGCACAAATAATACAGTGGAATATGAGGCACTAGTCATAGGTATCAAAATGGCCTTAGAATGGAACATCATGGAGCTACAATTTTATGGAGATTCTCAACTCATCATCAATCAAGTCCATAATGAATATAACACTAAAGATGAAAATTTGATGCCATATAAGACCATGATTGATGGATGGAAGAAGTAATTTACCTTAATCACTTTTGAGTAGATTCCTAGAGAGAAAAATAGAGCAGTTGACGCCATGGCTACCTTGGCTTCCTTGTTACAAAAACCTGATCAAAATGAGAAGTACGAGTTCTTGGTGGAAGAGTTGGTGAAACCTACATTCAACCTTCCTGACACCCAAATTGTTTCCCTATTACATGGACATGAATCTCCTTGGTACGACCCTATATATGCATATCTCAAAGACATAGTGCAACCCTTAGACCAAACCTGAGCTCAAAAATGGAACTTTATATGTGAATCATCCCATTACATAATTCTCTTAGAAACATTGTATCGTAAGGACCTCAACGGGACATTACTTAGGTGTCTAGAAGAAGAAGAGTCTAGATTAGCTTTGCATGAAGTTCACGAAGGCATTTGTGGGTCACACACAAGCAGATTAAATCTAGCTAAGAAAATCCTTCGCTTAGGGTATTTCTGGAAGACATTAGAAAAAGATGCTAGTCACTTTGTTAGGATATGCAGCAAATGTCAATATCATGGTGACATGATAAATGCACTGGCATAGGAATTACACCCATTTGTTACACCTTGGCCATTCTATCAATGGGGGTTTGATCTAATTGGCCCATCATCAACCCACCTTCTTCAAATGGGCACAAATATATCATAACAACCACATAATATTTCACTAAGTGGGTCAAAGCGGTTCCTTTGATCACGGCCATGGGTAAGAAAATTCCCATGTTCATCTTGAATCACATCATTTATAGATATGGCATTCCTCATGCCATCATAATAGATAATGGAAAATAGTTTAAAAACAAGGATGTGGATGAGCTTTGTGCTACATTTCATATCACTCATCACTCCTCATCAATCTATTACCCTCAAGGAAATGGGAAATTTGAAGCCACGAATAAGAATATCTTGAAAATCTTGAAGAGGTCAGTCAATAAAATAGGGAGGGATTGGCATGTGCAAATTAATCCAGCATTATGGGACTATAGAATGAGCATTCAAACACCTATGAGAGCCACACCATTTTCATTAGTCTATGGGGTTGAAGTAGTTCTACCATTAGAGGTTGAAATCCCATCTCTACGAGTTTCATTACAAGGATTGATCATAGATGAGGACTATAGAGTCGCTAGACTTCAACAATTGGAGTTACTTGAAGAACATCAAACACAAGCTTATGAGCACCTGAAAGGGTACCAAAATAGAATCTTGAGGAATTATAATAAACATATCAAACCAAGAGTCTTTCAAGTAGGAGACCTAGTGTTGAGAGAGTACCCAAAGAATCAGGTTGAAAGAGAGAAGAAAGGAAAATGGGAGGCTAATTGGCTTGGCCCATTCATCATAGTGTCTTCATTTGTCATAGGAACCTACAAGTCATCAGATTGTGAAGGAGAAGAACTCCAAGAATGCATCAATAACATTCATCTCAAAAGGTTCTACACATGAGGCAGACAAAATAGTATAAAGAGTATCAGATGACGAGCACCATATTTATTGCACATAGTCAAAGACATTTTGAAAAATACAAAAAAAGAGAAAAAAATGAAAAAAATAAAAAAAGTGCCTTCGTGAAAACCTAGCAATAGGCACCTTGATAGAAAAAAAAAAAATCCAGAAGATGAAAACTTGATAAACAAGCACCTTTTGTTCCCTTAAGTTTGTCTTTCCTAGTCACATATGTCCATATTGCATTTCGACCATCCCATTTGTACAACCTCCATTGCATCTGTCATTTGTACATAGTCATAATAAAGTCATTCAGTCACATGGTTACATTGCCTATCAGCCCTAAGTTTGTTCGACCGATCACATTTATCACTTGGGGGTAGAAGAGGATTGACAATTTGGTACCAAATGGATTCAATATGTGCTACAATCAATCACGTCAGAAAGAGATTTATCAGAGCTTTAGAAAAGTGGAAATTTTATTGAACCTTTGATAGATATCATTGTTCAAGAACCTAAGTATTTGATCCTACAACATGATCCTTGAGCCTTCATTGACGTTATTATTTAGGATTAAAATTTGACAAAAACACCTTAAAGATGAAAATACATAGAAATACTTTTTGAAAATCATAAAACAGGGCAAAACACTCAAAGTTTTCTTTCTTTGAAAATAAGGAAACATGGTAAAACACTTGAAGCTTTCTCTTTTTGTGATAAATCTTGATGAAATTGACTTTTTATCATATCTTTGGAGCTATTCGATGATTTTTTGACTAGATTAGCCATGATAAAGATGTGATATTTTATTATCTTTGAGTGATTGTTTGGAGGAAGATTCATCAACTTATGAGAGTTCGTCTAATGACATGGTCATCAAAGAACCATCAAGGACTATTTCATAAGAGGGGAGATTGACTTTTTCTTGTTTACACAAACAAATCCCTTGGCTATTTAGATCTTCTATATCTTAATACCAAAAATCCACTTGCAACATTCAATCCATTGACACCGGTATTCAAACTCCCATAGTGAGGGTTATACTTGGTTCAAAAAGGAGGTCACCAAAAAGTGACAAAAAGTGGTATTCATATCATCATGATGTGGTCAATGGTGATTGTACTAAGCTTTCAGGTCCCAAATTGCTCAATGATGAAAATTTATCCTCATGGCATTTCTTTGCTAACAGCTGGTGACACTTAGGTTGCATTGCATCATCATGTTACATTAATTGCATTATTTTGTTAGGTTAATTGCATTATCATATTAGATTAAATGCATTTGTTTGTGGTTAATTTACCAAGGGAAAGAGGGGGTACATCAATAATCTTGGTTAGTCAAAATACTAAAGAAATATGGGATTCAATCAAACATTTTATTCTTGATCAACACTACAAAGAAAATGAGATTATCTGTTGCATTTTTGCACAGGATTAATCATTAATCATTATCCATATACTAGAAAAAAGAGAAAAACATCTATACATCATGGGCATACATGTAGCTAAGGATAGCATGGCATACATTGAAAAATTCAAAAATAAAAGGGACATTTCCACATGCATTTCCATAAACCACTTTGCATCCATACATTGAAAAAGAGAAAACCATGTCAAAAATCCATACATCATTGCATTCATTTATCTATATCATACAGTAAGATAATTTCATCCATAGCATAAATCCAAAGTAAATGCATAAACACATCATATAGATGCATATAAAGATAATCTCATAAATCAACTCATCAATGAGAACGAAGGAACATATCATCATATAATATCATCAAAAGGGTGTAAATTAGTTATCAAGATACAATATCATGAAAGGGGTACATCAAATGTTTTGACCAATCAAATAACATGACATGTACAATAGAGGAAATCAATGAGGAATGAATTTTTCAACAAATCAATCATGATCCCGCAGCACCAGAACCACGTGGATCTCTATCATCCTATGGAGGAGGAGCCTGAGAAGTGCTCACTTTGCTCAGTCTCTGAACAACCACTATTGAAATAAACTACTACATCAAGGTGGAAACCTGATCTAAATGCCCCATAATAGAGGACATATCTATCCTCATAGACTACATATCTCGGGCTAAGGAACCAATAGTGGGCACCTCCTATGAACTTTGTCCATGATCCTGTGGCTGCTACACTAGTGGAGGCATCTACTATGCCTGATCCTGCTGAGCATCATCATCTTGTTGTGCTGAGGCTACTCTCTATAACTGTACCGAAGGATCTAAACCCCTAGGAACCTACCTAGTAGCATCAACATGAGCCTGTCTCTGAGCTCTCTATTGTCAATGCACTCTATCCTGTCGAACTGCTACTCTAGGAGGCACTACCTGGACTACATCAGCCTGTCTATCCATGGCTCTATCTCGACCATGTCTACCACCACAAGGATATCTACATCCTTGATACCTTTGATGTCTACCACCACCATGTCCATCATCACCACCACCGCCATCACAAGGACCTGGAATAGGCTCTGCTGGATCTATGAAATGAATAAACATGTTCTAAGCCCACCAATCGGCATACTCATGGGACATCCCTACATCAGCCATACCTATCAACATCTCCCATCTATAGAAAGGCATACCAGTAATCTGATCCATGGCAAATTGATAATCAATACAAGTGCCCCACAAAGATCTCTCAGCCTGTACTCATGCATATAAGGTATTACCCTGAGGCATACCCTAAATCCTACCATACTATCTGGAAACTTGACCAAAATAGAACTACTCAATAACAGTGTCCGACCTGCCAATCATCTAATGGGGAGAAAACATATATGGCAACTCATCATCATCCACCCACCAACCCTTGTAACCAAGGTAAGGACACCATACAACCTAATCTAGATCATCAATCTGTCATTGTCAGAAGTTGAGATGACCCAAATGATGCTAAATAACCATCCCAATGTATAGATAAGCATATGGAAATCCATGAGGTCATCTCCTATCAGAAATGGGCCTAGTAATAGGAAGATGCTCCCATATCCACAACTGAAGAACCACTGCACCAACTGACAATGATGCACTCCCTTGATAAACTACCTTGTGAAAATCATGATATAACTGTGCTAGGATGCATGAACCCCAATCAAAGCATCAAGGATGAGTAATAAAATCCTCCAAAATCCTACCCTATCCAATGAAAAAACCATGACCTCACCAGTAGGGAAGAATTAAATCACCAATCAATGCACCCAGTACTGCTGGCAAGGTAGGAAAGGAAGCAAACTGAGGCCAAGTGATCATATCACCATCATCAATATAATTGTCCCCGAACACTTGTTGACAAATAGTCAAATCATAAATAGAATCATAGTACACTATCTCTCCCCTACATGGGATACGTAGTAATCGATACACATCCTCCGACGTGATCATCATCTCTGCATATGGAAAATGAAATGTGTTGTGGTCGAAGTGCCATCACTCTGCCACTGCAGTTAGTAAACCATGGTTCCAATGGAA
This sequence comes from Chamaecyparis obtusa, assembly GCA_027943335.1. Lineage (NCBI taxonomy): Eukaryota > Viridiplantae > Streptophyta > Pinopsida > Cupressales > Cupressaceae > Chamaecyparis > Chamaecyparis obtusa. Next base: position 24,920 of record BSBK01010164.1, on the reverse strand, counting down.
CCATGGTAGATCAAGGAGAAAGCTCAAACCACACAACTCAATCACATGCAACTCAACATAAAGTAAGAGTTTGGCCCAAATCAATGATAGAAGAAGCCACTGACCGAATGTATAAAGTAGGCAAGTTTGCCTATTGGCAAAGCAAAGGAATCATATCAGTATACCATATCAAAGAATTATCTCAAGTTAATCAAATTTATCAAAGTACCAAGCAATCACAGTAAGTACCCTTGTTCATTTCTCTATGTCCTGAGAATGAAGTGGCAGTATCAAATCATATCAATTTTCACACTGATTGATTTATCTTATCAATATCCTATCCTATTCACATTGACAAATCACATTCACTAGTAACACTATCCTAATATCATAATCCATTTATTTTTTGGAAAGCAACAGACCTAATCTACTCATTCGACTCGAGCATCGAAAGTCATCAAATTTTTCATAAGACCCAAATTAGTACAAGTGTGAAAAAGTATAGAATTTTTTTTCAAAAGGTTGCAGGCATGATTTTTATCAGCCTAGGTGACAGTTTTCCTAAGAGACAGCACAAAGTGGACAAGTGACATTATTCTAGTGTTAGGTGATAGTTCTTATGCTACGTGACACTGAATCATGCTAGGTGACAACAAAAGGTGGCCTAGGCGACAGTAAAACTGCTAGGATTTCCTAAGCCATACCATTTATGAGAAAGGGCATTTTGACCTAGGTGTAGGCATGAGTATCCTATTCCTAGGTGAGGTTGAAAGTTTTTCAGGTGGTGTTAAACTACACAGAAGCATGAATGGAAAGTGAGGATTCGATAGTTAAAGGGTCTAAACAACATTACATTGTTCCTAGGCATGATTTCATAGATTCAAAGCAACGACAAAACAAGAAATTGCAATAAATGCTAGTAAATAAGCAATAAATGCAAAATAGAGGATAGAAATAACTTACTAGAGCTCCATACTCAGGTGGCCTCACATATCCCCAACACCTCTTGAATTGATGCTCTTGAATAGGGACCACCATCTCAAAATTCACTGCAGGATCAGAGCAAAATCACCAAAGAGAAAAGTAAAAATAAATAGTAAAACAAGGTTTTTCAACCTATTTAAGCTATTTTGACCTAATTTTTGGAGGTATAAATTGGCTTAGACCTATATATCACCATATCAAACTAACTGGAGCATCCTTGAACACATCGGATATCATCACATTTTTAGAAATGAAAACATATTCAAGGAATCAAGCATCATCAAAATTTTCAAATCAAACTATTAATATGTTTTAATTTCTGAGGGGGCATTAGGGTATCAAATTGAAATCAAACATCATGAAATTAGTGGGGCATCACAATTTTTTTTTATCAGCATTAGTATCAGTATCACATCATCTCAGAGGCAACAATCAATCAATATCATATCATATCAAAGGTAGTAATCAATCAGTATTAGAGGCATATCAGGAATCAGTAATCATAACTTAAAACAATCTTTGAATTAATGTTCTTTGCACATCAATTCAAAGAGGGACATTTGTAGACACGTAAAATTGGACAAGTGCTTTTAAAGTGCAAAAATCAATTAAAATGGCTTAGAATCATTAAAATGTATTAAAATGGACATAATTCAATAAAAAGGGACAAAATCAATTAAAGCAAATGAAAAATCAAATGATGAGGTTAAATAATTAAATCAAAGCATAAAGGGGTGAAAAACACTACATAATTGATTTTAATCAATTAATTGTATAGTTGTTTAAATCAAAAATCAAAATGAACCTATTACCCTTACATGGCTAAATTTAATTAATTAATTAAATTTAATAATTCCTAATTTCTTTCAACAAAGTGATTAACCAATGAAAATTGAGTACAAAAAGACATAAATCACTCAAACATTTAAAGTGTCCAAAGCTTTGAGACCATTTAAAGGGTTGTCCCCTCATTGTCCCCCCATTTATGAACAATGCAAAGTATTTGACTCAACTGAGGGTTAGTTATGATTACTTTAGTCCACCCCCTACCCTTAGGAAATTACTATAAATATAGAGCATTTTGAGAGCAATTATCATCTCAGAATTTCATTTCCAAAGCATTATTACTATAGGCAATTGAGATCATTCTAAGAGCATTTAGAGAAATTTTCATCATAGTTTGTCAATTTGAGCTAGATTAAGCATTGAATGAGCATATTAGAAGCATTTTAGAAGCATAATTTCTCATTTTAAAGGTGTCACTAGTGAGGATTTGAGCCAAGAGCTTCACTTACCACATCTTTCTAGAGAACCATGAGATGTTATAGGTTATAGTTTCAATTCTAATTAGATTTGCATTGTATTTAGTTTCAATTGTTTCTATTAGATCTTAATTTCATGAAGGTGATATTCATCATCACACAAGTTGCTTCATAGAATCCCATGAGATTACACCTAAACCTATATAAAACACATAACCATAAGTTCTCTTCCTATCATACAAACTTCTTGTGCAATCAATGTCCGTGTAACCAACTTGCACCATAAAAAAATTTGTTGTATAAAAACTACCATATCCTTTGGTACCATTCTCATAACTTAGGATTCTCTTACTATATTTCCATTGGGGGTCTTTTGGAGCCTCCATAAATCTGGAAACTAGAGTTAATGCTTGCATTATATCAGGCCTAGTTTCTATCAAATCCATCAAACTTTCAACCATACTTTTGTACAAGGTCAGGTTTACATTGCTACTAAAGTTTTTCTTGCTGAACTTTAGACCTATGAATATTGGTGATGAGGTAGACTCATTGTTCTAAATTATAAATCTCTCCAAGATCTAAATTTTATATTTGTCTTCAGAGTTAAAAATATGATCATGCATTTGTTTTAATTCAATGCCTATAAAATACCTCAAGAGACTTAAGTTTGACATTTCACACTCACTTTTCATGGCCTCATTATAATTGGTAATAAGGATATAATTATCCCTATTAAAAAAAACATCCACATACAAGACAATGATTAAAATTTTACCATGAGTTTCCTTGATGTAAAAGTGATGAAGGGTGCTCCCCTTAATACCACAAGCACATAACAGAAATAGAGAAACAACAACAATAATATGCAAGAACAGAAAATTGGCTTCTTATTATCTCCACAAATGGGGAATTACAAACTTTCAGAATTACAATATGCAAAGCCACATGGGCATTCTCTTACAATATTCTATAGGACAAAGCCTCGAATCAATACCCAGATCTACTACCCAGAACTGCCCTAGACAACACTACAGGCCTTCTTTATATAGGCAATTTCCACCACCCGAGAAGGTTCTAGAAATTTAGCCCTTAGGGCCGACCAAACTTAGAATTATTTTATTTTACAATTTATTACATCAAAGTCGGCTCAAAATGAGTTTTGAAACCCAAACAAAAATTTTGAAGAAAAATTATTTTTCGCCATTTCAGGTGACCCAACTTTCGAAGACCATAAGTCATCGCCCATTGACCCGATTGGATATTATAACCCCATTTTGGAAATGCCACGAAGCTCTCTACATGCTTGACCTACGCAAAGCATGCATCACCCAAATTTTCAACCTTATCCGGGGCCTCTAAAGCCTTCAAAACTGAGTTCAAAGTTTCTGTACCCTGCTGCCAATACTGAAAATCTTCAATATCTTCAAAACTACACCTGATCTAGTCATGAAACTTTGTTGGTAGGCTAATATGATTGAGATGAACCTCCATATGTAAAATTAGACATTTCAAGATCCTAAGACCAACTTACTTAAAATAGCAAGTTTCCATAAATAGAAACTCTGCACAAGATAGCCCTTATTGAATACAAAAATAGAAATATTTTTGGGTGATTGAAGATTGCTCTTACTCCTAGGATGCTCCTGCATCAGACACCTGAGGTAATTTGAGAAGTGACCCTGTCATGACTCAGGTGTGTAGAGGAAAACCAAGACGGTTAACCTCCTCCTTTGTTAGCCATGATGAATCTTCAACAGGTCATCCTTTCCATTTGACCAAATACTCTTCATATGTCCTGTTCCTTGTGCTTCTACCAACACGATTGTCTAGTATGTCTTCAATCTCCTTGATATCTGAACTGGTTGCTAGAATACTCCATGGTGCTGCTACAACCTCATCTTCAACACTTCCTTCATGATACTCTATCAAATCTGAAATGTTAAACACTGGTGAAATATTCACCTCAGTAGGCAATCCTACCTCACATGCATTTCTTGAATCATGCTTTTTTAGTATCTTACATGGTCCAAACTTCTTCATTTTTAGCTTGTTATATGTACCAACGGGAAACCGCTCCTTCCGCAAATGAACCATGACTTCATCCCCAACCTAAAATTCCTTCTACCTCCTTTTCTCATCTGCCTTAGTCTTATACTACACACTCTTCTTGGTAATATGCTTCCTCACCTCCTCATGGATGTTCTTCAAATGTTCTACAAAATCCTCAGCTTCTGCACTACTTATTTCTCCTTTATCTATCTTTCTCAACTCAGATGCATTTCTTGGACTACTTCCATATACAATCTAGAATGGTGATTTACCAATGCTCCTGTTGACAGAATTATTGTATGCAAATTCTGCCTGTGGTAAAATCAAATCCCATCCTGTTGGCTTATCTCCAACCAAACATCTCAGCAGATTTCCAAAACTTCTATTCACCACCTCTGTCTATCCATCAGTCTGTGGATGATGTGATGAACTAAACATTAAATTTGTCTTCAACTTCTTCCACAATGTCCGTCAGAAATATCCAACAAACTTAGTATCTCGATCTGAAACTATGGTCTTTGGCAAACCATGTAGTCTCACCACTTCTCTGAAAAACAATTCTGCTACATGAATAGCATCATTAGTCTTCTTGTAGGGAATGAAATGTGCCATCTTCAAAAATCTGTCAACTACTACAAAAATTGAATCATGTCCCCACTGTGTCCTCAGTAAACCAAGAACAAAGTCCATACTGATATCCTCCCAAGGCTTCTCTGGTACAGGTAATGGCTGATACAACCCTATATTTTGTTTCACTCTTTTTTCCATCTGACATACTCTACAACTCTGTACAAACTTCTTCACATCTTGCTGTAATTGTGGCCAATAATAATTCTCACCAACCAAAGCAATGGTTTTATCACAACCAAAATGTCTAGCCAATCCTCCACTATGCTTCTCCTTGATGAGATTCTCCCTCATAGAACTTTGTGGAATGCACAAATGACTCCCTCTGAATAGCATATCATCTTGGATGATAAAATTCAGCCATTTCATCCTGTCTAGAGTAACAGGTTCTGTACAAGATTTCCAAGCTTCACCAAAATCAGGATCCTCTGGATACAAATTCTTGAGTTCCTTGAACCCAACCACTTCAATCTGCATCTCTATTAGCAATAGTTGCCTTCTGCTAAGAGCATCCACAACCCTATTAGACTTTCCACTCCTATGTTTCAAAACAAATGTATAACTCTGCAAAAACTCAACCCATTTCAAATGCCTCTGATTCAACTTTCCTTGACTATTCAAATATTACAATGCTTGATGATCAGTATACAAAACAAATTCCTTAGGAAGCAGATAATGTCTCCACTTCTTTAATGCCTAAACTATAGCATAAAATTCATGATCATAGATAGAATATTTTCTCTTGGCATCATTTAACTTCTCACTAAAATAAGCAACAGGTTTACCTTCTTGGCTCATAATAGCTCCTATTGCAGTACCACTAGCATCACAATCTACTTGAAACACCTTATTAAAATTTGGAAGTGCTAAAACAAGTTGTTCTGTAACTTTTTGTTTCAACAATTGAAAACTCTTTTCTACCCCATTAGTCCACTTAAACTCTTTTCTATCCCCTCTCATTGTTTCAGTCAAGGGTCCACAAATACTGCTAAAATTTCTGATAAATTTTTTGTAAAAACTAACCAAACCATGAAAAGATATTACCTCAGTAGCACTCCTTGGAGTAGGCCATTCAAGGATAGTCTGTACCTTCTCTGGGTCCATTTTTAGACCTTCTGCTGAAACTACAAATCTCAAATACACTAACTCTTTTTCCAAAAAACTGCACTTCTTCAAATTAATCAACAATTTCTCATCTCTCAACTTCTCAAACACCATACGAATGTGCATCATATGTTCCTCCAATGTCTTGCTAAAAATCAAAATATCATCTAGGTAAACAATGACAAACTTACCTAGAAATTCTTTCAGAACCTCGTTCATGAGCCGCATGAAAGTGCTCGATGCATTGGTTAGCCCAAAAGGCATGACTAACCACTCATACAATCCTTCCTTTGTCTTGAAGGCAATCTTCCATTCATCTCCTTCTCTGATCCGAATCTGGTGATATCCACTCTTTAGATCTATCTTTGAGAAATACACAGCCCCACTCAAAGAATCTATAATATCATCCATTCATGGCAATGGAAATGTATACTTGATTGTGATCTTGTTTATTAATCTGGAATCTGTACACATCCTCCACTCTCCATTCTTCTTTGGTGCTAATACCGCTAGTACAACATAGGGACTTAGACTCTCTTGAATCAACCCCTTCTATAATAACTCATGTACTTGTCTGTTCAACTCTTCACTTTCTTCTAGTGTCATTCTATGTGCTGCCTTGTTTGGAAAACTGGCTCTTGGAATCAAATCCATCTGATGACTGATTTTCCTTACCAGTGGTAATCCATCTGGTACATTATCAGATACAATATCCTAAAACTCATTCAACAAATCTGCAACCTCTACAGGTACATCCTCTACTTCTTTACCAACTTTTGGAATTAAAGCAAAACACACATGCTCATGCCTCATACCATCTAGGAATTTTCTTCCATCAACAAATGTTATTCTTTCATTACCACATACCTTCTCTTCGGTCTCTTTTAATGGCTTTAGCTTATGTCGCACTCCATCCTTTGTTAGGGAATAGGTATTCGCAGGACCATCGTGTACAGCACATCTATCAAACTACCATGGTCTACCCAACAATATATGACATGCATCCATAGAGATGATATCACATAGTACCTCATCTTGGTACCCACCAATCTTGAACTTTACTAGGCACTGTTCACTAACCATGACCTTGTGGTCATCCTGCACCTAGGCAATCTGATATGGATGTGGGTGTTTCTGTCTCTTGAGCTTCAACTTTGTCACCATCTCTTCTGACACCAAATTTTTAGTGCTTCCACTATCGCTAATCACATCATAGCATTTACCCTCACACTTGCATCTAGTGTGAAACAGGCTCCTCCTTTGTTCAGGTTCATTCTCACCACTCAGCAAGACTCTTCTGTTAATTAGTGTTTCTCCTCTTTCAGCATCTTCAGAATTTGATGATCTAGCTTCTTCATCTACATGTGCAACTCTAGCCTAGCCTTCATTTCTCCTGTCTATTTTGCCTTGGCGCTGAGGACATTCAAATGCCCTATGACCTTCTTCTCCACAGTGAAAACATGTTCCATAAAAGCCTCCTCTTCCAGATCCTTGTCCTCTTCCTCTTCCTCTCTGATCTCTATTACTCTAATCCTGGAAATGATTGGAATTATTTCCTCTCTAATTCTAACTACTACTGGTCTCATCCTTCTTTTTTGGATCTTCATTTCGGCCACCATATGACCATCCACTAGATCTTCCACCACAACCTCTTCCATTTTGTTTGCTCTCAAACTTCTTGTTTAGCTTTTCCTCTACTTTTAGGGCAAACTGGTATGCCTCCTCAATACTGTTCATTCAAACCAGATTCAACTCCTCCTGAATGCTTGGCCTTAACCCATTAAGGTATCAAGAAACTTTCTCCTTATCAGCTTCTGCATGGCCTGTTCTGATGAGGAGTCGATAGAACTCCTTTGTATACTCCTGAACAGATCTTCCTACTTACTTCAAACTTTGCATTTTCTTTAGTAGGTCAAGCACATAATCAATAAGAATGAACTATCACTTCAATTTATCCACCATCCGATCCCATCTTGTGATTTTATCTTTCCCTCTTTTATTTTGCTCCAATTGAATTTCTTGCCACCAGATCTTCACATGACCTTTCAATCTGGCCTTCACAAATTTGACCCTATTAGGATCCTCAACATCTTCATACTCAAAATATTCCTCACATTCATTGATCTAGTTGAGCAATTCCTCTGGGTTAAGATTTCTAGAAAATGTAGGAACCTCAATCTTAGGTCTTTTCCCAATCTTGGAAATCACCCAAAAAAGTCTTTCTTCCTCCTAGTTCACAATTTCAGCTTCTCCTTCTTGATATTCTTCTTCAGCTTCATCCTCACTTTTGTCTCTGATATTAAGATTCATTCCTCTGTGAATCTCTTCTTGCAATGCTCGCACTTGTCTTTGCGACTCTCTAACCTCAGGTGTCATAGCACCAGCTCTTCCACCACATTCTCTTCGTGGAAGCTTTTTTCAGGATGCGCGCTGAAACCCTAACCACGGTCCTGGTGCAAACTGCCTCACAGTTGGTGATCTGTTTACACACTCAAGAACTCCTACTTTGATACCACTTGATGAATGGTGCTCCCCTTAATACCACAAGCACATAATAGAAATAGAGAAACAACAACAATAATATGCAAGAATAGAAAATTGGCTTCTTATTATCTCCACAAATGTGGAATTAGAAACTTTCAAAATTATAATATGCAAAGCCACATGGGCATTCCCTTACAATATTCTGTAGGACAAAGCCTCCAATCAATACCCAGATCTACTACCCAGAACTACCCTAGACAACACTACGGGCCTTCTTTATATAGGCAATTTCCACCGCCCGAGAAGGTTCTATAAATTTAGCCCTTAGGGCCGACCAAACTTAGAATTATTTTATTTTACAATTTATTACATCAAAGTCAGCTCAAAATGAGTTTTGAAACCCAAACATAAATTTTGAAGAAAAATTATTTTCCACCATTTCAGGTGACCCAACTTCTGAAGACCATAAGTCATCGCTCATTGACCCGATTGGCTATTATAACCCCATTCTGGAAACACCACGAAGTGCTCTATAGGTTTGATCCACACAAAGCACCCATCACCCAAATTTTCAACCTCATCCAGGGCCTCTAAAGCCTTCAAAACTGAGTTTGAAATTTTTGTACCCTGCTGCCAATACTGAAAATCTTCAATATCTTCAAAACTACACCTGATCTAGTCATGATACTTTGCTGGTAGGCTGATATGACTGAGATGAACCTCCGTATGTAAAAATAGACATTCTGAGATCGTAAGATCAACTTACTGAAAATAGCAAGTTTCCATAAATAGCAACTCTGCACAAGATAGCCCTTATTGAATACAAAAATAGAAATATTTTTGGGTGATGCAAGATTGCTCTTACACCTAGGATGCTCCTACATCAAAAAGGTAGGCTCACCATTACTTTTGCTAAAGTCATTGCTTGTCAAATATGAGTCAATCTTTTTGTACCATGCCCTTGGACCTTGTTTCAACCAATAAAGATCCTTCTTCAACCTATTAACCATTGGAAAAGAGACACTGATAGGTATTGATTGTATATTTTCATTGATTTTTAACTATATCTATTTCATATGGTCTCCCAATATATTTGTTGTATACCAAAGGATAGGTTTAATATTTGGCAAAGTATTGTCAAGTATGTAGTACTATACAAGTTTGACAATGTTCAGTTAAATTTTGAGTAGTGAATGTAATAAAGGATTTTATAGAGTATATTTTTTGATATACTATGATCAAAAAAGATAATGTGATGTTTTAGATATGTTTTGATTGTCTGCGTATAAGGTTGGTAGAGGAATATAGGAGATAGAGTTAGACAAAAGATGGCTCAATCAGTGATTCTATTTTTTCAATGATGCAATCATTTTGATCATATATTTGCGTTAATCCAACATAATACAAGTTATCTACAACTTAGTATAGGTTAGCATGATGATTTGATAGGTACTATACTCAAGTACATAAATGTTAACATTTTTTGTTGTCGATCCAAAACTTGACCTATTATATTTTGGTAATAGGTATATAAGATTGAGTATGTGTATTGATCATGATGATTATATTGACATGTTGGTTAGAGATTAGTGTATGAAGGTAATAGATTATATTGATATACTTATATGGAACTCCATAGGTATATGTGATGCTAATTTTCATTCATCATTTTAGATTTTAGTCCAAACACTTTTGTAAGTAGTGATATTTGTAAGGATTGTAGCCCTATCTTTTGTATTGAGTAGTGAGCTCCAAGTATGTACCTAATTCTATAAGAATTCACTATTGTACTACTAAGCCTAATAGGGTTATCTATATTTCTAAAAATAAATTTTTGGTTAGCATCCCCACCTTGTTTTTTTCGTTAACTAGGTTTCCATGAAAAAATCATGGTATCATGAATTCATAGATTTGTTCTCTATTAAGTTCTTTACTTTTTATTGCAATTGGATTATGGTTATGCAATTTGATAATGAAGGATAAAATGAACCTAACACTGATTCACCCTCCCTCTCAAAATTCCTCAATAGAAACAATTGGTATTAGAGCCTACTACCTTGGAAGAAGTCTAACAACTTAAGGAAGGTCTTGAAGGGTGAATTATAAGTTTCTAGTAGTGGTTAGAAGAAGCTTCTAGTTGTACTTGAAGATGTTAAGAAAGAGAATATTGAGAACTTTAAATTGAAGGAAAAATTTAAAGAAGTTAAGAGGTTTATAGAGATCATGAAGGAAGAATTGAACAAATCAACAGACAAAGGGAAAGAACTCATTGATAAGTTATAGTTTAGAAATATTATTGACAATTCACAATATCTAAAAGACAAAAAAAACATGATTATATTTTTAAAGAGAGGACAATTTGAAGGATGAAATGGATGCCATGGTGATGACAATGACCAAGGAAGTTGAAAAAAGAAAAAAAATATTGAGAAATCCTTGAAAGAAAAATCTGAGGAATGTCACAAATTTAATTGTGAGATTGGAAAACTGAATCTTAATCTTGATAAGTCCAGAAACAATAAATAAGAGCTTTTAGTGGTCAAATTTTTTTGAGGGGAGACCTTGCAATAGCTAATGAATTCAAAGAAAATTTCAAATTCAGTTCGACAGAGACTAGTTAGAGACAAGCATAGTTTAAGATTTGAGAAACAAGAGATTTTTGGATCTAGAGGATAAATAAATTCATTAGAAAACTAGACAAACAAAATAAAGGAGAAACTTGTGAAGTAAACAAAATTCAATGGCATATTATTTACATGTAACAAAATTCATCATAGAGAAAAATAACACAAAAGACAATCCAATGTTGTATACTTCCTTGGTTACTATTACACCTATAGAAACTATGGTCATAAATAAAGTGAGTGAAGAAAAAGATAAGACAAGAAAATGCAACTTGTTATAAATGCAATAAGTTTGGACACTTGGAAAAGTAGTACAAACAAAACCAAATAAATCAAACGTATGAAAATCTCAATATGATGTGTTTTAATTACAAATTTTTTATCACATTGCTAACAACTCTAGATATAGTAGAAATAAAGGTTCAACAGAAATAAATAATGCTAAGATTGATAAGGGGAAGAAAAATTTTGATGTAGAAGAAGTTAGGAAGGAAATGAAAAAGACTTCGATGACGAAAGAACATATTGATTCAACTAGATAGTTCACAGTAGTTTATGTTGTGGAATTTTTTTTTACTAACTAATTAGGTCTTTGATCTAAAGGGGAGTTCTTAATGGAAAATATTACCTAAACCCTATTTCATAAAGATAAAAGGAAGTGATCCTATTAGAGAATTGAGGAATTGAATTTGGATACTATTGATATCTTATTTGGTAAATCACTTCATCATTTTGAGGATCATAGACAAATATTACCTCACTGTCTATAGTAATTTTATGAGCTAGGGTTCAATAGAATTTATTGTGAACTTATCTTTCAAGTTCCTGAAGAAATAAAAAAGGGTTTTTGAGAATTTATTTTGCACCTTTCTATCTTGTAATCAAGATTTTAGAGAGATTAGAAATTATTTGAGCTAAAGTCCTAGGTTGTTTTCAAAATCAAAGTTGCAAATGCCAATCATTAATGAGAAGGTATTTCTAATTTCAAATATTATTGAATTATTGTTCAAATCATGGATACTTTGATTCTGGTTGATGTCAAGGATAGATCTAGTTCCATCTTTAAGAAAAACCCTTACAAAGCAATAGAGGATGATCCCAGGGGAACATTTTTAAAGGTTCCATATGGTGTTCTTTATATCCAGGATATTAGGGCATACATTCATTATCATTTTGAACAACTAGGAGAGGACGTGATTCATAAGGCATATGAATCTTAATGTGATAAAGGAAAATTGAAGAAAAAATTCAAAATATTGAAGAGTACAAAGATCTTGTAGATTATGGAGTTTATCACATTCGATGAACCAGAATAACCATAAATTGTTTCGAGCATAATTAATGAGTAGTTCATGTGGCTAGACTAACCATATAAGATTATAAAGTGTTGGAAACTGCAATTGAAACAATTGTTATATTGTCATTGATGTCAAACTTTAATTGATGAGACAGTTGCTATCTAAGATAGTACCATATTTATTGATTCATGAAGAGGATTGGGGAAAGGAGATAACAAGAGAACCTAAGAAAAGGTTGAGTTATTTGATACTTCAATGGGTACTTGATTAGTTGGAAGATTGATAAGATAATGTATTTTTTATCTAAGTAAGGAGAAAGACTGAAGAAGTAAGCTTAACCAAGCAAAAGTGAAGAAATCTAGTTTAAGCCGAGTGATGTTAGTGTTGACCGAGTGCTAGTATATGTTGAGTAAATCTAATATTGACCAAACATTAGTATATGTCGAGTGATAGGAAATTACCAAGAAAAGATAGTGTTTGCTGAGGAAGAAAGTTTGTAGAGATGACCGAGTTACGTAGTGATGACCAAGGAGAAGAGCACAATATTGACCGAGTGTCAATAATTTACATTTTGAGAAAGAATTGAGATTTCCAGCCAACATAGTTAAATTATTGGGATATGTAAATTGTGTTGACTTTATTAATGAATTGTTTGGAGCATTTAATGCATGGTAAATCATTTTATTATGAATTCAAAGAGTAGTTTGGAGATGTATCTAGAAGGAAGGATGAAGAACATAATGATGGATGGATTCGATGAATCTGACCTAAACCTAAGATCTACGAAGTAGATTAAGTGGAAAAAGATGGATCTACCTAATTGTGAGGTTACAACATGGGCTGAAGTGGCTGATGTTATTGACTGATAAGTCTAAGCAGAAGGCTAAAGGTGAAATTGTGAAGGAGTTGAACATAGTTGTGATTTCTTAAAGTGAATTTTGAGCATATTAGAGATGGAGATGGACATGTAGGTCAATCAGTAAATCAACACATATGTGTAAAATGGATCTATATTTGTAAAGTGAGTTGTATGTTTTTCAAATTAGAAACTACTGTTACTTTCTAGCCATTGTATTATTATAAATCCTTTTATCAAGGTTGACCTAATAGTCATTGTATAAATCCTTTAACCAAGGTCAAATTCTAATGGGATGTTCTTAAATCCTCTAACCAGGTCACTTTTGACAGAGTGTTTAAATCCTTTAGTAGGGTCACACCTAATAGTGTGTTTGTAAAATTTTAACAGGGTTGGCTTTTCATAGAGCTCACTTCAGAAGAATGAAATATTAGTAGCATGTTACAAAGTGGTTTTTCCCAAGTTGGGTTTCCACTATAAATCATGGTGTTATACTTGTGTGAATGTTTTGATGTGAATGTTGTTATATTTTGCAAGTTAATTTATTTTGGATAGTGGACTTCATGTTATATGTTTTAGATATATGCTATAGAGACTGAGTTGAATAGATGATTAGGTCTTAGATTGTTGAAGTGCTAGAAAGTTCAGTTGGTATATTTGGACCTAAGAACAACTAATTCACCCCCACTCTCTATTATTCTAAATAAATCTAACAATTGGTATCAGAGCTATTGGTTCTTATAGAGAAAATTTTAAAGGTACTTGAAGCTAATGATGAAGATATATAAAAAGGAGGTACTGAAGTTGAACAAAGAGAAATTCCCTACATGGTAAAGTCTAATGAAATTACATCTAGTTGGTATTGGTGATTCAATGAATTACTATGTGGAACATGACTATGTTATACCTGCTGCACCTTTGAGTCTTGAGGAGATGAAAGAAAAATAAGAACATGATCAAGGAATGTTGGAGATGCATTTTCTCTAAGCTATCCTAAATTTGAAGATATCAAAGACTGCACTATTCCAAAGCAAATGTGGGATACTCTTGCAACTATCTATGGTGGTGATACAAATATACTGAGAGGAAAATCTGAAAGTTTGAGAGGTAAGTTTGATGTAATAAAAATTGATGCAGGAGCATCCTGGGTGTAAGAGCAATCTTGCATCACCCAAAAATATTTCTGTTTTTATATTCAATAAGGGCTATTTCAGTGCAGAGCTGCTACTTATGGAAAGTTACTATTTTTGGTAATTTTTGTATGTGCTCAGAATGATCTGATTTCTTTCTTGGAGGTTCATGTTGGTCATATAAGTCTGCCAGTAAAGTTTCATTGCCAGATCAAGTGTATATTGGAAGATATTGAAGATTTTCGGTATTGGCAGCAGGGTACAGAAACTTTGAACTTAGTTTTGAAGGCTTTAGAGGCCCCGGATGAGGTTGAAAATTTGAGCGATAGGCGCTTGTGCTGGTCAAGCCTATAGAGCGCTTCGTGGCGTTTCCAAAATGGGGTTATAATAGCCGATCGGGTCAACTGGTGATGACTTATGGTCTTCGGAAGTTGGGCCACCTGAAATGGCAGAAAATAATTTTCTTCAAAATTTCTGTTCAGGTTTCAAAGGTTATCTTGAGCCGACTATGATGTAATAAAATGTAAAATAAAATAATTCTAAGTTTGGTCGGCCTTATTGGCTAAAAATTCTGGAACCTTCCCAGGCGGTGGAAAAATTGCCTATATAAGGAAGGTTGTATTATTGTCTTAGGCAGTTCAGAATAGTTCTGGGTAGTAGATCTGGGCAATAATTCGAGGCTTTGTCCTACAGAATATTGTAAGGGAATGCCCATGTGGCTTTGCATATTGTAATTCTGAAAGTTTGTAATTCCACATTTGTGGAGATAATAAGAAGCCAATTTTCTGTTCTTGCATATTACTGTTGTTGTTTCTCTATTTCGGTTATGTGTTTGTGGTATTAAGGGGAGCACCCTTCATCAAGTGGTATCAGAGAAGGTTTTCTTGAGTGTGTAAACAGATCGCCGACTGTGAGGCAGTTTGCACCAGGACCGTGGCTAGGGTTTCAGCGCGCATCGCGAAAATGCCTCCACGAAGGGAACGTGGCGGAAGAGCTGGTGTCGTAACACCTGAGGTTAGAGAGCTGCAGAGACAAGTGCGAGCATTGCAAGAAGAGATTCGCAAAGGAATGAATCTTAATGTCAGAGATGAAAGCGAGGATGAAGCCGAAGAAGAATATCAAGCAGGAGAAGTTGAAATTGTGAACCAGGAGGAAGAAAGACTTTTTCGGGCCATTTCCAAGATTGGAAAAAGACCTAAGATTGAGGTTCCTACATTTTCTGGAAATCTTAACCCAGAGGAATTGATTGACTGGATCAATGAATGTGAGGAATATTTTGAGTACGAAGATGTTGACGATCCTGATAGAGTCAAATTTGCGAAGGCCAGACTGAAAGGTCATGCGAAGATCTGGTGGCAAGAAATTCAATTGGAGCGAAATAGAAGAGGGAAAGATAAAATCACAAGATGCGATCGGATGGTGGATAAATTGAAGTGGTAGTTCATTCCTGTTGATTATGAGCTTGACCTACTGAAGAAAATGCAGAGTTTGAAGCAAGCAGGAAGATCTGTTCAGGAGTATACAGAGGAGTTCTATCGACTTCTCATCAGAACAGGCCATGCAGAAGCTGATAAGGAGAAAGTTGTCTGATACCTTAATGGGTTAAGGCCAAGCATCCAGGAGGAGCTGAATCTGGTTTGAATGAACAGTATTGAAGAGGCATACCAATTTGCCCTAAAAGTAGAGGAAAAGTTGAACAAGAAGTTCGAGGGCAGACAAAACAAAAGAGGTCGTGGTGGACGATCTGGTGGACGGTCATATGGTGGCCAAAATGAAGATCCGAAAAAGAAGGATGAGGCCAGTAGCAGTCAGAATCAGCGCGGAAATAATTCCAATCACTTCCAGGATCAGAATAATAGAGATCAGAGAGGAAGAGGAAGAGGACAAGGATCTGGAAGAGGAGGCTTTCGTGGAACATGTTTTCACTGTGGAGAAGAAGGTCATAGGGCATTTGAATGTCCTCAGTGCCAAGGCAGAACAGATAGGAGAAATGAAGGCCAGGCCAGAGTTGCACATGTAGATGAAGATGCCAGATCATCAAATTCTGAAGATGCTGAAAGAGGAGAAACGTTGATTAACAGAAGAGTCCTGTTGAGTGGTGAGAATGAACCTGAGCAAAGGAGAAGCCTGTTTCGCACCAGGTGCAAGTGTGAAGGTAAATGTTGTGATGTGATTATTGATAGTGGAAGCACTCACAATTTGGTGTCAGAAGAGATGGTGACAAAGTTGAAACTCAAGAGACAGAAACACCCACATCCATATCGGATTGCCTGGGTACAGGATGACCACAAGGTCATGGTCAATGAACAATGCCTAGTGAAGTTCAAGATCGGCGGGTACTAAGATGAGGTACTATGTGATATCATCTCTATGGATGCATGTCATATGTTATTGGGTAGGCCGTGACAGTTTGACAGATGTGCTGTACACGATGGTCGTGCGAATACCTATTCCCTGACAAAGGATGGAGTGCAACATAAGCTAAAGCCATTGAAGGAGACCGAAGAAAAGGTATGTGGTAATGCAAGAATAACATTTGTTGATGGAAGGAAATTCCTAGATGGTATGAGGCATGAGCATGTATGTTTTGCTTTAATTCCAAAAGCTGGTAAATAGGAAGTAGAAGATGTTCCTGTAGAAGTTACAGATTTGTTGAATGAGTTTCAAGATATTGTATCCGATAACGTGCCTGATAGATTACCACCAGTCAGGAAGATCAGTCATCAGATGGACTTGATCCAGGAGCGAGTTTGCCGAATAAGGCAGCACACAGAATGACACCTGCAGAAAGTGAGGAGTTGAACAGACAAGTACATGAACTGTTACAGAAAGGATTGATCCATGAGAGTTTGAGTCCCTGTGCTGTACCAGCGGTATTAGCACCAAAGAAGAACGGATAATGGAGGATGTGTATAGATTCTAGGCCAATAAACAAGATCACAATCAAGTACAGGTTTCCATTGCCACGAATGGATGATATTATGGACTGTTTGAGTGGAGCTGTGTATTTTTCAAAGATAGATCTAAAAAGTGGATATCATCAGATTCGGATCAGAGAAGGAGATGAATGGAAGACTACCTTCAAGACAAAGGAAGGACTATATGAGTGGTTAGTCATGCCTTTTGGGCTAACCAATGCACCGAGCACTTTCATGCGGCTCATGAATGAGGTTCTGAAAGAATTTCTGGGTAAGTTTGTCATTGTTTACCTAGATGATATTTTGATCTTTAGTAAGACATTGGATGAGCATATGATGCATATTCGTATGGTATTTGAGAAGTTGAGAGAAGAGAAATTATTGATTAATTTGAAGAAGTGCAGTTTTGTGAAGAAAGAGTTAGTGTATTTGAGATTTGTAGTTTTAGCAGAAGGTCTAAAAATGGACCCAGAGAAGGTACAGGCTATCCTTGAATGGCCTACTCCAAGGAGTGCTACTGAGGTAAGATCTTTTCATGGTTTGGCTAGCTTTTACAGAAAGTTTATCAAAAATTTTAGCAGTATTTGTGGTCCCTTAACTGAAACAATGAGAGGGGATAGAAAAGAGTTTAAGTGGACTAATGGGGCAGAAAAGAGTTTTCAATTGTTGAAACAAAAAGTTACAGAACAACCTATTTTAGCACTTCTAGATTTTAATAAGGTGTTTCAAGTAGATTGTGATGCTAGTGGTACTGCAATAGGAGCTGTTATGAGCCAAGAAGGTAAACCTGTTGCTTATTTCAATGAGAAGTTAAATGATGCGAAGAGGAAATATTCTGTTTATGATCAGGAATTTTATGCTATAGTTCAGGCATTAAAAAAGTGGAGACATTATCTGCTTCCTAAGGAGTTTGTTTTGTATACTGATCATCAAGCTTTGCAATATTTGAATAGTCAAAGAAAATTCAATCAAAGGCATTTGAAATGGGTTGAGTTTTTGCATAGTTATACATTTGTTTTGAAACACAAGAGTGGAAAGTCTAATAGGGTTGCAGATGCTCTTAGCAGAAGGCAACTATTGCTGACAGAAATGCAGATTGAAGTGGTTGGGTTCAAGGAACTCAAGAATTTGTATCCAGAGGATCCTGATTTTGGTGAAGCTTGGAAAGCTTGTACATAACCTGTTACTCTAGACAGGACGAAATGGTTGGATTTCATCATCCAGGATGATATGCTATTCAGAGGGAGTCAGTTGTGCATTCCACGAAGTTCTATGAGGGAGAATCTCATCAAGGAGAAGCATAGCAGAGGATTGGCTGGACATTTTGGTCGTGATAAAACCCTTGGTTTGGTTAGTGAGAATTATTATTGGCCACAGTTGCAGCAAGATGTGAAGAAGTTTGTACAGAGTTGCCGAGTATGTCAGATGGCGAAGGGAGTGAAGCAGAATACAGGGTTGTATCAGCCATTACCTGTACCAGAGAAGCCTTGGGAGGATATCAGCATGGACTTTGTTCTTGGTTTACCGAGGACTCAGCGGGGACATGATTCAATTTTTGTAGTAGTTGATAGATTTTCAAAGATGGCACATTTTATTCCCTGCAAGAAGACTAATGATGCTGTTCATATAGCAGAATTGTTTTTCAGAGAAGTAGTGAGACTTCATGGTTTGCCAAAGACCATAGTTTCAGATCGGGACACTAAGTTTGTTGGATATTTCTGGCATACATTGTGGCAGAAGTTGAAGACAGATTTGAAGTTTAGTTCATCACATCATCCACAGACTGATGGATAGACAGAGGTGGTGAATAGGAGCTTGGGAAATTTGTTGAGATGTTTGGTTGGAGATAAGCCAATAGGATGGGATTTGATTTTACCACAGGCAGAATTTGCATACAATAATTCTGTCAATAGGAGCACCAGTAAATCACCATTCCAGATTGTATATGGAAGTAGTCCAAGAAATGCATTTGAATTGAGGAAAATAGATAAAGGAGAAATAAGTAGTGCTGAAGCTGAAGATTTTGCAGAACACTTGAAGAACATCCATGAGGAGGTGAGGAAACATATTAACAAGATGAATGCACAGTATAAGGCTAAGGCAGATGAGAAAAGGAGGTATAAGGAATTTCAGGTTGGTGATGAAGTCATGGTTCATTTGCGGAAGGAGCAGTTTCCGGTTGGTACATATAACAAGCTGAAAATGAAGAAGTTTGGACCATGTAGGATACTGAAGAAACATGATTCAGGAAACGCATATGAGGTAGAATTGCCTACTGAGTTGAATATTTCACCAGTGTTTAACATTTTAGATCTGACAGAGTATCATGAAGGAGGTGTTGAAGATGAGATCACAGCAGCACAGTGGAGTATTCCAGCAACTAGTTCAAACACTAAGGAGATCGAAGATATATTGGACAGTCGTGTTGGCAGAAGCACAAGGAACAAGACATATGAAGAATATCTGGTCAAGTGGAAAGGACGACCTATTGAAGATTCATCATGGATAACAAAGGAGGAGATTAACCGTCTTGGTTTTCCTCTGCACACCTGAGTCGTGACAGGGTCACTTCTCAAATTACCCCGGGTGTCTGATGCAGGAGCATCCTGGGTGTAAGAGAAATCTTGCATCACCCAAAAATGTTTCTATTTTTATATTCAATAAGGGCTATTTCAGTGCAGAGCTGCTACTTATGGAAAGTTACTATTTTTGGTAATTTTTGTATGTGCTCAGAATGATCTGATTTCTTTCTTGGAGGTTCATGTTGGTCATATAAGTCTGCCAGTAAAGTTTCATTGCCAGATCAAGTGTATATTGGAAGATATTGAAGATTTTCGGTATTGGCAGCAGGGTACAAAAACTTTGAACTCAGTTTTGAAGGCTTTAGAGGCCCCAGATGAGGTTGAAAATTTGGGTGATGAGCACTTGCGCGGGTCAAGCCTGTAGAGCGCTTCGTGGCATTTCCGAAATGGGGTTATAATAGCCGATCGGGTCAACTGGTGATGACTTATGGTTCTTCGGAAGTTGGGCCACGTGAAATGGCAGAAAATAATTTTCTTCAAATTTCTGTTCAGGTTTCAAAGGTTATCTTGAGCCGACTATGATGTAATAAAATGTAAATAAAATAATTCTAAGTTTGGTCGGCCTTATTGGCTAAGAATTCTGGAACCTTCCCAGGCGGTGGAAAAATTGCCTATATAAGGAAGGCTGTATTATTGTCTTAGGCAGTTCAGAATAGTTCTGGGTAGTAGATCTGGGCAATAATTCGAGGCTTTGTCCTATAGAATATTGTAAGGGAATGCCCATGTGGCTTTGCATATTGTAATTCTGAAAGTTTGTAATTTCACATTTGTGGAGATAATAAGAAGCCAATTTTCTGTTCTTGCATATTACTGTTGTTGTTTCTCTATTTCGGTTATGTGTTTGTGGTATTAAGGCGAGCACCCTTCATCAAAAATGGAAGCAGAATATATTGCTGAGTACTGTGGTATAATTAATGAGGTAGTGAATTCTATAAGAGGAGCTAATTGAAATTTTAATGATGAGACTGATATTGGTAAGGTATTGAGAACTTTTCTTCCTATCTATGCTATCATAATTTCTACAATTCAAGAATCAAGATGCAACCTTTGTAATGTTCTAACTCGGGAAAGTCTTGTTGGTAAGTGTATGATGAAAAATATGGATGGAGTCTAGAATAATGAGGGTTTTCTCATGAAAGACACCCTAAACCAATATTTAACACATACATGAAATTCTAATGATATGGAAAGTAAATATAGAAGGCTAATATTGAAATGATGAAGTAAAAGGTACTTACCTCTGAAAAAGAATCTGTTGAAAAACTTGTCAAACGGTCCTCAGAAACTGTTGATTTCTTAGATCTTGAACTGAAACTGTGAGATCTACAAAACCCAAAAATCTTTTTCTTTTCTGAGAAAGTTTGACCTTGACCCAACACAAGGGTAAGATATTACCCCTTTATGTCAACCTTAACCTGCATTTCTCTGATGAAAATTCTATTCGCAGATCCTGAAAGTTTGACGAAAAGGGTATCTAGATCTGCACTATAATTCATTGTCCCACACATGTTCCTAAAAAAATGATGGTTTTTTTTGTTGGGGGAGAGGGGTTTGCCTTATTCAAACCCCGATATAGGAATTAACCTTGAAATTGAATTTATATTCAAGTAATAAACAAAGTAAATGTAATAATTCACCTTTATTATGTTAAAATCCTTGTGGAGGATTCAAATCCTTGAATCCACAATTATGGATGCTCCAAATGGATGTAGAATGTAGGATGTCTCTAATCAATTGCATTAGATCTTCAATACCAATCTTTAATGGATCTTGGAATAGGAAGAGGTTTGAATGGAAATGAATGGAGAAATCTTCAACAAGAGGGCTTCATAGAGCTTGAACCCTTCAATTGCTACTAATGGATCTCCTTGATGAATTGGATCTTGAATGCTTGTTTGCTTGAAGATGGATGAATGCTTTAAATCTTTCTTTCTCCTTCTTTTTTTCTTGATAATTTCTTGAATTCTCTTGCTTGAGTGCATGATAGATTATGATGTGATGGATTGAAATGAGAGAGGAAGGCTTCCTTTTATAGTGATCTATGGCACAAACTTATAGAGATGCCTACATAGAAAAAATAAATTCTCATTTAAGCCTTGACCCCTATAAATGGAGATAGATTAAATATAATTTAAGAGTTTACTATTCTGAAACCCAAAACAGCCGACCCAGAAGTGGGAATACAAATCTTTCTTACACCCGACATCTAGAAACTCTGGAGCTTTGAACTTTGAACCCTGGGACAAGGTCGAGGTTGGCCTTGACCTAGGTTGGGGTTGAGGTCAATATTGACCTAGGTTAGGGTGCAAGTTGACCTTGACCTAAAAGGCTGACCTTGACCATGAGGTCAAGAATCTTAGAATCTCAATTCAGGATGCCAAAATTATGTCAGAAAGAAGTGGAATGTGGGGCAGTATAGGGGAAAAATTCACATCCAATTCAAAGACCCATTCAAGGCATTTGACATGACCCCAAACCACTTACTCAGATGGATAAACCAATCCTAAATGGAAGTGCTTCTATTTTTCGACGATACATTTATCCCCCACTTTAGCAAGAGTATGCACTCAATGCAAACTCTTGGTAAAGGAGATCACAAAGAAAAAGATCATATTATTGAAATGAAAGGGACAAAGGAACCCTCAAGCCCCATGGACTCAAGTCTTTGTCAACTCCAAGATTACAATAAGAGAGATATCACTAGAAAAAAGAGAGAAAAGGGGAGAGAGGAGTCGCTAGCTCACCGGGTAAGATGTGTGTATCTTACTGTGAACCACAAAAAGGATAGGATGGTTGACCAAGAAAACAATTGATAGTCACCCCATAAAGTTGTGTGCCATTTGGTGGCTTTGTGCATGTATGTAGTGTGTCTTCTGATGGGTTTTGTGAAGTACCCATGGATCGATATCCTCATATCACCATAGAATACATTTTTAAAATGCATCTCTCCAAGATTTAGCAACTTATGTGCATTACCTTCTGAGGATTTAGAATATTTGAAATTGAAAATACGTGTGGCTTCAAGATTTATCAACTTATGTGTGTTACCTTCTGAGGATTTAGCACGCTGCAAAATAAAAATTTAGAAAAAAAAAATATAATATAGAATGAGGAAGACCGTATATATGCCCCCCCCATAAGATGGAAAAATGCCTACTAGTTTGACATGTTAAGGAAAGAAAAGAACAAGGATAAAGCCTTCTTCAACATCAAGACAATATCCATAGACAACACCCAATCCAAGCTAAGAAGGTCACAACTCCTATGAGGCCATGGAAAGGATGAAAGCAAAGAGATATCATGAAAGAAGGGAAAAATTAACCCTTGTGAGGCATAACACACTATTCAGCTTCCAAGGTGAGAGATTTATTAACCACGAAAACGCAATGTCAAATAAAGAAAATAGGTTATGATCAAGGACCTAAATTCTCAATGCAAATCAAAATTTCATTTATGATTGGATATCACATAATAGATAGATACTGCTTAACCAAGGGAAAAGTGGATCTTAGAAAGATAGAAAATAAAGGAGATGGCATCCTTTTCCCCCAAGCATAGGAACAATGATGGAAGGAGACCAATTATATCTCTCACAACAATATAAAAGATAACAAACCCCCAAGGATTAGGATAATAGTGTTTATATAATGTAGAGCACCATAAGAGGAACATAAATGTTATTTAGAGAAAATAGGTTTGAAATACAACTCATTGCCACATGATATAAAAATAACCTTACTATCAATGAGCTTCCTAATATTATAATGTAAAGCTGATATTCATTAGTAGAGTGATCATGAAATCTATGATACAAACAAAAAGGAAGAGTCTTCAAGTGTGGACTATGTTTCTTTTTGCGTTTAGGTCTAGTAATCATCTTAGCACAAAGGAGTTTAGGCAAAAGAACTTCTTGTTCAAATTCCTTCATAAGTTCATCATGTTTTGATGTGTTATTTGAGATGTTGTTAACATTTATTTGTTGTTAAGGATTAAATCCCAATCCATAAGAATACTCATGGCACCCATTCTGTAAGGGCATTTGAATTCCCTATTTATGCTTACCACATCCTTGTCTATTAAATCCTTGTTTAACTAGAAAATGATAACTAGGATGATAATGAGAAGCCATATCAAAAGGATTCAATGGAACTTCTGTAGTCACTATGTCATCACTAATAGGTTTGACATATTCATTGTGGGTACAAGCAATGAAAAAGTTATTACGAAGGGCATTATAAGTAGAAGAAAAACCTCGTTGTTCAAACTCTCTTTGTTGCTTCATAAAATCAAGATCAGAAACCTTATATTCTCCCATAAACGTAGCATTAAAATCCAAGGTTCCCCAATCATCTTCAAGAATAGTATTAGAGCAAGAAGGATTACTATTAGAAAAGTGTGGGTTTGAATATTCAAAGAAGGATTTGGCACATCATCTGCATAATGTGTATACATCATGTTGTTGTGAATAAACTTGACTTTACAGTGAAGGGTGGAAGGAATAGCATGCATCTCATGAAACCAAGGTCTAGTCAAAAGATGGTTATAATTAAGATGTCTAGGAATATCATGAAAAGGAGTATTCAGGATGATCAGGCATACTTTGATAGATAGGGTAATGATGCCCAAATTGTTCTTAGCAATGTTATCAAAGCCACGTATAGGATCATTGTCAATTTGAATAGTGGAAAGATTATCTTTAATCGCTTTGAGCATGTTCATGCTACTAAATTTAGTCCAGATCCATTATCAATCAAGGTCCTATGAATGATACTCGTATTGATAGTAACAACAACCATAAGAGGATCATATTGATTCCAAACTTCCTTAGAACGTAAAATTTTTTTAGTAAATATAATTTCAGGAGGACCCGACGTAGCATGCATGCACTATAAGAAGGTATTGATGTTCTCTTGATTAGGAGGTGGAGTGGGAAGTGTTAAGGAATGTAGCTTCGTTCAGATAAAATCATTGTTATTGAATTATCAAGTATATATCAATATATATGTAATAATAATATATAGTA